>JAUTXW010005161.1:0-557500 GCA_030620095.1 Kuschelorhynchus macadamiae | reverse complement strand
TAGCTTTGTGAAATAAGATATTTCAAAAAATGCATTGTTTTTTCATTTCAGGCAGAAATCTCTTAAACCATTATCTTGATCAAGAAACACTATTTTATATTTTTTTATTATTTTGACCATCTTTATCGAATTTAGAAACCAAACAGTTCCAAGAAGTACTTTAGTAAAAAAATATCAATTTTTTTACTAAAATTCAATAAAGATCGTTAAATAGTGGTTTTTTATCAAGACAATGACGAGATTTCTGTCTTTGAAATGAAAAAAAAAAGCTCTTTTTGAAAGCTATTATTTCCCAAAGCTAATGACTTATTTTGTTGAAATTTGGTATGAGGGGGTTCTTGATGATGCTGAGTAAGAATCGAGAATCAAAATTTCGTTAAAAAAATCGCTAATATCTTTTTCTTAAATAATTAATACAAAATACAAAATATTGAATAACCACAGAATGTAAATATATTGTTCTAATGTAAATATATTGTTTCAAAACAACACTATTTACATATAAATCACAATACATTTTTCTTTCAGGCCGAACAAAAACGTATAAACATGCTACTTGCATTTAAATTCGGCAGCAACTGTGGGATTTATAAAATCGACATATATATTTTATTTAAGTTGTTGACAAAATTTTTGATTCCCAAAAACAAAAATTCAGTCAACGACAAAAAAGACTTCAACAACTTAAATAAAATATATATGTCGATTTTATAAATCCCACAGTTGTTGCCGAAATTAAATGCAAGTAGCATGTTTATCCTTTTTTCTTCTAAAAGAAAAATGTATTGTGATTTATATATAAATAATATGGTTTTGGAATACTATATTTACGTTTTGTGGTAAGTCTTTTAATCAATTTATGTAATTTTTAAGTATTGAGAAATTTCTTTAAAAAAATTTTAGCCTTTGAGAAGGACCAAACCCAAGTTGAAACGCCAGGAAAACAAATTAATTTTTTATTATTTAAATTTTAATTAAAATGATGTGAGGAAAAAAAATGTTGTTTTAAAACCGACCCAAAACCAAAAAACCAGCACCAAAAGATATTTCTTAAAAAATTTCATTTAATGTACTTATATGTATGCACACATATATCTGGACACTTGAAACGACATTTAAAACATATTTAAAGCAAACTTTTTTATAATTTATTTTGTACTTGCGGTGGGTGTGGCAATGAAAACTTTGGCTAGAAAAAATTTCTTAGGTGTGACTACTGTATTTTATTCCTTAAAATAATATCTCTATTCTGCTGCAACACCATTCTAGTTCAAAAATAATGGTGAGTTCTTGAAAACTGCGCTAAAATAATTAACAACATAACCAATCAACATATAGGATCCGTTAGGAAACCTTATTTCAGAGAGATTTTTGAACTCACACACAACTGGACAGGTAAGAGGCTTATCTTCTATAAAACTTAACAATAACAACAATAGTAATAATTTCCCTATATGCCTTTTTAGCTCCTAATTATGCCACTTTGGACTTTGGATTAAGTAGAGAGAGTATATTTCAGCCACAGTAATGTCGGAAATGTTTTAAAAGCCTTGACAAAGAAATATGAAAAATTACTTAATAAGGTAGTTTAAACAAATTAAAATTTTAATTGTTTTTATCCTCTCTAAAATGAAGTCCGACAGGAGAATGTATATACAGGTGAATGAAGATACCTAGCCCCCTTTCCTCCCTACAAGCCTAAACTTTTTGCCAGAACTTGTAATAAATGAGCTATGTTTGGGTAAAATAATTTATTTGAAATACCTTGTACACACTAAAATAATTTTGTATATAAAAGTAAAATTTATATTAAAATTTTCTGTGTTCTCTAAATCACAGGGCGAGATGTTATAAGAAAAGTGCATAGTGCTCTACGATTGTAAAACTGAATACCTGATGAAAACCTTAGAACCTTAATTACCAGTGATAGAATCTAATGAAGGCCATTAGTATGGTATGATTACGTTGAAATAATGGGCGTGTATAGAATCTATTACAATCTGTATGTCTATTAGTCCTTTTAACTCGAAGTTACGCCAATTCATTTACCATATATAGTTTTACATTGATACAAATAAATTTAAAACTAAGTATATATAATAAAATGTTCTTAATCTAAAAGGCCAAGCAATATATATTTCTTCAAAGTTCAGTTGATATAAGCAAAAGTTCAAAGGGGCGTGTTTGTCATGCTTATATATATAGCCTCAATATAATTAAGAAGGCACTGGGTATTAGTATGTTTTCAGAAAGCTCAAGTAGTACTGTTTACTGCTTAACACTTTTATATCAGTTGATTTTATCTCTTATAACCATGTCCGTTTGCCTTATCTAAAAACCAGCACATTCACAGCAAGGAATACGATATAAAATACTGGATACCTTGAACACTTTATCTGGTCTCAATAACGGATTAAAAATAGTGGAATGACCTTGGCGGTAGAAATATGGCAAATTATTTTTTAGTGTTTTTAAAATCATGATTGGATATACAAAACCTATTTAAAATGTCACTAGATACGAGATGTTCACCCAAAATGACAAATAATACATAATTTTTTCAATTTTTTTTTTGAATTTGTAAATTCCCTCTATTATTTTAAGCCTATAAACTCGTGGCCGGCCTCCACACTATTCATGCCTCGCACTGCAATCTCCGGAGAGGTTTCGTTTCATTTGGAATCGATCACGGCTGGCGGCCCGCGTTGACCTCGTGGTTATAAACGGAGGAGAATTTTTCCCGAGTGTTCCCGATCAAATTCGCATAGGGGCGCATAGGTAAGATACGACTTACATTGGCAAAGTTTGGGTCAACAGCCGCGCCGAGGAAACTTAAATATTTTTGTCAGTTGATGTGATGTGTTTAATGTGGATCGTGTGATAGGTTGTGGTTACGATTGCGTATTTTTATAGATTTTATTTTGAAGATTTTACATTTTATTTGTTAATTTTGTGGTTTAAATTAATGTTTTAAAGAAAGGTAGCCACAGTGTTTTAGAATATTAAGACTTTATAACCCGTTTTCAATTATATTGGCGAGCTGAACTTTGAGAAACGACTCGAATTTAAGACCAGTGGTGGACTTTTGCCGAAATTTAAAATTCAGCAAACAGGTAAAGACAAAAACAAAGAAGTAAATCGTTATTTTCGTAGAAATATGTACGATTTATGTGCCTGGATATGCGGTTGCGATGTAACAAAGGCATTTTATTATTTCGCCTGTTTGATTTTTTCAGATCACTCTTTCAGTCGTATTCACTAACATAAATAGGGTCTAAAATTTAGACCCACTTAAACCCCTGCCAGGTTTAAGATTTAGACCGTACTCACTAAACAGTTAGTACTAGTTCTAAAGTTAGTCCAACATGTTTAAATTTAAACCCATATTTAGACCTCTCGATGAACAAAACACTATCCATAGCTGACTTGATTAATATTGCTAATGTATCTGCCTTTTTGGGAAAATGACGTAGGTATAGCGGGCGAAAATGCATAGCAAATTTTTTAAGTGAAGAAAAGGAGATTCTAGTCAAAAAAAACATCTTATTTGAAGTTATCTCCAAACATTCCGCCTTTAAAGCGGGAAAATTCATGGCCGGATGTTCAAAATTATAATTTCCATTTAAATTTATAGAGTTAGGTTATATATCTGTTTTTACATTTTTAATCAGTAGTAATGGTGGTTTAATGGTCTAAAAGTTTCGGTTTTGTTTTTGGTTCTCACCTCGATAGCCTGAGTTCGAATTCCACTGCTTGCATACTTTTTTCTTTTTTATTGTTAATTAGTGTACGAAAAAATTTTCATTGGTAATTCTTATGAAAACAATACGCTAAAAACATATTGAAAACACAATGCCATTTTTCGTGACAAATTATTTCTACTTTTGATTTCTATTTTAATTTTCAAGTGCAATATTCTACTTAAATACTTTGGATCTAAATTTGACATTTGTCGGTCTAAAATGAGTTTAAAACCTTTTAGTGAATGAGGTCATATTGGAATGTGTTTAGTACCGGGTTTAGCGATGGTCTAAATTTAGACCTGAAGGGGGGTCTAACTTTGCTTTGTGAATACGGTTTAAGGGGGTTTAAGACTTAGACCTAGGGTTTAAAATTTAAACCTCTTTAGTGAATACGGCTGTTTGTGGTTTATATGTATTGACCCCCCTGAAAAGTTGATCACGAGCCGCCACTGATTTTGGGTGGCTGCAACATTTTAAAAATCGATATGAAATACGAGAATTTTTTATATCAGGAGAAAAATTGTCTAGTGATCTATCGGCTGTGCAACTTTTAAAAATAGAGTCCGTTATTAGAGTTAAAATTATGTGCAGACCAGTTGTATAATGCAGTTGAAAGTGGACTGTTTTGAATAATGTTATCCCAAAAAACTTTTTGCATGTTCTAAAGAAGATTCAGCTCCACGCAAAAAACACAGCAAAGAACATATAACATTTATGCCATGTTCAAATGCTTTTGGTAGTAACCAGTCAAAATTGCCACGTTCGTTAGGAAGCAATTGTATGCTTATACTGCAAGGGTCTTCAGCCTGTTTTAGTGCAAGGGCCAAAAATCGATTTTTACCTCGTCCCAAGGACCACAAGGGTCCATATGTCACTTTATCACCGTATCAATAAAATAAAAAGTGTAATAATCTCTATTGGTTAAAAAGTTCAATCAATCAATGTGATTTTTGACAAGTGTCTTGGTTTTATTTTTGTAGTTGCAACCCGCAAACTTCCATCCAGATGTGCGTCTGTAACTCTCGACCTTGTTTTAGACTTCACATTAGTCCTATTTCCGGATATAATGTATCTAACCTTCATGCTTGCTTCATTTTCAATGTTCTGCTTTTGAAAACTATCTTGCTGTCATTGAAGCTGACTGTTTAGAGCTCTCACTTTATCTTGCCATAATTGTCCTTTGAATGTCGCAAACTTTGTGGCATGCTTAGTATCGTAATGGCTTTTTAAGTTGTATTCTTTCAAGGCTGAAAGGGATTCTTGACACAGCAAACAGACGGGTTTTTGATTAACACTAGGAACAAGTACAACTCAGTCTACTTTTCTTGAAATATGCGTTTTTCTTCACTAATTATTCGTTTTTTATCCGAAGTAGAAGCCATTTTGAATGTCAAGGTAGAAAAAACGAATTTAATTCTCCGATAAAAATATTCACGGTAAAACTTAACTTGCGCAACTGCACGCCACAATATAGTATCCGCCTTACACGCGTCAAAACACACATTACTCAACTCATTGTAATCACTTATCGCACAGGTAGAAACTTCACTGCTAGTTGGCACTCTTTCGCTTCACGCTTGTATCGCTTCGTTCTCTGTTGGAATTAAAACTAGCTGCTGCCGTGTGATGCTGGCATTATATGGGCCGAGTGCTTTGAATCTCTCGAAAACCAGCGAAGATAAACAAATAAAAGTTATGTATTTACCTCCGAACTGCACACCAATGATCCAACCAATGGATCGGCACGTTATCTAAGATATTAAACCGCATTTTTGGTTCTTTTTAAAAATAATTTTTGACGCACAAAGCGCTATTACTTCAGAGCTATAATGAAGGATGTTACGGTTCAGTTGGCTGAAAAATGCCAGAATGTGAATGTCAACTTACTAAAGTGATTCTGGGAGTTATTGTTCCCGCCAGATGATTTAACCCTTGGGAAGATGAAGATTCAATAGCAAGGAATTTTAGCAGGTTCATTATTACCTAGCAATCTTGGCAGACACTCTAAAAAAAGTTTGTTCCCGACAGGAGTATAAATGGAGCACTAATTGAATATTCGAGGAAACTTCTTCCGAGTTGTACTTTGACACATGAAGAAATTAGAAGAATCAGAGGAAGACATGATTGATGTAGAATATACAACACTCGACAGAGGACGTAAAACAAGATGAGTACAACGAAGACCTAAGTATGAACAACAAACACAGTAAAGCAGTATTCCGCTTTGCTAAACGTAAAATTGAACAAAATAGTTCTTCCGGAAGAAATGTAATACAGAGCCGAAAACTTGACAATGGCTACGAGCAAACAACAAAAAATTATGGACTTTTATATGTTCAGTGTTTTCTTTTAATCAACTGTTCTAGTTTTTTAACTTTTGATAAATAAAAATACGAATTTTTACTTCAATAAATCCTAGTTGCACAACAGTCTTATTATTTGTTAGTTATTTGATTATCCGAACATTTTGGCTATCCAAATATTTGTAACAATTAGTTAGAATATTAGAACACCTGGCTCATTAAAAAAAAACTTAATTGACGTACTTTTTACTTACCTTTCATATCGCCAGTAAAAGCATGATAATCACTACTTAGTCAACAGAAAAATCTTTACCAGGCTTTTTAAATTTTATTTCGGATTTAATAAAATAATTTTCTCTTTCTTTTAAACTGAATATTAAGCAATAAATAACACTTAAATCGTGCCGTCATCCATTTCAAATATTGGTCTCACCCAAACTTATAACAGCGAAATGACTTTAATGGGCGATAATGGGGATTTCCGTTGTTTAAGTCGTAATCTAATGTAATAAAGTTATCAGTGCATGGATGGGATGGCGCGCCACGGTTACAATGACTTAAAACCTTAACTTTAAATCTGGCCCGTGCCATCTGTAACCGCTCGTTATGATTGAACTTTCGTTCTTTGTGGTTTTATCATAGATGTAAAGTTACTGTTTCTAGTGTTAAAAAAACTTTTCTGTTTTTTATATTTCCAATATTTGTATGTCTAACTAACTAAGAGCATGATTTTAAATAATCGTATACATTTAAAAATACTTTTGAAATACATATCTTAAATATCGAATTCCTAGAAGCTTAGGAGTGTACTAAACTCGTTCTTCGTCTTTATTTTCTTGGTTTCACAACGTTTCAAATGGTAACTACCTCCAAACGTTTTTAAGTGTAAACGATTGGAGATAGTTACTATTCGATACGCTATGAAACCAAGAAAATAAAGACAATGAAAGTGCGACAGAACGAGTTTAGTGAACGTTCTACATTGTCTACCACCTTCAGATCTACACAGGAGTTAATAATTAAGATTTGTCACATTAATGAACCGTCCTAAATATAACATCAGATATAACGTCAAAAAATTGTAACTCAATGTCAAAATCTCAAGAAATAAAATGAGTCAACATCGTATTTTTTTAGAACTTCATAAATATATTTGTATCTGTGCGGCGATTCCATTATATTAATATTTTGGTGTGGTATTACTGCAACCACTGAATTGCGTCATCGATACTTGCAACGGTTTTTATTTTGTATGAACTATATATCATATATATATATATATATATATATATATATATATATATATATATATATATATATATATATATATATATATATATATATATATATATATATATATATATATATATATATATATATATATATATATATATATATATATATATATATAACTAATTTCGTTACATAAACTGTTTGTATGCAAGGTTTAAAAAGCAACAACACACAGAAGTTTACGACCCATAAATTGTAGCCAAATTTTTAGTTCAAACGATTTTGTAAGTGTATAGGTTTCTGCGTCATTACTTTTTTTTTTAATTTCCAACAAATACCTCAGTACAAAGGTGAAATTTACAACGTAATATTTTAACATATACCTTGTTTATTTAGGCTCTGTAGTTAAACTGTCGGGATAAACAATCCTTCATTGTCTGCTAGTTTTATGTGGGTAATTCTGTTGTGTCTAGTCTACATGTTTGTTTGAAACGGTATGTTTTATTTTATTTAACCACCACCGCTATAAAGAAAAAGGTCCCAAACCAAGCGGAATAATGACTTTCGACTCCCCATCAAAAGTAAGTAAAACAAATTTTGTACACGGTGTCTCATAAACGGATCACTCGATTTTAATCTGTTATGGTTTAGCTAGAATTAAAATTAAAAAACCTAACTCATGTAGCTTTTCCACGGCTATCGAATTCTGAACAATTAGAAATCAAATAAAAAAAAATATGGCAGTAAGCCTGTCGGTCTTACGTGGCATAAATGTCAAACATTTATTTTCACCTCTCTTGCCTTTGCTGATATACAGTATATGAGGAGCTGACGTAAAAGTCAAGCGGCTAAAAATAAACGCTTAATACAAATTCACTATTGTAATGAGGTTAATAAAGTTGTAGCTATTACGAATTATAAACCCTAAAAGTCCATTACATTTGTTTACAACGTATTCTATGTGACACTTAAATAACATTTTAAAGTTCACTGTAACTCCAAGAGCGCGAATTTCTTGAACTGATTTTATGGAGAATTGTTAAGTCGCCACTATAAAAACTGGAAAAATATCTTGCTGAGATTATGCAACCAGCTGTCGAAAAAGCTGACTCATTTGTAAGAAACTCGGAGCATTTCACTTGAATTATACGAGACATTATTATTGAAAGGGACTAAATCATAGCAAGCCTAGATGTCAATCATTGTATCCCAGTATGCCCATCGACGAAGCATTGGACAGGATTGCTATGAACGAGGATTTATAGGCACATATAATACAACTCTTGCCTTTTAACGAGCAAATGTATAAATAAATAGATGGTACTCCAATGGGGTCCTCGCTACCACCAGTTTGAAGTTTGAAGCCCATCTATTAATGCACAAGGTACCTGAAAAACGAAAAACAAAAATTATGAACCGGGAAGGCAACAACTAGTCTATATGTAAAAGGCACAACGGACAGGATCGGAAGAATTCTTAGAAAACACAACATAAAAATATTATACAAGCCACAAATAACTATAGGGAATTTAAGACAAAATCCAATTGGAAAACCACGGAATATACAGCACTCCGTGTTAGGACTGTGAAAGGATGTACGTGGGGCAAACTAACAGGCGAATATCACCAAAGTAGAACGGCATAAACTCAGCATTAGAAACAAACAAACATCAGCTTTATTTCTACATCAAGAAACCGGTCACAAAATAAATTTCGATGGGTGTAGGGAGATTTCCAATATAGATCATTAAACAACCACAATAATCCGGGAATCTATAGAAATTGAAAAACAAGGTGATTTAAATAAAAGGGACGAATCATAAATAACGACCATATAACGGATATAACCTTCGGCCCCGGGTGGGGGTATAAAGGAAGCGTCGCAGTCACGAACACTTCAGCCTCTATTGGGACGCGAGAAAGAAGCTTCGAAAATGCCAAATGTGATTTTGGCGAAGCGTCAGCAAAACTATTCTTTTCAGAACGATAATAGTGAACGGATGTACACCCGGAATGAAAACACACACACACACACACACACATATATATATATATATATATATATATATATATATATATATATATATATATAAAGAATAAAGGACGAAAGAGGATACCCTGAAAGGCACCTAAGGTTCAGCCAAAAGCATTTGGTGTCCATTAAATATGACCAGATCCATCTCAGTGAATCATTCGGCACCCCGACCTTAACAAGGCGGTGCCTAATATTATTACTTATTTTATCAAATGCCTTACTCAAGTGGGTGTATAAGACATAAACTTGTCTTCGATCGTAGATAGACTGGGTGATATAAATATTCTAATAGATTCCTGTCAATAGACCTACATGGATAAAATCCATGCTGCTGTTTAATTATAACATTTTGAACAGTATTAAGAATGGCCTCGTGTGTGTCAATGCCACTGTGTGCCTAGATTTATTAACCAGTAAACTAAGTCCTCAAAACTAAAATTCAGCAAATAAACAAATACAATGTGGCATCAGAATTACGGGAAAACGAGTACGCAATTTACTAACGGACCACTAAAAATTCAAAAATTACTTTTTCGTTGAATACGCACAGCTAAAATTAGAGGGTTACAGTAGTTAATTTAATTTGCGATTTGTATCCTGTTGAAATGAAAAACCAAAGAATTAAAAATGGAGCGGAAAACGGACTGCCAGCACTATGCTAACAGTGAATTAAGATTTATTATTCACAGAAGCCGCCGTATAAAAGCCGTAAACCCAGTTTCGGGCAAATTGTTCGCTTCTATTTCAGATTTGTTTTGATTTTCATGCATGAAATATTCAAAGCTGTTTCGGAAATTTCTTTACATATGCCAGAAATCTGGTTAGTTAATTTCAGAATAATAATTAAAAACATGAAAATATTTGAACAAATCACATTAAAACTAACTGGAAAACGTAAAATATTTACAACAGGGGAGCTTTAAAAACGATTGTTATTTTAGGACAATCGACAGTGCAGTGTATTTGACATCAATGTATTAAGAGCTTGTTTTTTGATAGAATATAAACAAATAAATCCGGAAAAAATATTTGTATTTAAAATTAAATCATGAGAAAATGCTCTGGCAAATTTTCTAACTTACATCACAAAATTTCGCGGCATCAATGCAAGATACAATTATGAAAAGATTTCTGTAGAGACGCACAGTCTCCCAGAAAAGCCAATGCAGGGATTTATGGTGGTCATTGGTGACATTTATTTTGTTTTTATTATACATCAAAGATAGATGACATAAAAGGACACAAAGAACCATCATCGTGGTTGAGATGTTTTCCATGTTAGTACTTCTACACTGATCTAAAGGATTAAATGTAAGAAATAAAAAATCATTGAATGTAAAAATTGTGGGGGTCATTATAGGGTTTATCCTAAACAACGGTCAGAATTATTTATGATAAATAAAAGAGTATCTTTTATCATGATGCTCCACAACCTCCTAAATGATCTTAAAGTTCAAGTGTAAATTTTTTCGTTTTGTCGAATGGTTTTGGAAATATTGAAAACCACTAAGAAGGAAATAGTATAAATTAATAAATATTTGAGAGTCCTAAAAGGTGATGAAATAAACTGACAGGTCAGGTACAAACAAACAGAGCGTATTTAAAAATATCGATTTTACTTCCCGTGAAAAACTCACGTTCTAAGATTTTTGTAGTCTTTGCGTTTTCAGGTCTCTGGACTCAGAAAAACATGTTTTCTCATTCCTGTCAGACTGTGTGTACGCAGCATAGTATCAAAACTTCAAATTTTGGTCAAAAATGAAGCGTCATATGGGGATAAAGTGCCTACATTTTGTTAGAAATCCAATATGGCGCAACAAAATGGCGACGTAATAAAATGCTTAATTTTTATTTTTTATAAACTACGTAAATAATATTATGAAAAATAACTAAATAATAATATTAATATGTAGTGTAGGTGTAGGTTTTTAAATAAATAGAGAAAATGTGGGTAAAACCAAATAAATTGTGGGCAAGCTATAGAAGTGCTAATATTAAGGGAAGTACTACAATTTTAAATGCTATGTTTGCTTACAAGTTTTTAAAATTCATAAGAAATATTAAAATATAAAGGAATAACCGAATAAAAAAAGACAATCTAACACGAAAACATAAAAATTGAGGGTTTTTTTGTTAACAATTTTAGAATTCATTGAGTCGTTTCTTTCATCTGTTTTTACTTTGGCTTATATTGAATCCAAATTTGTATAAAACAATTCACTGTTCAGTTCGAAAATGGTTCTTATTTCAGTTCTAATTTTTGGCAATGAAAAAAAATGCAAATTTACAGTAAATTTTCCATTACTTTTTCATTTTTTGGAACGTTTCCAACAACTTCCTCGGAAACCTTTCCTAAACTTCCCTGTTCGTCAAAGTGTCTAACATTAATCATTATCCTCTACACATCACAGGTCACACACCACATTAAAATCGTGACCTTACACTGTCACTACTGCGTTGGTTCTTTAATCTAACAAATTAAAATTTTAATTATTTGAGAGATATGTATTAGTGCCTGCGAGGAGCAAAAACCCTTATCTTAATAATTTTGCCCGCTTGATTTTCTGCGAGTAATCTTTCTTTCAGCTAGTCAATTCAACTTAGAAAGTATTGGCATGGTTGTCTTTGCCTCATCACAGTGAATTTGTAGGATTGCGTAAATTCTGTGTAACCTGAGCGAAACAAACTTGGGCGAAATGCTTTCGGTACCTGCGTCCAGGAGAGATATTTTACTAATTGTCTTTTTCCCTGGGTGTTATCTTTGGTTCAATACTTAGTGAGTTGAAGATTGACATGTGATCATCTCACTTAGACAAATATTTAATGAGGGCAAGCATATCCTCACTTCCGTGGCTAACGTTGTTGCAGTAAGCATTGCCTCAGCTGCACAGTGCTTCGTACTAAAGTACATTGTAGACAAAAATTCTTCATCCTAAACCAACAAAGATTTTCGAACAAATTTGGTATATATTTATAGACCATCTATTTATCATATATTACGAACAAAAAAAATTACAAATATATAGCGCGTACCATTTTTCCTTTTCTTTCTTCGCCCAAATTAATTAATTTTTTTAATAACACAGAATTCAAAATTTTAATTTTGTTTGACAAATATTTGGGGAAAAACAAATCTACTATCATTTAAAACTAAATCCTATTATATCTTCACATATATAGCCTAACTTAGACGAACACCAATTAATCTAATATTAAGAAATTTGCTCGTAAACGTCTAAACAGTAAAAAAAACAATTCAAAATTTATCGAGAAAAGACATAATCAAACCAAGCATTGTTTCTATGTAAGTCTATTCACTATCGCTACTTGATGTATTTTCCTCATCACTATCTATTGTGATCATAGGTATATTAAAACCATTATCGTCCAGTATCGTAGGGGATTTAATTTTATATTCTTCGATGCCACAAAGATCTTCGGTTTGTCTGGAACATTTTTGTCTGAGGGGAGGTTATAAACGTATCGGAGGTTATTAATAATAAGGTCATTATATCTTTGTTTGTATTGACTCTTGAAGATTTTCTTGAATGAGACAGTCGAAACTTTCGTATTTCTTTATGTCTAACCTCTAAGGCGTCTTCAGCTAATTGGCCAATCGGAAGATCAAAATGTTGGATTATATCTTTTCCGTGCACTAGTAGTTTGTGTACACTACTAGGCACATAGTACCAACTGTAGAGCTTCAAATATAATATTTTTGTCTCATTAAGCAACTTGCTAAATCTAACTACATTCATTTTCTTACCACTAGCAATTGTACGTAAAATAATTGAAAATTTTGTTATTAATTCTTTGTCGACACCGGTTATTGAGGAACTAAAATCAACGTTACTAAAAAACCTCCTCGCTGTATTACCGTCATTCGTCGATCCATAACCAGGTTTTGGTTTATCGACTATGAACCCAAGTTTTGCTTTGAATTCTGATTGAATATATTTTTTACGAGTTTCTTATATTTCTTTATTGTCAGACCCCCTAATTTGCCAAGTTTTTAAAGGCAGTCGATATGATATATGTAAAACACACTCGAAGCAGCGAATCCACTAATGTAGTGATGATATGCAGAAATTATAGTTCTCAGGCTTTACGGGTTTTTTAGTAACGATTTCTAAATTCATCTCTTTTGGTGACGCTCCGCAGATAAAACATTTCTGTTTAGCGTTGGTATTCGACAAAGTATTAATAGCACTACCATCTAACATTGTCAGAAGCAAACTGTAACTTATACAAAGGCTTTTTCCCTCAAATAATATTTCAAAATCAGATAAATTACTTATATTGGTCTTACTTTTAGATTCTTCTTCCAAAACTAATTTTGATTGAATTTTTCTTTGGCGAATATAAATTTAACTGGTCTGCAAAAGAAGGTTGAGGAAGTTCTGGGATTAACCCAAATAACTCGACCAGTCTGCTTATTCAAAAGTTGAATAGGTGACAGAGCCACTAGAAATAAATATTCATCAGTCATTTCGGAATTTTCAAACTTTTTTTTGTAGGTGCTATGTCCAGAGCTTCCATCAAACCCATATTTACAAACCAAATTTAGTAAAGCACCCTCAGATAAATAAGGACAATCTTTAAGATTTTTTAGTATGCTATGAACTGGTAGATTTAATAATTCTTGTAAATTTACTTCCGCACCGCACTCAGTAACATCAATATTTGGTGGCAGTAGCTGATTTCTATACTCCCGGATGATAGTTATTCGAGGAAAACATTCTTTGTGTAAGTTATTTACAACAGAACGCAAAATATTGTATTTTCGCTCTGTTAAAGATAAATCTAAATACAACGCTAAAGCTTGCACGATAAAGCCTTAGACTTTAGACTGAAAAAGGTGTCAACTGTTGAGTGGCGAAAGATAATTCTTCATAGCTGTAATTTTTATGTAAATCTTCGACTCGCCTTTTTTTTTTGTTTTTGTACTGCATTCTTGAAAAGGTAACTGAGGACGGCCACGTTTTTGTCCAGCAACATAATTTCGCACAATTCTAGGGTGTTTTATATATGATCTTAAAGCCTCCGTCAAAAACAGTCACGTATACGTGCAGATTTCTGCCACTTCTTGTCAACGGATAAACAAAAGAAGTGTGAAACTTCACGACATTCTTTTTCAATATATTTTGAGTCCTCAGATATATTTAAGAAATTTAAAATTTTTGTCAAGACAGCGCCATGTTTGTTAGTTTTTTCCGCCAAAACCCATATTTCAAAAATGTCGCTGTTTTTTATTGCCATATCGGTAACTAAAAATAAATAATTTACTTGTGCAAATCTGAGCAAATTAAGTTTTTGATAGACTTGTTTAAGACAATACAAACTACTTAAAAACGATAAATTTATAAGAACCATATTGACTAATAAAGATAATACTAAAACTAAAGCAATTGCTATTTTGAACGAGTTTTTTTATTTTATAAGTTGGCGATGTATAAACGATTACCATAGCACCGGCAGTGACGTGCCATTATGTTAAGTAGTAGATATAAATATATTAGTTATTGCTCTGTAACCTTAAGTATATTTTTTTTTCGTACGCGGCATATCAAAAACTGATTTTTGTCCATTGGATGACGCACTGTGTGCTGTGGTGAAGCACTCAACCCTTCGAGTTAAGCTATACTAGCCTTTCGTCTACTAAACAACAATTGCACAGGCAATTATCATTCATTATAGCAGGGTATATCCGCATGACCTTTTAGGTTTCATTCAAAACTTTCCTATTGACATGTAGCAGGTTGCAATTAAACATCTCATTTTCTTTTATTTGCAGTTATTTGAACTGAACTTCAAACTTTGGTAGATAATTTATCTCATAAAAATAAGAAAAAAAAATCATCGTAACAGGGATCTGCAAAAGTTTCGTTTTCAAAACACAAGGTGTAACATTGTTATATTTTTTTGTTTTTTTGATACACCTCGTACATTTGTAGAGATTTTTAAATAACAAGCTTTTTAAGCCTCCTACAAATTCTCATTCTAATCTGTAATTTTTTGTAGTCTAGAAGTTACGGAAAAACGACAGTTTTTTTTTGACAGCTGTCAAAATATTTTTTAAATAAATCACGCCTTTGAGAGTTACATGGAAATGAGAAAACTGTATTTAAAAATTTTAAGTAGATTAGAAGTTGCCGAAAAGATACTTCTAATGTCAAAAAGCAGCTTTTAGAAAAATATCCAAGTGTTACTTTTTTCCGGATTGCAACTTTTTCAAGCGTCCTTCCGAATTCTTTTCTGTAGCTTTTTGTAGTCTAGAAGTTACGCTAAAATGATAGTTTTTTTGACAGCTGTGAAAATATCAGTCATATGGACCAGTGAAAACCGTATTTCTCAAAATTTTAAGTAGTTTAGAAGTTACGGGAAACACACTTTTTTGACAGTTGTCAAAATATTTTTTTTTATATCCAAGGTGGTGCTTTTTGTCCGGATTGCAACCTTTTACAAATCCCCCATTCTATTCTGTAACTTTTTGCTGCTAATATTTTTTCGATATCTTGAACCGTTTACAAATTATTTAGCAAAATTTCCATTCATTCATACCTAATTTGAAAGTCATCATGCATTTACATTACAATTTGACACTGAAATTAACTATGCATGAATGAGTCAGGTTAAGAGACTCAAAAGTTGCAGAACGGAATAAGAATATTGATTTTTTTGTAGAAATGGTCAGAGGCGTCGCAGGAAATGTTCGGGAGGGTTAAAAGACCTGGATTTGTATTTAATATTTTAGATGTTTTTGACGTCTTAAAAACAATAATGTTTCATAGTTAACGATTTTAACAAATGGTTCTTTTATAATGAAACGTTTTAAAAAAATTTGTAAAAAGTACGGTTATCATATCATTTTTTTCAAAATTTACAATGAAAGTGTTAAATTTATTTTGCCTCAAGACCTCAAATAAAGTAATTAAAAAATAAAAAGCATTTTCAAAATTGTTTTTTTTTCGTAAATCTCAAAAACTACGCAAAATTTCTCGACGCGTTAATTTTAAAATGCGTAGTACTTTACACGCTATTTAAACTTTTCTCTATCTGTTACTGTTCCTGAGATCCTAATCGTGATCGATCACTGATAAAGAAAAAAAAAACATAGGTAATTATCCACACATTTACTAAAAAGACAATACCGTAACATAATTCTGTTTAATGAAACAAAAATTACTGCGCCTATGGTTATTATTCGTAAAAAAAAATAACAAACAAAAGTAAACATATCGATTATATAAATTAGGAAATTAACCCTAATTTAAGAAAGTAAAAAAAAATTGATAGATTTGACAAAGCTAATTATACGCCCCTGAAGTTAAACTGATAATCAGAAAACCAAAATTGTAATTAATGTTTTCAAGTTGTCTTTAAGGAAGCCAAAACAATCAAGTAGTTAGTTGAGTGAACTCAAGTTTTAAAGTTTGTTTTGAGATTAGGTACTTTTCTTGCAGATATCTGAAAACTCTAATTTAAGCAAACATGCACTTCTAATCCGTCTACTAAAAACATTGACATTTAGGTCTATGCAAAATTAGTTCGTCTTGCGGCATTTATGCACCATCTAATTCAGAAACTCGGAAGACTTTATAATAAGCAATTATATGGAAATTTCCACCTAGCTAGATTTGGATTAAACTGTCTTAAATTTTAATTATTTAATTAAGTTTCCAGTCTGCTGCTTAGAATATAAGGTTTGGATAACAAAGGTGATTTAGTTTTATAGTTTGGAGTCTTGTGGGTTTTGTCGCAGATGTCCCGTTACTATCGGCATCGAAAGTAAGCGTAAGTCTGGTAATTAAAGACTAAAACTATTTGTGTAGAAAGTTGTGAAGCCAATAAAAAGACCTGACATTTTTGGAAAATTATCCGTTATTTAACGGGTACACAAATACTTCAATTAAATCAAATTATCACTATAAGTAGATGTTAAACCAATCTTCTAAATCCTGAAAATTTTTTTATAATGGATTTTGAGGTTATATGCAAATTCTTTTATACAGAATCAAATTTTAGAAGAATATTATAAATTACTTAAAGTACCTCAAAGTTTTTTACTTAATGTATAAAGATCAGGACAAATGTAGAAAATCTATTTATGACAGGCTATAAAGAAAATGACTGAGCAAGCAAGCAATCTAATAATATTATTTTTTAAAAATCCTTCAAAACATAATTAGGGAAAACATATAAACAATTGCCTAAAATGCCGAAAAGTGATCTTTTTCTGCTATATTAAAATGCCCACCCAGTCAACTTTTCGGAACCTCGCGCTCTCAAATCTACGTTCTCTTTAACAGTTGTTATTAAATTCAGAAATTATTTGTAGATAAAATATAATTTCAGCTCTTAATGTTAATAATCAAAGCGACTTGTTTAAAAAAAACAGAAAAATACCAGCTACTCGAATATTAAAACGGCTATAAATGTTTTTATTTGAAATTTATTAGCCCAACAAATTATAAACAAATTAACATCTCTTTTAACGCTATTTTTGATGTTTTATTTGGCAAATTTCTGTACTCTAAACAATTGCGAATAGTAATATCAGTCACGGTGAGCAAAATGAATATTCGTAGAACTCTCTACTTGCATTCGTTTGCAGGTTAACTGTTTAAACAATGCCCCCATGAATAAACAAATACCCATTACTGGTTAAAAATGAAGTTATAAGGCTTTATTTGTACGAAGGTTCTAATTTATATGTTGCAAATTGCATGGCAAATTATTGACATTTGCAAAAAGATCGTTATTATTGCTTTTCTCGGAAACTAACAGAGAACTGACAAACGATACTAATTTTTGGCGAATTGTGCGTAATTCAATAAACAACATTCTAAGAAATACTTATCTTACAAAAAATCTTCTATCTGGAAACTAAATGTAATGCAATTATACATAAAAATTATGACGTCACATCGTGTTATGGCTCTTCTTCATTTTGGTTTATTCCTGTTTTTTTTTTATTGGCTGCTGTTAATGTTTAAGAAATTTTGCTGTGAGTATAAAGAAATCTCACTTGACTTTATTATTTTAATAAAAAGCTAGATACCTATTAAATGCACGCAAAATAATACGATTTTTATTCATAAACTAGGAGCAGGCCCGACGAGAGTGAAGGGGCTTGGAGGTGTTTGCCCCCGCACACGGAGTTTGCGAAGGAGCCCAAATTTTTTCGCAAATCATGTGTGTGGGCAAGTCAACTTTACGTTTAGTAGTTTCCGTTAATAAAGACCTAGAATAATACAATTAGAAGTTTGTGGTAATTTTTAATCGTCAAGTTTACAATAGGTGAAAACAACTTTTCCTGGGGATTTTGTTTTGAGGGCCCAAACTAGAAGAGAAACCTTTTCTGTATATGTATTAAAAAAAAAAACAAAAAGAAACATATTCGTCTTGCAGGATTCTATCCTGTACTACTTTGTAGGCCCATCAATAAAACGACGCTTTAGATCATCCAGCCACTTCAGTTGTCCACAACAGTTGGTTGCGTAAATTTACAATAAACTGCAAGAAATTACTATTTTTTGATTTTTTAAAAAATGAATTCAAAGGAGGGGATCTCAAAAAAATATGTGAAATTCGTTTTTTATCTGTAAACTTTCCAAAATTCTAAAAACAAATTTACATATTTTTACCTAATATTTTTACGGTTTTGCAGATTTAGGAAATCGTTTTTTATTGTTTATGTTAATTGTTTATTCACTAAAGGCCAGTTCCAGAAAGCTCAATTAAAATTTAGAAAGTCAAATTTGACAGCGAGTTCCTAGATTTCTGTAAGCAGCTGGTCAAATCCGAAAGCTCGGTTAAATATTCTAAACAGCAATTAAGTTTTATGCAATCGAGAGTGTGTCTTAGTTTTGTTTATGTGGTCAATCATTACTTGCCTTTTTACACTTTTCAAGATTTCTCGAAAATTTCATGATGAACAATTTTTATTAAATCAGTAAAAATTATATCAATTCACATTTACCGGCTTTAGAAAGCTTAAAATGTCTACTTTTTAATTTAATAGTTTTTCTCATTTTTTCTTAATGTTTCAGTTCGGCCTTTTTCGATTAAATAGCTCCCTTCTTTATCTGGGGTTATTTTACATATGATATCAAAAACGAATTCACGATTTTGTTATTCATTATGCTGATCATCGTTTTTTGTGTACGCGGAGAGAAGAAATCAACTTTCATACCTCTAATTTGACAGAAAATGTCAGTGGGAGAAATTTAAATATAAATTCCAGTCGATTTATCTCAGAGACTAGAAGATTTTTTACATGATATCCTGACATTGGTTTTTCGCATAACTGCTCTTTTTAGTATATTTTGGAAAAAAATATTTTTGCATCTTTATTGTATTTTTTTTAACTTGTTTAGAGCCTAGTAATGTAAACTCTGACTAGTTCTTAAGAGGTATCAAAAAGCAGCCTGCTTCTTATTTTCATGATTATCACAAAAAATAGCTTTCATCCTTTTCCTGGACTAATTTAAAGAAAAACAAGATAAATCTTTGGCCTAAGTAGGTACCTAAATAAGGTAAAAAGTATAAAATAATGTTTTTACATTTACAAATGGTATGTGATGTCCTTTCGTAATAAAACAAGTGTTATTATATCTTCTTTTTAGAAAAATAGATAAAGCCATTTTTGACACAACTTTTCTTATAAAGAAAATTATCTCTATGAAGAAAAGAGAAATACTACTTATATACCTATTTAAGAGTATCATTATAAAAATGCAAAATAGTTTTGTTTTGGTTGTTTTAAGTAAATAAATCCAAGTATATCATTGTTCATTACTTAATTTTGATCTGGTTGAAGTATATGGAATTTAAAATATCCGAACCTTAGAGAGGACAGATAGTGTCCTTTAGAGTAGCTGTGGAGGACGGAGGACATATTAGCCGAAAGGAGGACTATTCTCCCGGCTGGAAGACGGTTGGCAACCCTAGTCTGAAGTCATGCCGTAAATGGGACTTTTTAATCAATTGTCTATAATTAATTAATAGATAAACATTTTCATTTCAAATTTTGGATATATTGTTTCTTTAAAGTATAGCATGTTTTCGTGCTATTCAAAATAAAAAAATATGCAAGTTGCCTATTAACGCTTTTCCACAAATTATCTGGTAAGAGAAATCTCTCTAAAAAATTATGAAGAAGTTATTTCTAATTTATACGAAAATAGAGACCATCCCAACATTGACCGCCAATTTCAATTTGCTGAAGTCAGCCAGGAGAAAATTGAGAAACTCAATATGACATAAAACTTATATCCCTGATTATTCCGTATCTGACACCACATGTAACCTATCTGATCAATAGATGCTTAAATACTGGGACATTTCCCACTCTTTGGAAAAAAGCTAATGTAGTTCCCATTCCAAAAATTACTAAATCATCCTTAATTTCCGACTATCGCTCCATTAGCATTTTTTGTACCATGTCTAAGATACTAGAAAAAATAGTTGGTGAGCAATTAAATAACTTCCTTCTTATTAATAAAATTTTACCAGATACTCAGTCTGGATTTCGTCTAGGTCACAGCACTACAACAGCCCTTCTAAATGTGTCGGATGACTTGCTCAGGGCCCAGGATTGTGGGAAAACTCCTGCTTAATCCTATTAGACTTCAGCAAGATATTTGACACCTTATGTCATGCTACTTTTATTAAGAAGTTAAGGTTCTTTGGTCTAGGTGGCTCGGCCGTTGATTTTATGCGCAGTTATTTGAGCGATAGACAGCAAAGAGTTACATTGGGCAAGGACGTATCGCCCTTTATATCAGTCAGAAAAGGAGTACCATAGGGGAGTGTTCTGTTTTGTGGCCTTTATTATTCTCTATATATATATATACAGCAGATTTTTATAGCTTTCTCTCTTATAGACAATCTCATCAATATGCTGATGCCATGCAGCTTTACTATTCATTTTCATATAACAGTCGCCTAGAGGCTGCCACTTTTATTAACAGAGATCTTGCAACTATATCAAGAGTGCCAGAGGCTCATAAACTATCGCTTAATAATAAGAAAACAATGGTTCTTATTTTTGGCAAGGACAGAGAATTAATCTGTAATGATGCACAGTTTGTTTTGGAGTTAGATAATAATATTTTGAATTTCTCCCGAGCCTGCAAGAACCTCGGAGTACATATAAATGATGACATGCGCTTTGACACTCACGTATCTCATTTGTTGCAGATTTCATACTATAAACTAAAAACACTATATTTATTTAAAGATTTTCTTAGTGCCGACGTCAGATTGCAGCTATGTAATAGTTTGGTCCTACCGGGTCTTGGGTATGCTGACATTCTTTACTGGCCAGCCCTCACTCAAAAGAGTAAAAATAGTCTTCAAATACTTCAGAATTCCTGTATAATGTTTTGTTATGGGTTGAGAAAGTTCGACCATGTCTCACAATTTTACAACCAATCAAAATGGTTAAACATGGAAGATCGTTTTAAAATACTATGGCTTTATTAGTATTCAGGATCCGGGTATCTGAGTCTCTCCGTTATCTTTTTGAAAAGTTAGTCAAAGGATCAGATGTTCATAGTCTTGTTACAAGGAGCCGTAATTTGTATAGTGTTCTCAGACACAACACAGCGACGTTTCAGCGATCCTTCTCCTATTGTGCTGCTAGACTCTATAATACGTTGCCTGAACATGTTAAGGCTTGCTCATCGGTTCTTGCTATGAAAAAACAATACTGTCAGTATTTACTTAGGGCCAGAGATTAAAGTGTGTGAGTGTGTTTTTTTTATTATTTCGGAAAAAATACTGTTTGCTCTCAATCGTCTTAAATACTATTTGGATATCATGTCTTTTATGTATTACTGCTTAACTTATCACTCGTATATTTTTCTATCATTACTGGTTTCGTGTTATCTACACGCAGTATTATTTAATTACTTAAGACTATGTTAGTAAAAATATTGTTACCTTAGTTTTTTTATGGTGGTTAGGTGAGCAGCTACGCTGGATCTCGCCACGATTCTAAATATGTATTTAACTTGGTATTTATCCCCAAAGCCTTTTGAATTTGAATATTGAAGAAAAAAACCTATTTCCGACACTTTAGACAATTATTTATATATTTTCTGAAAACCTTTTTGAAAAATAACATTATTTAGATACACTTAAACATTTCGTGAGGTTACATTCCGTATAGACAATTAAGAAACATATAAATGAATGTATTCATAGAGTAGTAGATAGACCAAAATTTAATTTATACTTATTATTTTATATCTTAAATTTGATAAAATGATATCTTGTCTATTATTAATTCATTTATAGGTATTTACGAAGAAATTAAGTTTCAAGTACGTATATAAGCAACATTTGATTTCTTTAAATCTGAGAGTTTTTCAGTCAAGTTTTGTAAATATAGCTCAAAATACATTTGAAGTCTCAAATCTACTCATCAATTTGTTTGAATTACTGTAACACAAAAGACCTGACTTTTTGTCTAGTCATTTGGTTTCTTCTTTCATGTCATTCCCAACAAGGGTCTGGGGATGTCCCTAGCAACAATTAAAAAATTAAAAGGTTGGGAATCCTTTAAGTAAGGAAGTATGTATATATGTTTATATACAGGTTGATTCAGAAATATGTACCGAAAATTTACAGGCATGTAGACCTTGACGAAATATGAAAAAAAGTTTTATATAATTTTCTCTAAGCCTCACCGTTTAGAATATACAGGGCATCAAACATGTGTGATGAGGCGCAGAACGTGGCTATATGCCCTGCATTTATGGTCATATTTTTTTACCACTCGGTATATTGCCTATATCTATTAAAAGATAGTTTTTGAACCTAGACATGGTAGTCAATAAACATGAACTTTATGCAAGCACAAGATAGGCGTCATCGTATAATTAGTTTTTAAGTTATTGAAATTTGAATTTTTTGCTGCGAACTTCCAGAAAGTCTCGATGCGACACGGATTGGTTCATTTCAATTTTACTGGAAAATTTCGAAAACTCACTTATCGTACTTCCAAGCGTACATTCTCATTTTTCGTTAAAATGTTGCAAAATTAGTAAAAAATGCTTACAAACATGACATATCTTCACGCGTATCCAATCACTTTGTCAAATCATATACTCTTTTATCAAATCATGTGCTTGCATAAAGCTCATGTGATTGACTACCATTTCCTGGAAGGTCTAAGCTACAACTTAAAAAATAACCTAGCATTACAATTCCTTGAATCGTTTTCATTTTATAAGCAAAAAACAAAAAAAAAACGCCATTTTTTGTACTAAATTGATAATAACAAATTAATAAATAATAGCTACGAGTAGAAAAAACATCAGCGTGAACCAGCAGAATGTGTTCGGGTAGTATTTTTGCCAGAAAATCAATACATTTCTGCTCTATTGCTAGGCCTATAAAGGGTTCTGACGCATTAACTCGAATAAACTCCGAAATGATAGCTCGTATGAAAAAATTTTGAGAGTAATAATTTTTAGTAAAGAAGCCAAACTATAAATATTTTTAATAAAAATAGGTAATATACTGATAGGTAAAAGAATATGACCATAAATGTAGTGATAACATGTTCCAAAATTGAAATTGATACCTCGCTCCTAACAGACAATACATAATAAAATGTCCTTTTTATCACACATGTTTAATGCTCTGTATATTCTAAAATGTGAGGCATAGAGAAAAATTATATGAAACTTTTTTTCATATTTCGTGAAGGTTTACATGCCTGTAAATTTTCGGTACTTATTTTTGAATCACCCTGTATATATGTAAATTATTTTTTCCTTTCCAGAATATAGACAAGATTTTTCTTATAGTAAGAAAACAATGAGTACCTGACAATCAGAGTCCTAATAGTGACTGTATTATGGACAATAATCCTCATGTGCTTATATTTTTGGAATTTGTGAAGTTTCTGAGCAGGAGTACCAGCAAAAGTACTAACTGAGTTTAGAATTAACCATACGATACGCCACATGAAATCGTATAACTTCGATAAACCAGTGCACAAATAGAATTAAATTTGGGAGAGGTTTAAGGAAGTGTGATCCATTCCCTCCCAAGATACTACAAGATTTGTTCTAGGGAGGATGTACAATATCATACTAAATAAGATAAACTGGAATTCATTCAACGGCGACACTGTGCGTCTTTGTCTTATACTACTACATCTAATACAAAGTACCGATACAAAAATCAATAACAAACTTATTGAGCAAGTTCATAAATACCTAAAACAAGAGACTGGTTTTAAACGAGACCAGAACATTTTTAGGATAATTTTTAATTTTTGCTTAAAATTGATATTCTTTAACTAGGGGTACTGACTTTATTCAGAAACACATGAGAGACACTTGCAATGACCAATGAAACGTAACACTAAATATATTATGAAAAAATATAGAGATCAATTTTGGGATTCATTCTTAAACATATAATTCTAAAACCCATTATAAGAAATAGAGCAAGACCAAACAGATTTACATTTTGAACAGATCTATGCAAGGATGACAAATGGACAAAAAAAACTCTTAAGATATCTTTTTGTTCAGCAATGCATGTTTCGGACTTGTGATAACCAATTAACTTACAATAAATAAGAACAAGTTGAAACTGCCTTGATCTTGCAAAAGACCATTTTAAAAATCTTTTTATTTATAAACGGAATCCCGAAAATCTAAGAATAAAAAGATAAATTGTTTAAAATAATACGCAGAATTTTGAGGGGAAACTGAAAATATAATAAAACATAAGATAATCTATTTTAAAACACTCAAGTTGAGAAGCTTTTAATCGGACGGGGATTTTGTATACCTGATGGTATGAATGAAATTTGAACCATTCGCCATTGATGAATGATATATCCTAAATATATCATTAAATTGTATCCAATTTTGTGTGGCTTTGTTGACTCTTTTTATGTGACTAATACATCAAATACATAATTATCGGAAGTTTAATAAAAAAGAAATTATGCTAATGTAAAATTAGACGTTTGAAATATTCGTCCAGACATTTCTCAAACAACCTTTTTAATTATAATACCTGTACCTCGACCTTCTTTTTTATACCTCCGAATCGACTTTCTTTAATGAAATTCAGTCAGTTTGCACGTTTTTCTCTCCATATAAACCGTTACGCTGAAAAGTCTGAATTTTCAATCGGAGCGAGTGGAAAAAAAAGTAGTAACGAATTTTTACCTCAGGTCATGGAAATGGATTTGCAGGTAACGGTAAATTATAGAAAAGAAAAGATAATAGGATATTGCTAATTTATTGAAAATCGGGGGTTTAAGAGAGTTTTTTGTTAGGGTTTTGATTTGCTATAGCAATGACATGGCGTAAATTGAGATTTGATTAGCGTTATGAACTAGCCAGGTAAGAAGAAATATTCCACTGAAGATTTTTCTAATTTAAGTCGCGCATTTGGTTGTTTTTCGAACAATGGAATGAAAAAGTGGCGCCTCCCGGCTATTGTAATTTCAGAACATATAGGTTTTTTCATTTTGAATAATATTCTGACTTAATGATTTTTTTTCAAGGTATAGTATTTGTGTCTAGAACACTGAGCGTATGATTTCTCCGGATCCTGTTACAAGAAGACACATATAGTGTGCCTAGAAACTGGCGATTGTTCTTGTTAGAGAATAAGTTTTAGCGTCAGTAAGTTATTGTTAGGAAATTGTTTTAGTTGTTCACGTTATCATTCTTTGACTTTTAGTATTATTATATAATGTTATTAAAGTCATTTTTAGCAAAAAAAAAAAAAATATTTTGAACTTATCTGGGGATAAATTGTCAATGACAACCAAAAAATACATTTTTTGTAGAGGATAATCTTTTCCCTGGGTCTGCGGCGCAACTAGTTGTCGATTCCCATATAAATGTATACAGTACTCGGCACTAACGCTATGCCAAGCGGTTTAAATACACGCCCTATGAAGGTACATAGAGTGTATGTAGAACCACGACTGGCAAAAATGCCTAGACATACGGAATTCAACGTGTTAAAGACTATGAGGTCCAGGGGAAATACAAATCGATGGTTACTAATGGCAGTTTGTAATGGTGCCACTTAATGTTAATGACCTCAAATACAAAGAATTCTAACCCCCGTGTTGTTAGACCTAATGTACCTAATACAATAGTGGATCAAGCATTTAATAGGCCACAGGCATATATCTTGGAGGCCATCCTACTCAAAAGAGCTTTCTTTTCAGACTCCGTTATTTTTTTAACCTTTTACCTTTATTTAACCTTGATTTCATAAATCAAGTTAAGTATCGTTGAAAGTGGTAGATGTATATCTATGAAAAGAACTTACTGTCGGACTTGCAGTGTCTTTGTTGTGACTTTATTCATAACGTTTCGACTAGTGTAGTAGCTCTAGTCATTTTCAAGTGCTAACTGAAAGGTAATATTAAGACTATGTTCTTATGTACTATAATGTTAAGAAATATTAACAAACACTGTAGATATAATCTAAAAAGAATCTGACTTGTTTAAAAATTTGTTTTCCAATTTTTACGTTGGCAAATATATCTATAAGTGTTGCACAATATCCTTATCTATGAACATAATTTTCAAATTAATTAAATGTAATTGCCATAAACAATTACCTAAATAATTTTTTACCCTCCTAGCACTTAATATAGAAAGGCATGGTTAAAACATATTTAAAACATTTTGTACACTAGGAAATGTAGACTGCAACCCGTTTACTAATAATTTTTTTACATATCAACTGGATTTGAAACGTTTTCTTCTTTAGTTAGTTTAGTTAATAAAATAGAGAACGTCAATTTTAGTATTACTGTCACCTTTACATTTCGCCTATAATTTGTCTTTACACATACACGTTAAACCTATATTACAATAAAGATACTATGACCCCTGTCTGGAACCTGTCCTGCAGTATCAGAGGGGCAGTGATCTATTTTAATCAAACGACGATCGCGATTTCTAGCGATCCCCGTCTTTAGACCGGTAGCTCCGAATAAAAGAATTCTCAAATACAAAAAACCTGGATACACTGCATAATAATATGTTAAAGCTCGATCTACATAGATATTGCCGATACATGAGATATGAATCATTCTTCACAGTTCTTAAGCCTTTAACTGATTCCTCCAGAGTTGCTCAAATTATTAGTTTTTCTATTAAATTATTCCAGCTTCTAGAAAAGGATTAACGCCATAATTATTAATTACTTAAATTTAAATTAAGATCATATTAACAAATTTAGAACTACACAGTTCATGTACAATTGCACGTCAAATATACCACCGCCATTTTGTCGAAACGGTTTCTTAGTGTAATTATTTTAAAATTGGTTGGTCTAATTTTTTAGTGATAATTTTGTTTTGGACACTAATATGATACTCATGGTGTATTTTGATTTTAATTCGCTTAAGAGCATTGTCTCGTAAACAGTAAATAATATATACATGTATAGGGCTCTGTTCAATTAAACTCAGTTGTCACATAATATTCATAGGATAACTTGCGTTTGATAAATCTGAATTACTACTCATTATCTTAATGGACAACGAACATTACTCATGTTTAAATATTTACAGTTTGCCGAGTATATGATCGTGCCCGCTGAATATAATGGATGGTTATTTTCATTCTAACTAATACTGAAGTAACTGACTTTTTATACGCCTATACCTATATAGTCAGTAATAAAGAATTTTTGTTACTGACTCAATATCGATGTAGTATTTTCATCAAGATTAAGCTCATCTGAAAATAATTGTACCCAATAATAATCATAATAATAATAATACCTCACACCTGGCTACTTAAACTACTGGAAATCTACAGAGTCCATCCAACGTTCTGCCACTTATTTACACATCTTATTAAAATCTGGAAAACATCACCATCAGTCAGAGGTGAAACTGTTTCGTATACCACTGAAGAAATCCCGATCCATAGAGGAATCTTTCAAAGTGACAGCTTGAGTTTTTTATGGTTTTGTATGGCACTAAACCTTTTGAGCCACCTTGCTAAACCGAAGTAAATACGTGTATTCTTTAAACACCGACACCCAAATTACGCATCTATTCTATAGGGATCATGTAAAGGTTTATACTAAGCAACGACTTCAAGGATCCCTCAGCCTGGTGGAAGACTTCAGTAAGACAATTGGTATGAAGTTTGGGTTGGATAAGAGCGCCACTTTGCATATTCAAGAGGATAACCTGCTGCTGAGAAGTTAATGCTTGAAGACGAGTCGGAGCTAGCTCAACAGGGTCAGGGTCAACGCGGCCTAAAAAGAACTATTCAGAAAGGTCAACACTATACTCAACATACATCTGTATGCGAAGAATAAAATAACATCCATAAACTCGTGGACTATCATTTCCTACACGTTCGGAATACTCACCTGGTCAAAAACTGATTTCGAACGCCTTGATAGGAAAATCCGAACGCTGTTCAGTACAGTCAGAATGCTTCATCGAAACTCGGCGATTGAACATAAGAGGATAAGAAGTTCACCCCTCTAAAGCTCTCTGAACAGAAACAGAAAATAAATCTGCGCAGATGAAGGAAAAATGCCACAGCAAGTCACTGCATGGAAAGGTATTGCGCTAGTCTAAATAAGAATAATACAGACCTGAAGGCTTCAAATACTTACCTTACATCAGGGTACTTGTTTCCTGAAACTGAGGGTGTCCTTATGGTAATTCAAAATCAAATAATCATTGTGTTTGAAATTCAACCTAATGGAAAAACTGATCCGATACCATCAATACACACCGACTCCAGTTGGTGAAAATGAGAATTTCAAGCTCTATTGGGATTTGGGGATACGTACAGGTAGGACTGTTCAAGCGAACAATAATAATAGATTTTTACGGTGCCCCTTGATGAAAATATTGACAGAGCCAGTGAGGAAAAGAAGATTAATTTAAAATTAAGAACATTTGACATTTAAATAAAGTGTCCATCTTATCATTTATTTTCAGCGCGAATGGGTTGATCCATAAGAGCCTGGCGCGAAATATTGAACTTCTCGGTATACTTGAGAATGGAATAATATGGATGCAAAAAGCAGTGATACTGGAAATCGTAGAAATCGTCAGACGGGCCCTGGATCGATAAGAGACTACCTAAGCACCCTTGGTACACACCAGGACACTTGGAGGTGAAACCACGACCTGTGTGACAAAAAAATTATAATAATTGTGTGTGTGAGGCTTCAGCGAGCTCTTTTATATATGTTGCTTATTACTATATTTGTGCCAAATAGTGTACGCTATTGAACAAAAATCAGCGCCGCATATACAATATAAACATATTGCAAATAACCTTTACTTCGTAAAAAATCCTTCCTTTTAACCAGAATATTGAAGAATAACACATATATCCACGGCTTGTGTTTATATCTTGAGAAAGATCTACATGACTTAGTTTTGTTTTTGGACCTTTAAAAAGTGGTTTATATAAAAGTTTTAAGGTATTGCATGTATCGTCAGAACATGGTAAAAATTTCACTTTAGAAATAAATAGCTTTTTTTGTAGACCCTTTTCAATTAAGTCGGCTCCTAAATTTACATTATATAATAACTGTCATTTCCAGCTTACCAATAATTAGGTGCGTATGGTATATAATTCTGCTCTATACCTACATAAATGTACCCTGTTGGTTAGAATTAAAGGTGTATTATATAATAAGTACGATTATTTTCATTTCATTCCAGGAATATTTATTCCTTTGCCCTTGATATATATGCGTTATTGATACACACAAGTTGAGAAAGATTTATATCTATTGGTGAATTCTACGCCCTAGTTGAGAAGGGTTTACAGTTCAGCCCGAGTTGCGACGTATGAGTTGTGAATGATTTCTCAGAGCTGCAGAGCTAAAGATTTTTTTTTAAAGATCTCCAACAAAAGATTTGGCGCTTTTCATCATCCTAGTTATAGGAGAATTTTGGCCATATGACGTTCTATGAAATTTTAAGTGAAAAGTTTTATTTATTTATTCATATACGGGACAGTGCCCACTTGTACAGTGTAAAAACTGACAAATTTACAGCTGCACTAAATAAAATAAAATCATAACCTAAGTTTAATAACAAAACAGCCTCAAAATTGGCAACTTTATACATATGGGTTCTTCTCTATTTTTTATTTATACATCTTTTTAATTTATATTTTATTGAGCCCAAGGTTTCGTTAAAAAGATCTCCCTTATGGAGGAACTGCACGCAGTATTATGGATCATTTGCAAGCCCTTCGCCGCTGCAATGGTATGTTAAAGCTAAATATCTCTTATTAGCTTCAATGTGATTTAGATATGGAAAAATGTATAGTTGGGCGCTACATTCGAATTTTTATGAAAACAATCAAATCTGGAATGATAAAATAGAAGTAGATTTGTCCATTTTCGATAATTTTTTCACGCAAATGCAGTCGAATATATATTTTTTTCATAAATTGGCTCTGTACCGCCTTGCATTGATCTTTCGTCTCCATAAGTGCAAAGTTTGAAATGCTAAATCGTAATGTCTTTGTATTTCTGCGGCGCGTGAATCCTTTTGAACCCATTTTTAATCGAAAAGTAATTTACATTGCCTTTACATAGCACAATTTTTTAACGCTGGACGTGCAGGAAGTTTTTTCTAATACGTCGGTACCTTTTTATCTTACTTTGAACTTGACTAGACCTTGTCGCTGATTTTTCATTTTTTGCGTGCAGTTCTCACTACGAATTTGCAATCCTCATTATTCTAGATATTGGTGAATTCTGCCCATAAGATGTCCTATGATATTTCAACTCGAAAGTTTAAATTTATCTAAGCATTCTAGATGGTACATAAAATCGAATTTGTTCTAATAACTCTGGACAATGTATGTGGTTGATTATAATTTTGTAGCAGAAAACAACATCACAAACTTCTCTGCGCCTTGATATGCTTTGCAAGTTTAGCATTTGCTCCAGATTTCTATAATTTATGATCTCTACAGGGGTATTTCGTTTAAAGGCAATGTATCGTAAAAATTTTCTTCGCACACTGTTCAGTCTATCAATATAAGTATGATAAAAGAGGTTCCAAATTACAGAACAGTTTTCTAAGTGTGGCCTAACGAGTGTAGTATATAGTAGCTTAATGATTTGTATGTTTCTGAAATCTAGGGTGATTTTTCAACGAAACCCAGGATTCGGAGGGCTTTGTTGTGACATTTTTCTATATGAGTCGAAAAATTAAGTTTTGAGTCAATAAGGAGTCGTAAGTCTCTAATAATACCAACCTGTTCTAAGACTTTTCCTTCAATGAGATATTTAAGTTGTCTTATATTTAAACACCTACTGAATGGGATGGTTTTACATTTATCATTATTTAGCATTATTCTTTTTTCTTTACACCAAATGCAGAATCTATCAAGGTCTTCTTGTAAGAGTTTTGTGCTAATTTGGATTTTTATTTCTTTAAAAATATTTAGATCATCTGCATGTAGAATAAATGCAGAATTATTTAAATATTTGCATACATCATTTACGAACATGTTAAATAAAAATGGAGTCCTTGGTAGGATCTGAGAAATGACCATTGATTTTTATAAATTGTTGCCTATTCGTTAAGTAAGAACCTAGCCATTCTAGTAGGTGTTCATTAATTCCAAAAAAAAAGATAACTTCTGTAATAACAATTTATGGTCAATTATGTCAAATCCTTTTGAAAAGTCTGTTTAAAATTAAATTAAATCTACACTATATCCTCTTTCAAGTTTTTCAAATATATGATGCCGGATATCACTTAAAAAGAAACGTCAGAACGTAATTCTAACTATACATGATCTTTTATTTGATTCCAGATGACAAAGTTTCCGCGCTAACTTAATAAAACTGACGTTCTAAGGAAAATAAGTAATTCTCAACTCGGTTTGCGGTAAACAAACTATATCTGAGACAACCACACCGATCGAGAGGATCATTACGACAAATTTAGAAACATGTAGCTGTACAACTTCGTGAGTTGCCTCCAAGAAGTTTTATACAAAATGCAGAACGTGCTTTTAAACATTAGTTATAGTCCACAGTTCGAAATAAAATGTGGTATGTGTCATGAGCTACAATAAGAAATTAAATTTTCTCTATATGTATTAATTTGGCTTCAGTTAAGAAAAAGAAAAAATATATCAAATACCGGTTATACAGGGTGTTTCGGGAGGAAATGTTACTCTTTTCAGAATGTGTTCAAAAAGTCTAAATAAAACGTATAAGTCAAAAATATGTTCTCGGTCGATTCTCAACCGTTTCCGACATAAAGAGTCGTGAAGTTTCTAAAATCATTTTTATTTCAACAAGAAGTTAATTACACGCCATGTATCAGAAGCATACAAAATAGTGTTAAATTAAAGAACGTTTTTAAAAATACCATCACTAGTCTTAGTGCATGTCATGCCTAAAATCCGTTAAATAATGACTCCTGAAGCGTGTTGGATTCCAGGATGGCTCATTCTAATAACAGCTGCAGCATTGACAATACGATCGAAAAGCGCCTGCCTGGTTTCGATACGTGTTGCATCAGCTAATGATTTCAGCGATCTACAAAGACAATAGTCAAGTAGGTTTAAGTCAGGCTATGTTAGTGGTCTGCGATGTGGACCGCCTTTGCCCATCCAATGATTCGGGAAACTAGAAATTTCGAACACAGAGACTGAAATGAGGAAGGGTTTTATTATGTTGAAAGTTCATTCAAATTCGAATGCAGATATTATAAATAGTCCAGAAAGAACAATATGCATTAAAATATAGACCAAATAAGTGGTCGTTGAGCATACTGTATAAAATGTGAAAACTCAATCGATGTTGGAAATTTCGTTCAAACGCACCGTGCAAATTTTATTCGGACCAATAATTTTTATTATGACATTTATTAAGTTTATCATCATCAAATAGGTTCTCCACATATAGTATTTTATTTTGTATAATTGGTGTGACCACTTCTAGTAATTTGTAAAATGTGAAAACATAATTTTAATATTTTCCTGAATGAAGCAGGATCTTCACTATGAAAAGTTCTGATTAATCCAAAGACTCTTGAGCTTGAGCTAAAGAAATCCACATTTAGAAAAAAATATTCGTAACAAAATTAATTTTTTGTAGAGAGGACTATTTTAATAGCTAAGTGTGGCCCAAAGGTAAGCCGCCTACTTGCTGTTGATGCTATCGGCATGCTAGGTTCGGCAGTTAGTGCCTACAACTTCTCGCCCTGTGACAGAAACAGTATAGGAAGTTATTATGTCTTAGAACAGTACGTTGTACCAGGCCTTCGTTATCCGTTCAAACAAATTAAAAGCTGTAATAAAGAACAACGTATTTTCTTCTTCAAATAAAATAACCAAACTAAGTAAAACTTTAGAGAACAAGCTTAGAATAAAGACACGTGCGGACGTATTGTCAGGCGATCTATATTGGGAAAAAGACCTAGGGATTATGATATTTTATTTGATTAACTTATTTTAATAAATTGTATAAAAAACGGAAGAAAGGAACTTTTTGTTAACACAGTAATTAAATTTGTACACACAAATTATATTATGAATATTTGCTAGTATGCAATTTACCATTTAGTTATCAAACAATAATTTTACATAAATTAAACAATTTAAAATTAATTGCTTCGTATTAAATTTAACAAATAACGGTATTATTTCGAATTTTATATTTTCGTATGTCACAATTTACAAAATGGGGGTAAAAATACATTGTTTTGCAAAACTGTATCGCGTAAAAGTAGCATTTTAATAAGTTATTTTTGATTAAATTCTTAGACACCTAAACCGATTTAGATATTTCTCAAATTTTTAAGCGAAGCACCATATTTTTTGGCAATATTTGAAAATTAATTTTTTTTACCGATTTATATAAGAACCCCAAAAGTCATTCTGTGATGTATAGGACTGTTTTTATGTTTATGGCATTTGATTGCTCGGATCTTTTTAGTCTCTTGCCACTACCTCCATTGTCAAGGATAACTGGAAGTTAAATATCAAAATCAGTATAATGTTCCAATTTCAACCAAATCTTTGTCATTTTTAATCAGTTCAATTTAAAGTTAAATTATTTTTGATTTTTCCGACAGAAGGCCACGACCAGTAACGCAGAATATAATAAAAAACAATAAATAAAGTAAGTAGTATGTACTACAGAAAAGTTTTTTTAAGTTAGTTCATACAGTGGTAAAAATCAAAACCGTTATTTAAGAAATGTAATTTAGTAAAATTGATTGGTTGCAATGAACTAACAGTTTCTTTCGTTAATAGAGTGAGAAAATAATTACTGTAATACAGCTGCCAAGTATACCTTGGTCTACAAATATACAAATATTTTTTAGGCAGTCGAGTCAAATAATTTAAATATACTTTTTCAAATTAAAACCAAAATTAGGAAATACGAAAATCCGTAAGAATATACTATTCTCACTACCGTAGTAAACTCTCCAATAAGTTATAAAATCGGCAGATCGCCTGTTCCCTCATAACGAATTCCACCACATACATGTAATACCATTTATGTGAACATATAAGTATGGTAATAACTTTATACATTATTAACAAAATGTTATATAGCCTTTTTTAAAGTAACAAATTACGATTATAAAAAGAACTATCTTGTCGGATTTGCATTGTCTTTATTGTTAATGCATTAACAACGTTTCGACTAGTATAGTATTTCTAGTCGTTATCAAGCATAAAAGCATAAACTGCAAAATTGTTATGTTGCGCTTGTTAAGTCGAAAGTCATCGGTTTTTAATAATCATTTTCGGCATGCGGAAACAAGCATTTATGTCAACATCTGTTACGTTACATCTATAATATACATTTTCACCTCCACAACTTTCACTTCTTAAGATCTCTATCTCAAGAATAATATGCATACGTACATACACATGCATAACTCCCCAAGAAGCACATTAAATGCCTATTGGTTTAAGGACAACTTTAAGAAGGTTCTAAGTTGCTATAAAAAAGTCATTTGTTTTATGACTGCTTAAAGCCGAATAGGACTTCAGGAGCTAAATGTTTTAGTAACAGGTTTTAGTGTTCATTAAACTCGTTCTGTCGGACTTGCAAGTCTGTCTTTATTATTTCGGTTTCACAACGTTTCGAATGGTAACTCGTTTTCAAGTGTAAACTAAATGTGAATTCTAAAGCTACTTCTAAATGTCTACTAAAATCTCCGCCCCTTGGGTACCTGAAACGTGAAGTTTCAGGAGGTCAGTTTAAGCTAGAAACGGCATCCATATATTTTGAATATCGACGCTAGGCTTGCTGAATATGTTTTAATTTCCCTCTATGAATTCTGCTTCTATAAACTTTCTTTTTCGCCAGTGCTGCTCCATATGCAAAATTTTAGCCTCAAACCATTGTATCCGGTGTTGGTTTGACCAGACGTGTTCCGCTATGACCGACTTTGACGTTTCTTTCTTTTGAGTATATATTAAAATGTTCTTTGACCCTTATACTAAGAGGGCGTTTTGTTTCTCCGATGTAAGAGTCACCACATTCACACTGGATTTGGTAAACGCATTATTTTTTCTTATCGATGTCCTTCGGTTTTAGTTCTTGTCAGAAGGCTACTTAACGTATTTCCTATTTAAAAGCGATTTTAATGTTGAAATCCCTGGCTATTCTCCGAATCTTTTCAGAAGTTCTAGTGTTGCAGGTTGCAAGAAATCTTGTCTTGCTCGGCCATTTCTTGTCTTGTCTTGCTAAGCAAGAACAAGAAATTGAAATTTATTTTTCTTTTAAATTTCTTGCAAGCCTATTTCTTGTTCTTGCTGCAAGATTCTTGCTATTTCTTGTTCTTGTTTTATGAAAAGGAGTTTTTCCGTCACTGCTATAATGAACAGGGATTTCAAAAATTTTTTAAAACGCATGTTACCTACATATTATGTTACTATACCTATTATGTTACACATGCAGACGAAAAGTCGGTGCCCGTAGTGGTAAACCAAGAAAATTAAAAAACCGACGGAGAACGCGATATTTAGCCTAAATTAATTATTTCACCCCTGTAAAACCCCAGTTGGAAAACATTCCGTCTAGTAGAGACTGTAAAACGGGGAAAAAGTCGCTTCCTTCTTGAAAAAAATTTTTTGGTTTACAACCGATTGTTTTATATACCAATCGATAGAGGAGGTCTTTGGCTATGTTATAGTGTAAGGACAACTTTTTCTATCGCGGATTTTTTTTTAGAACGATTTTTGTAAAAAAAATGTAAAATTTTTGTTTTCGCGTTTTTTCATACGTAATTCACGATATCTTCGGAATTATTAAAGATATTGGAACGATTTTTTTTTATTCGAAAGGTAAATTATAACTGAAAACAACTGTGTAATTGTTGTTTTTATAAAAAATATATTTTTTTTTCAAAATAAATAAAAAACTCTAAATTTGCCATTTTTTGCAGCCTTATTTTGAGTAAGCGAGAAACTTTTTTATTTTTGAAAATTTTTGTATACTATCTGCGTATGAAACAACCACAAAACTCCAAGGAAGTTTTTAAAATCAAAATCATTGTTCTAAGTTTTATAGTTTTTGAGATTAAGCCAGTTAAAGTTTAAACTTTTACGTCTTACCTCCTAAAACTTGCATTTCGGAAGCCAAACGGTGTCGTTTTGAACATATGGAGACAAAATGCAACGTCCTTGAACTTTGAATAACAATTACTCAAAAACTATAAAACATAGAACAATGATTTTGGTTTTAAAAACTTCCCTGGAGTTTTGTGGTTGTTTCATACGCAGATAGTATACAAAAATTTTCAAAAATAAAAAAGTTTCTCGCTTACTCAAAATAGGTCTGCAAAAAATGGCAGAACTCCAGTTTTTTATTTATTTTCAAAAAAAATATATTTTTTATAAAAACAACAATTACACAGTTGTTTTCAGTTATAATTTACCTTTTGAATAAAAAAAAAATCGTTCCAATATCTTTAATAATTCCGAAGATATCGTAAATTATGTATGAAAAAACGCGAAAACAAAAATTTTACATTTTTTTGACAAAAATCGTTCTAAAAAAAAAATCCGCGATAGAAAAAGTTGTCCTTACACTATAACATAGCCAAAGACCTCCTCTATCGATTGGTATATAAAACAATCGGTTGTAAACCAAAAATTTTTTTTCAAGGAGACTACTTTTTCCCCGTTTTACAGTCTACTAGTCGAGTGCAATCGTACTCGTTTTTTACAATATTTTTATGACGACCCAACGACGCACGCAATCATTGGCTGCTTCCCTTAGAATTAAATAGTTAGAACAGAGTATTATTGTTCGAGTTTGGTTGGAGTTCGCATGACGCATAGTACCTGTTATTGATATTTTTTTATTAATGTGCAATATTAAATTGTAAAATGAATAAAGAAATCATCGAAAGTGATTCGACACCACCTGATCCTTTTGAAAATAGTGACAGCGATGAATATCATCCCGACAAAAGCAGCTCTAAAGTTGACTCTAGCTCTGAGATCACAGAGTCAGATCCTTCAGATAATGATGGAGAAGGCAGAGGAAAAAATAAAAGGGAAAAAATAGCTTACACGATTCTAAGTAAGTACCTACATTATTACACAAATGGGTAGAATCACGAATGGATGGTAAAACGTAAAACAAATAATAATTAAATCAGTGGTTCAACATACTCTTGTTGTTTTTCAATTACTAAAACATAGTTAAGTACCAAGTTTCGATTGCGACACCTAAAAATGTTCGTTTAGTTATGGGTTATGGGTTTCTGGTTTGGCGCTTTTTTTTCTGATTGTTAAAGTAAGTTTTTGTATTTCTTTTAGGAAAAAAGTTAAAAGCGGTAAAAAGTTAAAGGATTATTTTACTATCGAGGACACAAATATTAAAGAAAATAAGGCTGCTTTGTGCATTTTATGCAACGCTAAGTTAAAAATGAAAAATAGAGATACAACTGGTCTAAAAAGACATTTAAAGGCAAAACATTATTCAACATTTATAGCAGTATACCCATTAGAAATGCCTCAGAATAGCACCAACCGAAGTTCAGGTCCATCGACTTCAATCAGTTCAATCTCGTCTACTAGTTCTACTATAGTTCAAATGTTTGATAACGTTAGGAACAAGGTAATTTATTTTTTATACAGAGTGGACTAGTTTTAATTTATCAAACTAAATTTTATAGTTACGTGGGCGTAGATCCGATCTCCATCAGTAGCAAGGTCAAATTTAAATTTGTATAGTTATTTGTGTTTTTTTTAAGAAAGCAATATTATTAAAAGAGAAAAAGTTGTCAATGAGAAAAGTCGGTGCGGTTGAATGGTCGATAACCCAAAAAATAATCAATTCAATAATCGAAATTACTACCTATGTCAAAATTTAAATTCAATAACTTTTTATTTTTTTAATTATGTTAAACATATAAAAATATTTGAAAATTTGAAAGATTGATAAGTTTAAACTGAGCCACCCTGTGTATTATGATTACGATCTATTTATAAAAAAATTAATGCAACAGTGGCTCACGTTTATGTTATGCTTAGTTAATAAAAAAAACTTTCGTTTTTTGTTTTGGCAAATTTACGTCTGACTTTTTTGGTAGAACGTAAAACCCGCTGTTGCTGTTAATAATGTGGCTTAAAGAAAGTTTTATTTATTAGTTAATTTCTGAGTTTAAATCTAATCCTAATCATTTCTTTTTAGGCGACATTAGCAAAAGCAAACCCCGTTTATAAACAAGAAGACTTTGAAAATCTTTTGACGGATTTTGTAACGACCAAATATCTACCTTTTAATTTTTTTGAAGATGATAGCGCCAATGCTGTTTTTAAGTATTTAAATAAAAACGTTGTTTTACCTAAACGAACAGTCATGCGAAATAGAGTGTTGACAAAATTTGAAGCAAAAAAACAAGTAGTAAAAAACATCCTACAGAAAAATGATTCAAAATTGTCATTTACTATAGATAGTTGGACTTCAATAAGAAACCAGTCGTATTATGGCGTCACATGTCATTTTGTTAATCGTGCTTGGGAAATGCAAACACTAGTTTTGGATTTTATTCCTTCTGGAGGAAATCATTCTGGTGAATACATGGCAACATTATTTTACAACATACTTAAAGACTACAACATAATAGAAAAAATTCAAGGTGTTACAACGGACAACGCAGTTGTTAATTATACATTTATGCTTCACCTTAAATTAAAAGTTGCCGATTTTGACAACGAGAATAGACACTTGCTGTTCAAGATCTTCTAAAAATAATTAATGCTGACCAAAACGAAGGTATTGAGAATGAAGAAAACTCCTCAGAAGAAGACTCCGACTCCAGTATCGATGAAGATTTTCCACAGAACGAAACAAACGCCATTGACAAAATTAGGACTTTACTAAAACATATAAAACGATCAGAACAACAACAGAATAAATTTAGAGCGTGTTGCGATACAGTAAATTTAAAAAGTTCAAAACCCATAATTGACGTAAAGACCAGATGGAATTCAACATTCGACATGTTCAACTGGGCCCTGAAATATAAACTTCCCTTAAATATTTTATGTGATACAAATAGGGATTTAAGAAAGTTTAAGGCCGATGAAGAAACATGGAAGACAATTGAGCAAAGTTTAAAATATTTAAGACCTTTTAAAACATTGACAAACAAACTTAGTGGGGAAAAATACTGCACGCTGTCAATGGTTATAATTGGAATAAATTTATTATTGGACAAATTAGAGGCTTGGTCCTTTGAGTTAAATGACACAGTCGACCGAAATGCTCTCGACGAAACATTATTAACGCTTTATCAGCAGCTAGGGATAAAATTTTAAAGCACTACAAAAAATCCAACTGGATCTATTGTGTGGCTTTAATTCTGGACCCTCGCCATAAAAAAGAGTCTTTTTTGTTAACAAAATGGGGTCGGGAATTAAAAGATACTGCTGTTAAGAAATTTGAGGATATTTATAAAAAAGAATACTACTTAGAGAGTGCCGATGCCGATATGGATACTATTATGCCAGAAAAAGTTGCAGATTTAGAAATGGACACTTATCATGAAGATGATTTAGATTTTGGTGCTATTTTTAATAGCCGTAAACAGGAAGATACTTCATCGACCTCAATGTCCTCAACAGCTTTATGGAGAAAGGAAATTGATGAATATTATAGTAGTAGGCGTGCTGAAGAAAACACTGACATCCTTTATTGGTGGAAAAAAAATGAACATCTATATCCCATTTTATCAAATATGGCAAAGGATATTTTTGGGACAACAGCTACGTCAGTACCATCTGAGAGGTTGTTCTCTAAGGCCTCTTTAGTAATAAGAAAGCATAGAAACCGTTTAAATTCAGAATCGGCTAGAAGTTTAATATGCCTTAATTCATGGAAAGAGTTATAATAATTCTGTTTTATTAAGACGTTATATTTTTTATTTGTTTTGTTTTTTATTTTTTAGAATAAAAAATGTTTTTTTTTTTTAATTTTATAAGTATGTACTTTCAGTACTTTCGTGTATAAGTTTAATAAAGTTTTGTTTGGTTAAGAGTTTGAGAGAACTACATTTATATTTATTTTTTTGTTTTAATAGAATATTAAATGTTTTTTATTTTAAAAGACTTAAGACTTTTTCTATTTTATTTTTGCAAATGCGCAATCGTTTTCTAAATGCCAATTTTAAATTCAGCGGAAAAAGTTATTACGCTGACCTTCGACCTGCTATTTTTGTGTTTTCCAAAAATATGGGAAAGCTCAAAAATACGGCCCTGTTTAGTCCTCGTTGGATGACCCTGTACTTTTTTTTTAATTTTATGCATAATCCTACTCTAAATTTACGATAACTGTTTCACAGGTAAGGTAAGTAGTTATGTACGTACTTTTTTGCTAATATTTATTGAATAATTACTATTACCAAAAAAAAAATTGTTGAGCAAGAAATCTTGTTCTTGCTCATAATTTTCTTGTCTTGCATAACTCTTGCTAATCCATTTCTTGTCTTGCAAATTTCTTGCTAATCCATTTCTTGTCTTGTTCTTGCATGCAAGACCAAGACAAGAACAAGAAATAGCAAGACAAGAACAAGATATACCTGCAACACTAAGAAGTTCCCTTAATATATGGTATTGGGAGAAATGGTGTTGTTTCTTGTAGATCGGAATGCTTCGTAGTATGGTGATCATTTTGTAATTTTGATAGTATTACTTATTAGTCTTTCACAGTAACCATTCTGCAACAAATCTTTTTTTATGTTTTCAATTTCTACCTCAAGGTTTATCTTATTATTAAAAGTTGTTACAGCTCTGTTGTAAAGTGTTCTTATGATGTCCTCTTTTGTTGCTGCAAAATGGTTGGAACTCTGGTTGAGATATTGTCCAGGGTCAATATTCTTAAGGACGATACATTAGTGCAAGAAAACAAATTTGTTAGTTTTGATGTAGAAAGTTTATAAATAAATATTCCGATATGTGAATCATGAGACTTAATTACATAATTGGGCTAAAGTTGAGAGAAGACGAAACACTCTTTGAACGACTGACGCTGCCTCTGGATGGTGTGATGGAACTATTGGAATGCTGTTTTCGTAACTGCTAGTTTCAAGTGAATGATAAGTTTTACGCACAACATGATGGTCTTCCGATGGAGTCATCCCTCTCTCCGGTGGTAGCCATATTTATATGGAGTGGTTCGAAGAGCACGCAATAAATATTACTCAAATCAAACGTAAACTTTGGCTTAGGTACATAGATGATACATTTATTATTTGGATTGCAAATAACAATCATTTGGCAGAATTTTTCAATCACTTAAATAGCATAAGAACATGTATTAAGTTTAGAATGGAGAAAGAGGAAAATTCATCTTTGCCTTTTCTTGAATTCTCGTTAATCGATTTGCAGAGGGGACCAGAACCACAGTGTAATGTATGTAAAACCCAGACACATGAACAATATCTCAACCAGGATTCTAATCATTCTGCAGCAACAAAAAAGGGCATCATAAGAACACTTTACAAAAGAGTTGTAACAACTTGTAATAATACGATGGACCTTGAGGCAGAAATTGAAAATATAAAAAAAACATCTGTTGCAGAATGGTTGCTCTGAAACATCTGAAAAGATTCGGAGAATAGCTAGCGATTTCAGCATCAAAACCGCTTTTAAATCGGGAAATACGTTAAGTAGCATTATGACACAAATTAAACCAAAGGACATCGATAACAAAAAATAACATATTTGCCAAATCCAGTGTGAATGTGGTGACTCGTACATTGGATAGACAAAACTCTCTCTCACTATAAGAGTCAGAGAGCAATCATACTCAAAGGAGAGAGACGTCAAAATCGTCGTAGCGGAACACGTCTGGTCAAACCAATACCAGATGCAGTGGTTGGAGGCTAAAATTTTGCGTAGGGAGCAGCACTGGGGGAAACAAAACTTTATAGAAGCAGCTTTCATATAAAGGAATCAAGGCATATTCAGTAAGCCTAACATCGATATTTCGAACATATGACAAAACGAATTTAATGAACATTCTACATTGCCTTGCACCCTCAAATAAAGGTTTTAGTGTTACCATTAAAGCGATATCATAAAAGTTCATGCTTTGTAGCCGTCTACCCGGGCTCTGGGTACTACGTCTAAGCACAATTTCTGGTCCTCAATTTTTTTGCAAAATTTTAAACATTTTTTTGTCACAAAGCTAAACGTTTTTTGAGCCGTCCCAAGCCAACCCATTTATAGATGGCAGATGGCATCAGACCTCTGTGTCGTCTCTTAATAGTTTTTGATAAATAGGCCATTTATCAAAAGCAGTTTTGCAGCATTTGGGCTTTTTTTAAACTTCCTTAAAACGTTGTTAAAACTAAATTTTAAGATTTTTTTCATCATTTTGTTTGCTGTTTGATGTAATATGTTATAAAAGTGCTGCATTTTGAAAATTAAATTTTATATTAAAACTTTTTAATTCATTTTTTGTACTTTCGGGACTTAAGTATATCCTTTAGTCCCGCCTAATAGGGAGAAGTTCATTTAGTCTTAAGGGACTAAAATTTATCTTAGCAGATAATTAAAAAAGGTTAAATTGAACAAATTATGTATTTATATATCCTCTAGCGCCTCTTCAGCTGCTTTTTTTTAAATCAAAAATATCCATTTCGATTTATAATCACGAAATAAATGACACAGACAAATTAGTCCCTTGAATGGTTATTGATCTTGGCACCGCCTAGATTTATCATATTAATAAGCCATTTTGTTACGTAGAAAATATTCATTTATATTTTTTTTTCGATTTTTATTTCGATAAAAAATATTTAGTAAAACCAAAGCCTACATGTAGCAAAACTCGTTATATTCAGAGCGCGCATATATTTTAAGCGTATCCTAAATACATTTAACTTAAAAGTATCCTTCGTTTTTATTGCCCCCCCCCCCAACTTTGCTTCTAAACTTGAAAAACTAAACGTTCATTTTCACTTCCCTTATTCCCTAATATGAAAAACCTTTGAAGCTAACCATTATTATAGCACACTTAGGATTCTAATATATCTTAAATCCAACTTACTTTATGGAATTCTACTATAGGTGCCAATTACTTCAAACAAGTAAATAAGATGCATTACTAATACTTTCGATGATTTAAGAAGGTTATAAGTTGGTTTTATGAAAGCTTTATTACTTCTTTATAATAGTAAGCAGTAACAACCTTTTTAAAAGTGAATCATGTAGGTCTTATCGCTGCTTTAATGAAGTTATTATGATAAAGAAGATATACGCATTTTATGATAAGTTGGTGGTGTTTCTGGAATATTATACTGCTTTAATATACATTTTTTTAATTTTATTTTTATTTTAATATTTCTATTACTTTTTATTTATAAATTCTACAAGCCAATGATATTTATTGTACCAACATTTTGTCAGTTTATCCCTATGATACAAACTTAATTTTTGTCGGAAATTAATAGGATAAGTAGTGTTAGTTTTAGACCTTAAAGCTTAAGGATCTGCGGAAATATATACCTATATACTTTTTATGATTACAAAATCGTATAATATGTGTATATCTACCTATAATATAACAAATTAGAACCAATCTACTATAGGAAACGAAATGTAAACGAAAACTTCAAATAACGCTAGCATCTATTCCATACAAAGTCAAAACCAATATCTTTTTCATTCAACCGTAATCGGAACTAATAATGACATTAGCGCAAACCGGCTCTTGCGTGACTTGGAACAAAACACGGCGCGGTGTAAGTAACTCTTATTTTTACAAGAAGACGTGTGAACTAGACAGTAGCTATTATCGTCATAAATGGCCAGAGACAAGTGTACGTAGCTAATACGTTTCACATTTAACTTGGTAATGTAGCAGACCGGTGATCATTGTCATTGATGAATTCTCTGTCGCTATATATATATATATATATGATGAATTATATATTAAGCCTAACTCATTTATATTTAAAAGGATGTGCTGATTCTCTGTGGAGTATTTTAAATAATTAAACATGATCTTCATTTTGAATGAGCAATATATTCTCCACTTTTTGTCAGCAATAAAGTAGTATAAGATATACAAACATAAAAAACCGGTTGGGTATAATGAATGGGTATGAAGAATAACCCTGTTTTTTATTAATTATATCAAGGTTAAAAAAAACAAAAAGAGTTATCATTTCAAAGTAAAACCGAAAGTAAAACATATAAATATCGTGAATTAACGCTTTTTCCTTATTACTAAAAAATGCTGAAGCAACTATATGTGATTTTAAACTTGATAACTTTTTAAAAAGTTGAAAAACACTGCATTTATGAGTAAGAATAAAAAAATGATCTACAGAGTTTGAAACAATACCTACCACTAATATCAAATTTATACTACCCTGTATTCGTAAACAAATGTTTTTAAATTTATTTCTCTTGGATCCTACAATAAATATTTATTAAAAGTTAAACATTGTGTCAAAAGCTAAACAATTACAAGTTTTTTATAATAAATGGTATAAAAGATCCCAACAGCTTTTTTTGCAATAACAAAATTGGTTTTTGCTCAAGAATTATATCAATTTAAGTATATTTTATCAAAATTCTAAAGACAATGCTTATATCCAAAAATTTAAAAAAATATTCTAATATTTGTCTAAATAATCTACAACCTTTGGTAAAAATAAATGGTTCACCGATGAAATGAAATTTTCTTAGCCCAGTATACTAACAAAAGAGTTCAATTTAAAAGTTACTTTTCCCTTGGCCCCTAAAAAAGTATATAAACATTTAAAGAAAACCTGTCGTCAGTTAGGATCCTTCAATTCATTTGAATTCAACTAATGTTTGTTGATAAAAGCTGTACAGTATCTTACTTAATCAGTTATTTTAAACACTGTAAATATATTAAAATTGAAATTAAATCATCTTATAGCAGAATATAGAAACTATTAGAGATTATTAAAATAATTAAAGAAAAAAACTGCTGTAGTCGAAAGTCAGAATAATAGTTAAACCATCGGAATAGTTAAAATTGTTACGTACCATCACAAAAATCAGCAAGTTCTACATCGGTGATAAAGTTTTTAAAAAATGTTTTTTTCCTTTAAATTTTAACACCCTTATCTCTATCTCAAATATAGAGCGTTTGCGGACATGTATTAATTATAATTTTTTGAGTTTTTATAATTCCGTAAAGTAAAAGACAGCAAAATTTGTATAAATCAGTGTTCTTAATAAATATTTATAATAAGGGAAGTTCTGGGTAAAGCCAGTTTACCGATTCTATTCTCCAAAGGCAACAGAGATGTTATATAAGGCTTTCTGGGCAAAACTTATTGATATTTTTAGGTGGTTAAATATTTGCAATAGCCCTAATACTATTTGTTATTTTTTTTTTAATTTTCAATAAGCAATAAAGCTAGTGAGAAATGTCCATTTGGCGAATGTTCAAGGTTTTTCTTCATATCGTGACCCCCCAATAGAGCAGTAATTTGAAAAGTTATGTTACAAAATGTTACATGAGGTAATTTGATTTTTTTTACTGAATTTTAAAAATCCGTTACTAGGAAAAACCAGTAACATTGGAAATATCCAATTTCTATATTTTTGTATTGACCACTCTGAATATCACATGCCCATAAAACGGGCCACTTTCTGTTTATTTTGAATAAACCGGATTTTATATATTTACTTTTAAAAAAATGTGCGAATATTGACAAAATCCCTCCTATAAGAGAGTGTTAGTGAAGGACAAAACCTTTTTTTAATGCATAAGATAAACATCCCATTTTTTAATTTTCTTTAATACAAGGTTTGCAACTAATTTAAACTCGCACTAGAACTTTACCAGTTTTTCCCTATATCACACGTGTCTTTCGTACATAATTTGAAGCCATTTGGATAAGTAGTGACTAGTAAAATATTTCATTAGGCCGCTATTTCCTTGTGTAAATAAATAAATAAATAAGGTCTTTATTTCTAACACCCACAGAATAAAAAAAAAATACAATTTTGTGATAAAAAAAAACAATGCTAGAAAATGCCGAGGGGTAGCTGGGCATGGGTATTCGTATACACCTGCCCTCTGTTCTTTATTTTAAGTACTGGAAAAAGAAGGTGAGAAAAACAGTGAGGAATAAGTAATAAATAACTAGTAAAAACTTACATAATAGAGTTATGATCGCTGGGGCAAACTGATGAAAAACCCTTCTGTCAAATCAAGAATAAAATTAAAAATTTGTTGCGTCTTATTGCTGGTCAAGCAAGAATCTTTTATAGGCTAATTAATTTAAAAGAAATGGCAGTTCTACACGTTATAGAATCCAGGATAGCATTGCAAATCTTTGAAATTTGATAAGAGAATGATCTCTTGAATACTTTAATCTTATGTATTGGAGGAGAAAGACGTCTGTTATTATTTAGATTAGGTACATCCGACCTAAACACTATTTTTTATACAAATATGGTTGAGTTTTATTTAAAATAATCCTATGGAAAAGACAAGCAGCATGAAGTAAACGTCTATTACTCATATTAAGCCAACCAAAGTCAGCAAGCTTATGAGAAATATGATTTCTTCTACGAATTCCGAATATCAATCGTAGACAAGAATTTTGTAGCACCTGAATTCGACGCTTATCAAAAGAGTCTATTAAGTATGCATAAATAGAGTCACAGTTCAATCTTGATAAAACCAATGCTTCATATAGAGGAGTTTTCAACTTTTAATTAAGGTAGTCGTTAGAATTATAAATCAGTTTTAAGTTGAAATAAGCCTGACGAATCAACGTGCAAATGTGAGACCTATATTCCAGGTTAGCGTCCAAAAAAGTCCCAAATTTCTGCAGCTTTCAGGTTATAGGCAGATTCTCAATATTTATTTTGATTTGAATTAAAGGTAAACAATTTTGACGGACTCTGGAAGGTCCAAAAACCATAACTGAACTTTTTTTTTTTAATTAATTGATAAATATTGATCAGTTGTTGAAAGTAAAGTTGTTAGGTCGTCATTTATCTCCTGTGTATCTTCTGTATCTCAACGTGTAATAGACTTGCGTATCGTCGGCGTATATATTAATTTTACAATGCCTGACCTGATTTATGAACTGCGAAGTATAGTATATATTGAGAATAATACTGGATTCGGCATCTTACCAGTTGGGCGCAAAAGTGAATTGAACACATTTTAATATCGAATTTCTAAACATTTTATTAGGAATTTTATTCCTCCATACCGGATTCACACACATTTCACCAGCTCATTTCTACAGCTTGCTTTTTGGGTAAGATTTCAAGTCGATCGAAAAGTAGTTTTTTGACATTAATTATTTTTATAAATATTGGGTTTACCAATGTTACTCTTTATTCTCATAAGCGGTATTTTTAAAGAGAAATTTGAAGTTAATCTGATAAGTAATTTTTTAGCTAAGCCGCGAAAAGAGAGATAGATAGAACGGCAGACAAAGAGGCCCACGGAAATTGGAAAACATTTTTTTGGCATCTAGAGACCTTGAGACGTAAAGATCTACAAAAACCTAGTAAGTTGATTTTTCACCCACTTACGAAGGTACTAAAAATATTCCGAATAGACAATCTAAAGAATGAAAAATAAAAGACCCTCTAAAAGGATCGAAAAGCCACCGAAACATTTATGAGACCAGGATTGCCAGCCAATGGCGGATTTGACCTACTGTATCGATTTTGGTTCGACCTATCGAGATAATAGCGCTATTGGCAACACCGCACCAAATATTGCTGCATAAGACCTGCATATTCCCTTAGCGATAGGTGCGGTGTGACTTTATGTTACTTATTACATATTTTTACCAACAATGGTTTCAGATTAACCCCCTTAATATGTAACCCCTAATAACGCCGTTGATGGCCCGTACGGACCGATTCTCTGTAAAATAACGATGGGTATAAATAAACCTTGTAAATTGTAAATATATTCCCATCATTACCAAATAACAAATCGTTAAAATGGTAGTCGCATATCGAATTATAACGACATCTCGTCAGTTCTAGTTGTAGAGGTTTCGAACTGAATTATAAACCACAGTCCATAGTATTACATCTACATCATCTACTACCATGCGAGGGCCCTTTTTAAATTTTCTGCATGAGCAGAATGGACAATCGCCAATGTTGAGCTCTGTTTCTAGGGAGGATGCTAGGTGCACATTAACGTTATTACAGAATACTGATTACAAAGCAATACCCGCTAATAGACCTTGACTTTTTGACTCAATTAATTTTTTTTACCTTGATCCCCACATCAAAGTTTGTTTTATGCATTCCCTTTTTGTTTAAATTTTTAATTATCCATTGCTTGGCATAAAATATAAGTACCCTATTAATAAAATACACATTCACAAGACATAATACTTTACTGTTTCTTTTTTTAGACTTACATAATCTAAAAATAAAAAAATTCGCAAAATAGAATATGTTACAGTGTTTCCCTGCTATATATAAGAAAAAATCGGCAAATTTCCTTTATCCGGAACTTTCCTCGTCATATTTACTTTTATTAGGAATAGTGAAATGTGACCCAATTTAGTTCAGTTAATAGTCATTTAGGAACACACATAAATGTATTGTCTTTTCAAACATTTTTACTGGGCGCCATTAATTTAAAAAAAAAATTATTTGGTCACCATTTGGTTCCGTCACCTTGAATTCGTTTCACAACATTACCAGTTCATCTCTATATCACACCTAATGCTTGCACAAAATTTGAAATTAATCTAATAAGTAGTTTTTTCCGGCTGATTTTTGAAATTTTTTATTAGGCCGCCTATTATGTTTTGCTATCTTATATACATACCAAAATGTTATCAGTTCATACCTATGTAATATTTGATTTTTGTGCAAAAATTTTAGGTAAATTGGATAATTCTTTTTTAAATAGTAATTTTTTAACGATTCACCAGGCCGCCATCTTGATTTTTAAAAAATATTACCAGGTCATTCCCGTATAACGCTTGATTTTTGTCTAGTTGAATCTGATAAGAAGTTTTTAAGCTATACCGCGAACTGGCAGACACACAGATAAACCGATAGACGGACCGACGGAATTGATAAAACATATTTTTTGCCATCTAAGGACGTGTTAAAAACGCGAAGCTATGTAAAACCTGAGAGGATGATTTTTTCACAATTACAAACATTTTATTTGGCCGCCGTTTTGTTCCGCCATTAGTATTATGAATTAGTACCACAGTTTTACTAGTTCATTTCTATACCACAATTGTTGCACATTTTGAAATTAGTCCATTAAAAAGTTTTTCTTCAGGTTGAATTTTTAAATATTTTATTAAGCCTCAAATTTGTTCCGCCATCCTGGATTCGGACCAAAATTTTACCAGTTGATTCCTATATAATAGTTGATTGATTGATTGATTGTGCAAAATTTCAGATAAATTGGATAAGTCGTTTTCTAGTAACAATTTTTTTAACATTTCACTACGCCGCCATTTTGTTTCGCCAAATTGAATTTTTACCAAAATGTTACCAGGTCATCCCCACATGACCCTTAGTTTTTGACCAAAATTTGTCCATGGGGTAGGTCGTTTTTTAGCTATGCCGCGAACAGACAGACGTCTTGCATCTAGAGATAGTAGGGATCTGAAAAAATCTTGGAGGGTGATTTTTTTACGTATCAACTGAGTCTTTAAACATTGCAAAAAAACCTGTAACCTGTTTACACTACTTTCCTCCTCCTTATTCCTAAATATACCCCTGCAGCTGAATAAAAATGCCGTTTTGCTTCGTTCGAATCTTTTGTCAATTTGTTCGAAACGCACGTGTTGTACAGCGCCAATCCATAATTCATTGCATCGTTTAAACACTGAAAATGCATCCCAAGTTTTCGACTCGGTACAAAGTTTAAATAAAATGTAGTCAAAAGTTGGTTTTCTCATGTATTCGATTTCCCGCCGCATCTGCGACGATTGGAAAAGTCGTTCCATTTGGAGCAAGTTGTCGTGTAATGCCATTAAAGGGAATTGACATTAAAATGAGTATTAGCCAGTTTGGCAATTACTGTGGAGACTGCATTTTGGTTCAGAGTACTAACTACTTTCTTAGCTAAGGAATACTTGAACTGCAAAACTTTGATTAAAACTCGAAAGCATTTTTTTAAAAACTATTTCTTATCTATCACTATATGAATATTTATTCCTACAGGCAGGGCCGCGCCGGGCTAACGCTATCATAAGTTAGACTCGGGTGACAGCAAAGGGCAGCATGCACAAGGGGCAGCAATGCACAAATGTTATACTTAAAGTTTTTGGCTATATGGAACGAATACTATAACCACCCTCACGAGAATTTGCCGAACTAACAGTCTAATGCCGTAATTTTACCAAACTAATGAAACGGAGACTTGTGCCAAAAAAAAAATAAAAGGTTTATGTTTAGAAACCTAGTCAGTGTCTTTTTTTAGTTTAAAAGCAGTTAGGTATTGTGTCAAAAAATGGTGTATTGGCACTTTCAGAAATAATTCTTCAGGCAAAATTTTCTTCCAAGAACGGACTCTTAAAATTTAGTTGTTACATGTTAAGAATGTCAAGTGTCTGTGGTGATTGCAGCAGTTATATGAATGTAACTTTAAAGTCGAATTAAAAGAGGTTTAAACCATATATGTAGACGGCTCTTACGCAGACTAAATGTTTGTATAAGCTCTAAAGAATGGCCTATTAAGAACACCATGCCCAGAAAATTTGAAATGCTGCAGAAGCCACAAGGAAGGAGAGAATCCTGTCAACTTATATTTTCATCTAGACCTAGTTAAGAATATTATCACTATAACTATTTAGCCTCAAAGAATATTTCCTCAGTTCTGTAAGGCTTACAGTGTTGTGTCTGACGTGATCGTTTTTATCTTATGAAGACTCTTAAAAAAAGTTCGAGATAGGTTTTACTGATTAGAAAGCCGTCCGGATGTAAAAAAATGGTGCTTGCTTCCAGAATAAGAACAAAAATCCGAGCTTGTGGAAAAATCAAAAACTATGTGTTCAAAACCACATGCTGTTTCTGATTTTTTTTGCGGTTTTGTATGGTAAACGTGTGTATTTCTAGAAAGATTAGTTTGAGTTTGAATTAACATATAAGCCTCTGTTGCAACGATGAAAAAAAATAAAAATTGATATTTTTTAAGAAATGTGTTTTCTTTTTTGGAAAAAAAAATTAATAAGTAAAATATATGTTAATTTTTTTAATATTCATTCGTTTTTTAACTAATATTCTGCAAAATATATTTTTTTAACCTGGCAATGCTAATTTGTACTTTTATGTAATAAATGTAAGTCAAGCAAAAGTACCATTGAATATTAAAATTTTGTTAATATTTTTACTTCACTACAGTTTTTCAATTTTTTATAGCTAGTGCCAAATATTCACTTTACCTGCTTAGATTATACTATTCCTTCGTCAGGTGATTCGTTAATTCACATTCTACCCTGTGGTAAAAAATTCGAGAATTTGCTTATTTTCACCTAATGCTGGTTATTTCCCAAGTTTTTAAATCTTAAGTCTTCTGGAAGCATAAAAAGTGCAATTATGCGGGGAAAACAAGCAAAGAGAGCGGCGCGCGGTGCTATAAAAAGTTGGACAAGGCGGCGAATAACCTAGGGCAGGCTCTACTTACAGGATGTAACAATAATAATATTTTTGTTGTTTTTTTATACATAGTACACTTCGATATATTTTTAAATCAAATTGAGTTTCCAGTATACTATGATTATTATTATTATCAATAAAGCGACTACATAACTTTTAGGAAAATGAAAATTTTATGTAATCCATTATTTGAAATATAATAAAAATATCCTGTACTTCATTAAACACCATATATTAAAACCGGAAGAACATATTCTAAAAAATACATGGTAACTTTGAAATATCCTAGATATCTTTTCAAATTCTTATTATATATATATATATATATATATATATATATATATATATATATATATAGTGAGTTTCTGGACCAATTAAAATATATTCGTAGGAAAATTTTCTGTGGTTTTTGGGTTTCAAATTTTGTTTCACACAAAAGTGTACGGAGCATATGCTTTCATCAGTGCTGTTTGACTGAAACCAAGAAGGTAGCTTCCCATATTCAGATAAAAAAACAACATCATCACGTCACATTTAATAAAATTTAATTGGACGACACAAATATGTAGAGTATTTATTTTTAAAATTTCAGTGGAATGCTTGCCTACTGTACTACCGGTCGAAATACTTCAGTGTGACTGATGAATTTGTTTTTTTAGCTGAATATAGGAAGTTACCTTCTTGGTTTCAGTCAAACAGCACTAATAAAGGCATATGCGCCGTACACTTGTGTGTGAAACAAAATAAAACACGAAAAAAAAACAAAGAAAATTTTCCTACGTATATATATATATATATATATATATATATATATATATATATATATATAGAGAGAGAGAGGGCGTGACGTGTTTCTGCTTACTCATCACCGGTTCTTAAAGTGCCATACCTCTATTTGAACGTTGACGATAGCCAGTGAGTGCCTTGAAAACTATCTTATATCAAGATGTATATGATTTTTTGAGTGCCCTACACTAAACCATTATACTAACGGATGTGTACTTCGCAGTGTTTTCCAGTTGGATTCTACGCGGTTGTGTCGTGTGGTGTCTGTGCTAAGTAAGAAATCTTGATACTGTTGGCCGTCAAATCCTAAGTCTACGAACAAAGTGTCGTTAATTTAATATCCCGACGGAAGGCCAGCTTTCTTAACACTGAGATACTGAGGTGGGCAGCTTACTAATACACATTTAAATTAAAATAGAAATAACCTCATTTCCTAGACATCTTGTCTATATAAGTAGAAAGTATTTGAATTTTATGAACTATTTGTTTCTTAAATATTAGTACACTTACCTGTTTACTGAAAACATGGAATGTTTAACATTAGAAACTTACCTGAAACAAAAAAAACTATATTAGTAAAATATATTTATCTGTTCTAAAATTTTAAAGTTACAAATCTTGTGGATACTGAATTTATGAGAACATAGTAAGAAATAAAGTTAAGTTAAAGTAGTTGTTCCGCTGGTGTTGTATACAGGTGGCCAGTAGTTTAGTTTATTCAGAAAATAAGTTCTTCAGATTAGGCAAAACAAAAATACGCCAACCACCAGAAAACGAGCGTGTTTGTTTTTCGATAGGCCACTTTGGATTGGGTGTATATGTATGTGTATTTGTGTTTTATGGCTCTGGATAAACCAACTGTCCAGCAGTTCACTTTGTTATTTTTTGGAGTTTTATTTGTTTTTATATCTTACCGAAATTATTTTATAACACCCAATCCAGGTAATATTTTTATCTGATTTTGTTGCGTCTCCTTTTTATATTATGGTATATAAGATATATTGTATATTTTTCTTACGATTTTAAAAGTTTGTTTTTATCTTTTTTTTATTATTTTGATTTTTTTATTTTGCTTTCTTTTTCATTTATTTACTCTATTTGTTTATTAAATTACAATTTAATGTTTGTAACTAAAATATATTTGTAAAACTTATAATATACTTCCATTTTCCTGACGAAATCAAGCTTATAAGATTATAAGGAAAAGAAACAAAGTCAACAATGTTTCTAATTTTCGGTTCTGTTTTTTGTCATATCACTAAAAAATATATCATGACAAAATTCTTAAAGTTACCCTTGTTTGTATATTAAAAATTATAGGCGAAAATTCTTATCAAAACTAAAATATCCATCAAACTATTTTTAATTGGCGTAATTGTCCCAATTAAGTTTTTTAATACCAGAGACAAAAGTTATTACCTTTTGAAGATTAAAGTTTAAGACAGAAAGTCTCCATGCTACTAAAAGTGGGTGCAATGAATTCATTATACCTGGCTTACGGCTGACGTCCCTAGACATAGTTAATACACTGATCATTCACATGTTATTTATAACAAAACTGCAAATAATTATTCCAAAATGTGGAAGCGAGTGGGTGACCAAAGCAGCGCCTCTCCGTCTCTTTATGTTTATTTAATTATCCCAACAAGGCAAGGACGTCATACAGCAATCTTATCTCTGAGAGACATCTTTACAACACAATTTACTTAAGCCCCGGCATGACATTTAAATTAAACTTAATAAATGGTTCAATTAAATCTCATTTGACATCAAATGGTTGCTTTTTTATATAAACCTATGAAAGCATAACTGTTTTAATTACCGCTAGCCTTCCATGTTTTGCTATTTACATTTTACTTGAGATTGATTTATTCTTAGACCTTAGGTTATTTTCATCATCATCAGCTTTTTTTCCGCCCACTGTTGCATATGGACCTTTCTCTTGAACATACCTATGCTGTGTGTCTTTGATGTTTTAGTATATAAGACCTACAGTTTACCATCGGATCCGAACGATACTATTATTAATTATTGCCTGATAATGAACGTAGTAAATGTTTTGATTAACAGTCATGAATGCGCACCCTTTCCTCTATAACATCTTGCGTAGCCGCCAAAGGTATCCAACAATGTTGAGAGAGAGAATTTTATGTGGACACGGGCGTATCAGCATCTGAGGCCATTTAGCGCCCAGTCTTTAGCGTATATATTTAAATTGTATATTATAATGTATCAATACTATCGATTTCTCTTAAAATTTTTATAATGAAGTCTTTATTTTCGTTGGAAAAAAAATTTTTCATGTCCAAAATTCATATTAAATGTGTTTCTGATATTTATAAAATTACTGCATTCAATAAATAAATGTTTAAAATACTTATAGGATCATTGCAGTAGGAGCATGTTTTTATATCTGTATTTTTTAGCAAATATGCATGTGTTAATTTGCTGTGACCAATCATCAATCTGTGGAATATACATTGCTCTATTCGAGCCCATTTTCAAAAATAAAGTTTCATCACTGATGATCAAACTCTCAACATGTTTGAGTTAAATTTAAAATTGAAAGGGAGGAGTTATTTTTCCAGGTTCAGTATAGTTTAAGTCACAAGAAGTAAACTGTTCTGGCAATAGCTCGCTTAGCTGCGTGTCACATAACATCCTTCATTCTAAGCTGCACCATTACAACTTTGCTTTCTCCAGCATTCAATTGCTGAGATCATATCTGACTGAGAGGACACAATTTGACTTGCATGGTGGTGTTTTTCAAAAAAGAATTAGTTATTGAGTTCTTCAGGATTCCGTATTTGGTCCAATACTTTTTCTAATATAGATCTTGCTAAAACAGCCTAATATTGTTTGTAAATGATACCACAACAATTGAGAGTTATCATTCATTCACCTGAGGGGTATATGTGATAGGCAGGAGAGTATTGCGACATGGTTCCTAGCAGATAAACTTTTACCAATTGCAGTTAAAACATCACTTTACATTGAGACATAGTAGGGCGACTTTTAATCTCCTTACGTGCCTCAATGAGGTAAAAATCCTGGAGTTTATCTTAATACTGGCTTAACTTAGCAAAATCATACCATCCACACACCTTCATGCCAATCAAGGCTTATAATTATTTTCTGTTCTAAAGTGTTGTTGTGTGTGATTCGGGCTTATCATGGCCTCTTTCGGTTAAATATGTCATATACTATTCTTGCCTAGGAGAATCCCATTAAAACCCTCAAGAGTTTTTGATTGCGGCGCAGGTTTGTTATAGTTACCTTGCACTTTTAAAGATCTACATAACTGCAGAAGTGCCTAAACATTTTTACTTGTATTTTTATACCAAAAAGTTATCTTTCATTTTGCAAATTAAAGAGCCTGCAACCATAAGTCGAAAGGCTTTTTAATGTTTTTCTATATATATATATATATATATATATATATATATATATATATATATATATATATATATATATATATATATATATATATATATATATATATATATATATATATATATATATATATATATGTAAAACAGCAAAAATATATAATTTCATGTAGTACTGTTTCAGTATTGTCATATCGAGCAATCTGTTATTTCAGATCTCCCTGGGTACAAGCCTGCCTGACGATGGTAGAGGCCCAGAAATCATGATCGCAGGAGGGTACCCTGTAAGTGACATAATAGAAAGCAGTTCCTCTTGTAGGCTACACACTGAATTAGAGCAATAATTTTATATTAAAAATTACGAGAGAGATGATTGCCGCAGAAACTTTAAAATCTTCATCATCTTCTGCTTGGTGGGATACCTGCTGAATTTTCAGATTGTTATACTTGATTGTCTCTAGTTTTAAAATAAAGTTATAAATAGTGCTGAGATTTTGTATATCGCTGCGTTTATTCATAGCTTTGGGCTCATTATTTATGTGTACCATTTCTAGAAAGATTCTTTTAAGACAATTTTTTTCTTTTTTTTTAGGATGGTTTCTGAAAATTTATAAAATGTCCCTCTTTTAACACATGTTAAGACAGAGCACATATTAGTTTTTCTGTGTTACAATCGCTCTTATAAACCACATCACTACTTTACATAGCCATAAGGGTGATTGTCTGTCTAAAAAAACTGGCCATAATGTTGATTTTTCAAACGTTAAAATTTTGAAACTAGAATCAAATTATAAATAAGAGAGGAAATGTTTCATATAAAAAAGAATAAAAGATCAATCAATTACAAATCTGTTAAGTAATATTTTCTGTAATCTTTTAAATTTCGAAGTACTATTACTTTTTAAATCCGTACTGAAAAACAATTCACCTCGTACAAATAACTATTAACACCTAGATTGTATTGATAAGAACATATTTTGAATCTTTTTTGCATTATGATTGTTCGGTCATGGCAGTTATTGTTGAAAACGCTACATCATTTTATGCAGTTATGAGCGTGTCAATGTTAAAATTGAAAAAGGATTAACTCTACTAGCTTGTAAGTAATTTAAATCTGAATGAATATTTTTGTTTTATATGAGTTTTAATTCTCGCAGTTGGGATTTTTAATGTAACATTTTAATTTTCATTAGGCCTATTTCTTTAAATTTTTGTAGTTCCCCTGTTGAAGCTAAATAATAAATGTTTGCGAACAAAGTTTTTTTTACTTATCCACTGACCGCTAAACCCCAAACAAAACCTTGTTATGTTGACTTTCTAAAAGTTACAAAAACTGCAAAAAAAGATGGAAAATTAAGATAAATTGTTTCTATGTTAATAAAAGTGATCGCAATGAATCGTTACACCTGATGCACAACGTCTTTCACAGACATAATTAATTTATTCCAGCCAATCATTTACTCTATTATTTATGACAAAATTGCAAATAATTATATATTCCAAGATGTGAACAACATAACGCGAGTAGGTGGCAAAAGCGCTGCCTATTCGTCTCTTTATGTGTACGTACTTAATTAACTCAGCAAAGCAAGGTCGTCATATAGTAATCTTATCTTGCAGAGACATCTTTACAACACAATTTACTTTTACTAAATTCCCGGCATGACATTTAAATTAAACTTAATAAATGATTCAATTAAATCGCTTTTAACATCAAATGGCCGCTTTCCTTATTTAGACCCATGAAAACATAACTGTTTTAATTATTGTTGCGAGCTCTCCATGTTCTTCTATCGAGTCGATAACTCTTTGAAAAATATCTGATATTTTTGTCGTTTTTAGCGACTCCCTGTCGTATAAAGAGTATGCCATTAATAATGGTACACGATGAGGTGTCACAAATAAGGTGACAGCTATTCTAATATATAGGTTGGTAAAAGAGAAAATTTGGTTATTTTCGAATAAATTGGGCTCTTTTGTATCGATATAGAGATACAATTTTGCGTTCTTATGTTTCTTGGGGAAAGAAAACTGAAATTAGAAATCTATCTGCCTTTGGTAGAGCAAATAAAGATTTAATTTTTTTTCAAAAATTAGTGTGTTCAGCTAAGAAATACTTTATCAATTTCGGGTAAAAAGGTATATCGGCAAAAAGTAAAAAAATCCAACCGTTTTTGAAATAAAAAATCCATTTCTTTATTAGTGCATATCAACTTAAACCGAAATTTTTATTTTTACACTTTCATAGCATGCTTAATGAGGATGCTTTTTGAACGTTTTCTATTTTTTTTACATGAAAATGGCGCGACATATTGAATTAACCAGTATTGAAATGCGGGATAGGGATTCTGTTTATCTGCAAAAACATTTAGTTAGAGGCTTAACTGTTAATCAAGAAGACGAAATAATAGTACTGACACAACACAAGGCGTATTTTTGCAGCAACAGGCATAACTACGAATACTGTAAGTAGAATTCTCCGAAGAGAAAAATATTAATTTCTCTTCTGTCCTATTCTGTAAGAAATGCCAGATCCCTCGAAAATACTTCATTTTGCTTAATTTCTTTTTCAGCAATAAAAGAATGACTCCTAATTTAATAACGAAATATTGTGTAAGGATGAAACCACGTTAATCTGGTGAGGAGCATTTAATTGGAGAAAAATATTAGTTGGATATAGAAAATCTGCATTTGCCACAAAAAAAAATGGTATTTCCAACATTGTTCCTTGCGGAATTCTTTATATTATATTTTGGGACTACTTAATGAGGCTAGATATTTTGAATTTTCAATCAATGATATGTCAATTAGGTACGTGGGAGTGAATTCTTTTGTCCCCCTTAAAGCCCTGATTTTAATTTATTGGATTTTTTCTGCTGTAATGTCAAATCGTTAACATACTATAACATATAACTCAAAATTTTGCTAAGAACCCTATAAATTAGATTTGAAAGGAGCGATATTTGAAAAAGCCATTTGGGCCAGTCGCCTTATTTTGGCCTTAGCCACTCATCTTTAAGTTTTGTACTAATATTATTGACTCACCTTATAGATAGTCAAATAGTTTTAACAAATAATGAAACACTCAGTCTTAAGTTTTGAACCTCCCCTTTATTAAATGTCAAAACCATTGCACTGAGACAATCGTTATAGAAATCAAGTTAACACCCTACTAAACTATTAACGAGCAATAATTTTTTTGCAGTTGCAGATAGATGAAAAAAAGAAGCAGTCCGAGAAAGACAACGAGAAAAAATATTAAAATCTTTAAAGACAGGAAATTAGTTATGGAACCTTTAAAAAGTTACTGAGTATTATCGAATACTAATACAAAAATTTAGTTCAGTGCTTAAAGGGAAACGGTGTTATTTCTAGTAAAGTAAACTATCTATCTCTTGATAGGGCTTTCTGATAGGGTATATATATATATATATATATATATATATATATATATATATATATATATATATATACACATAGTGTGTCCCGCTTCTCATAAATCCACCTTAATATCTCAGTTATTAATAATGCGATTTTCTTCAAATTCGGGTGGTAATTGTATATGTTGGTAAAAATGAAATATTTGGCCTAGTAAAAATTTTCATTTATCATTGGCGTGTGATGTCAGGGAGTAAAAGTGGACGATTTTTCAGCAAAAGGATATTACAGCTTATTTTCGATATTTTTTTCCATCATATTTAAATTCAGCATCTCCAAAAACCTTTTAATCCATATTCTCAAAATCTCAATTACTGATCATGGCAGAAAAGACAAATTGGTTAATTTATTTAAATAACTTTTTAATTTTTTACAACTTGTTTATTTAATTACAAACCTAAATTTTTTTTTAATTCTGGTCTTTTCAACATAACTACCTTCCAAGACAATACACTTTTTAACAACTCTTCTTAACAATTCACTCACTTTTCTTAAAGTTTGGGGAGTAATTTCTTCACACGCTTGCCTAATCCTGAATCCTGACGAAAAGTTGTTCTCTGTTAACATGGCAGAGTAACATAAATTTTATTTCCAAGTGCCCACATAGAAAAAATCATAAGGGGTTATATCGGGTGATGTGGGGCACCATGATTCTAAAGGGCTATTTCTACCATATCAGTTTCATAGGGAAATTCGCATTTAAAAAATTTGTAACTATCAAAGGATTATCTTGGCCATTTAACTGGAAGTATAAATTTTCTCTCTCAGCCAAAGAGAATTCCATAAAAAAAATCATGTAAATCATTCTGTCTAAAGTGTAGGAAATTTTCTCTGTTGAGGTTATTCAGGAAAAAGGGACAAATAATTTGTTGGTTTAACATGCGGCCCCACAAGTTAACTATTTCACTGTATTGGATTTTACAATTAATTCTAGAGTTGGGATTTTCGCCCAATATCTATAATTTTGACTAAACAGTAGACACCACACCGTTTGTCGTCAACATTGCCTAGTTAGTCAACATTTATGTTCTTTAAAAAAATCTTTCGTTAGCTACCTTGCAACCATAGGCAAAATTCAAACCGCCGGCGCCGTTCAAAATCACCACGAATGCAGAAATGTTTGCTTAAATGCTCTAATCCTATTGCGTTTTAAACACCTCTATATTTTATATGTGGTTGAATTTGGTGTCCCTGCAAATGCCTGTATAATATACATCGATTTAAAGTATACCATCTTGGCCTTGTCTTAAAAACGTCTCCGGTTCTAGTAAATAATTTGCTGATATCATCAACGGTTTTGTGCCAAATTGGTGCTAGATCATGATGACGCTGATTAAATATTCGAGAAACCTGACGCTTAATCTTTCACTAATTAAGCGGATAATTTCAACTTTTTCTTCAATTGTAAGAATTGCTGACCGATTTTGTGCCATTTTTATTAATACATATCACACTGTTAAACTTAATAAACACTTTTGTTTTGAAGCATTCTTTGATTACTGTCCACAAGAATAACACTGGTCGGCGTGCTTTCTGAATGTGAAGTAGACATTTTTGAAGGAATTTATTTTTTTATGTTGAGGATTTTTAGGAATACTAAATCTAACTATGATGAAAAATTTATCGAAAATAAGCCCTAATATCCTTTGCTGAAAGATTGACACCCTTTTATTCGCCAACATCGCTCGCCAGTGATAAATGAAAACTTTTACTGTGCCAAATATTTCATTTTTCTAACATACAATTACAAATTCGAAGAAAATCGGCTTATTTTTACTGAGATTTTAGGGTGGATTTATGAAAAGCGGGATACTATATATATATATATATATATATATATATATATATATATATATATATATATATATATATAAAAAAAAAGGGAGCAATTTTTCTCAACTGTCAATATTTTCACATACGAATTCTGAAAGGAATTTCTATTACAACTAAAACTTACTTTTTATACCAGTAAATTAATCTAAAAACAAAAATAAGATTCACTTTTACGTAAATTGCCTTTGGTACTATTTTCCACGCCAAATTACTAGGAATTAAGTAACGCGGTCTGATAAATTACGCACAATTTGCGAACAAAGTTCAAGGCTGAAATACTTTAAATATTTTTTATTAGGATCGGCTACATATTTATGGATCAGTTTAGCGGTATTTGACCTCCTTCAACCTTGGCATGACAAGATATTTGCATGCGGAAAAAGGATACTAACCATTAAGATTCCGATTTATTCAGGTCATTATTATTATTGCAAGAGCCTATCAAAGCTGAATTTATGCTTTCGCTTTTAAGTCCGTTGTTTTAAGGAGTTAATTGAAAAGTAACGTAAGGAGATCCAAGTTAATGGTGTATATCATTTAATTTAATTAGACAAAAACTAAGTATGTAAGTATATTTTCAAAATAGGTAAATCTCCTTTGTCCGAAAATTCTCTCGATATGAGTTTTTCCTTTTATTAGGAATAATTATAAATAAATAAAACAAGTAGTTTTACACTGACTTTTTTAAAAATACCATTTTGTTTCGTCATATTGATTTCGTGCCAGTTTATCTCCATATTACATTAATTTTTTTCTGTAAAACTTGAATAAGAAGCTTCTTCTTATTTGGTCGCCATTTTGTTCTGCTATCTAAAAAATTATCACTATGTTACACTTAATCTTCTCACAACATTTGAAATTAATCTAATAATTAGTTTTTGGGCTGTCATTTTGTTTGGCTGTCTTGGATTTGTATCAAAATATTACCAGTTCATTCCTATATAACACTTGATTTTTGTGCAAAATTTGAGGTCAATTGGATAATTAGCTTTTTAGTAACAATTTTTTTAACATTTCATTATCCGACATTTTGTTCCGTCATATTGGATTTTTACCAAATATTACTAGGTCGATTTTTACCAAATATTACTAGGTCATCCCCATTTGACCCTTATTTTTTGTCAATGGAATAAGTAGTTTTTGGCTAAAAAATCATTATTCTACTAAAAGATACGCTGTATTTCAGAAACAATTATATCAATCAATTTGGTGACACAAAAACAAAAGTCTCACAAATTTACACTTTTGAATATTCTACAATTATTTTGTTTTTTTTTACTGGCGTCGCTGCGCCTATACTCATGACGGCGTCGATTTTGTTTTGGCTAGTAGTTAAATTTCAAGTTATACAATTAAAAAGATAATTTTTACAAAATTTTGATATCTCCGTTAATTTTCCAGAAATATATCCAGTTAATGATAATAACTGCGCAGAGAACTAAATTAAAAACGAAAACAGGATGTTCAAAACAGAGAGAGGGAAATCAACAGCAAGACAAATACCTATTTTTACTTCCCTCGAAAGTATTGTAATCGTGAAAATCACCCTCCCAGATATTTTTTAATTTTTACGTTTCAAGGTCCCTAAAATATCCTCCGAATAACAGGTTTTCTTGATTCCGTCAGTCTGTCGGTCTGCATTTCAGTTCGTCTGTTCGCGGCACAGCTAAAAAACTATTTACCCGATTGACTTCAAATTTTGGTCAGAAATTAACGCATATTGGGATGACCTGGTAACAATTTGGTAAAAATCCAATATGGTGAAACAAAATGGCGGGCTAGTGTAGTGTTAAAAAAATTTATACCTAAAAACTATTCTTCTAACTAACCTCCAATTTTACACAAAAATCAAGTGTTATATAGGAAACAACTGGTAACATTTGATACGAATCCAAGATAGCAAAACAAAATGGCGGCCTAATTAAACATTAATGAAAAAAAATCTAAAAAAACTACGTATTAGATTGATTTCAAATTTTGTGCAAGTATTAAGTGTGGCATAAAGTTAAAATGGTAAAATGCTGGTACGAGTTCAAGATGTCGAAACAAAGTGTAAAGACTACTCATTCAATTTATTTTAAACTATGCCCAAAAATCAAGTGTCGTATAGGTGCAAACTGGTGAAATATTGGTACGAATCCAATATGGTGGGACAAATTGGCGTCCAACAAAAATATTTTGAAAGACGGTATATAACTATTACTAAATGCTTATGTTCGGAATTAAATTGAGTCACACTTCACTATTCCTAATAAAAGGAATAATTGACAACGAGGGAGGTTCCGAGTAAAGAAAATGTACTATTTAAGTGTCAACAGAATACAGGCCTTGATTGATAGGTTAGAATATGTTAGTAAATATCAAAGAAAGTTCCAAACATTAGCTTTTTAAAAGGAAGGTCAGTTATTTCCTAACAATGTGGAACGAAAGTATATTTGTAACTATCAGTCATTTTGTGTTTATTTTCAAATTCCAACAATTGTAATAGCTCCTTGTTTTAAACCAAATATTTATATAAAACACATGTGTCTTATCTCATTCTGAAATGATGCTTAAATGTTTTTTATTTTTTAAGTATTAGAGATAATATTTACAGACAATATAAGGTGGCAATACTTTTTTTAATAAATATTATAACAAAACAGTTTTGTTATAGTAAGGATCTTGAGATCCCTATTATTATAGAGTTGTTAATGTAAAAAAAAAATTAAAAAAAAACCAAAATAAATAAAGACCGAAAAAAAACCAGCTATTCACGGAAGGAAGTTAATAGGAATTTAGGAAAGTAGCTAAGGAGACAAGACAAATGATAATCTAAACCGATTCTACGAACTCAAGACTGAAAGACTAATTGAGAAAAATAAAGGATTGAGAGGCCTGAGAGGAAATAACCATTGTAAACAGATAATAGCGCTAAAAGAAGAATTCGGGAAAGAAATATGGGATCAAAATTAAATACTAAATGTAACAGAGAGATTCTAGGAGGATTTGTCCAGCTCAAAATTACAAAAAAATGACAATCCAACTGATACAAATCACATAATAAATGTAGGCTCGGAGAATCTCCCAGAAATTAAAGACGTGTGATAAAATTTTAATAAAGATGCTCAAATATGGTGGAAATAGCTATTGATAAAGTTGTGCGAGTTATTCAATGAATGTTTGTATTGATGAAAAATATTGGAATAACGTAGTGGTGATACTTTTATACAAGTTAGGAGACAAAATTAACTTAAACTACCGCGCTGATCCACTTTTTATCACAGGTGTACAAACTATTTACAAAAATCATCAGCAACAGACTAACAAACAAACTAAACCAATACCGATCAAAGGAACAAGCCGGCTTCAGAAAACAGTACGGTATACGTGATCATCTCTTAACATTGAGGATTCTAATAGAAATATCACATAGGATAACACTTGGAACTCTGCATGGCATTTGCTGATTTTCAAAAAGCGTTTGATACTGATGAGTAGTGGCCAATAATGAATTCACCCTCCAATGCCTGAATAGATATTCCTTACACTCAAATACTTAAATACATATACGAAAGTGCCACCTCTATCTCTCTAACTCAACAACAAAACAATAGAACCGATTAAAATAGAAAGAGGTATAAGACAAGGAGATACCCAATCTCCAAAACTATTCATATTGGCACTCGAAGATATTTTTAAGGAGTTACGCTGGCAGGATATTAATAAATGGGAAAATACTAAACCACCTGAGATACGCAAATGATATAGTTTTGATATCTGAAAGCAAAGGAGAACATAGAGGAATGTTACTAGAATTGGAAGAAAAGGTGGCTAAAATCGGAGTCAAAATGACCTTAGGGAAAACTACAGAAATGTGTAAAGAAGACCCGCATATAAACATGGAAAATCAACTAGTAGAAAATGTATCAAACTCTGTTTATTCAGGTCACATCACTGGAAAAAGAGAAACACCAGAAGGAGAAGATTAGCACGGTTTACATTCGGTAAATTGGAGAACACAATCACGAATAAGTAGATCCCAATGAAACTATGGTCTCATTTGTTCGATCACTGTATACTTCCCGTTATGACTTATGGCTGTCAATCCTGGAGAATAACAAATAAAGATAATTTGATGGATATGCTTAAAAAAATACAGAAAGCTATAGAGAGATCGATACGATCGAAATATATCTTAACCAGAGGAAAAGAAATGAAGCTATAATGAGTACAACAAAAATAAAAGACCTCGAAGAAACTATTACCGAACTGAAGGTGCCAATATGAAAGATGGAACAAGGTCATACTACAGTGGAAGCCCTATACAGGAAAAAGATCCATAGAACGACCACTATTGCGCTAAACGGATGATATATACATAAAACAGGCACAACTGTAAGCGAATGAGTTCAGAAATGGACCGATATCGCCGGCATATCTTCCTAAAAAAGCGTTTTTTTGCCTTTGCGATGTGAAACTTGGCACATTTACCTCCGAGGAGTGTCCCCTATACACTCGGAGATAGATGAAAATTATTATAGGCATCCGGAGTCCATTGAAATTGGATGTGCTTAGAGTAGTCCAATCCAATTAATTAGTCACAATAAGGACAAAAAATCCGACCAAGCTCGATTTATGTGGTTAACTTTATTTTGGTGTCTAAGCATATCCTAAAACGTAGAGTTCGTATTTCTAAAGATATCAAAAAAAGTTGTTTGGTGTTTTAATTTTTCTAAAATCAACCCACATCGACGTGGGAAAGTAGCGGTTGGGTAGCGAATTTAAGAAAAATATTCCAAATTGATCTCTGCTTCGTAAATTTTGATAAACATGTTTTTTTTCTCTACCTTTTACGTTGATACTTTTTTTTTTCGAAACCCTACCGTATTGGAAAAATATACGTATAGCGTTACTATATTTAATAAAATGTATGACGACTCTCGGAAACAGCTATACAGGGCATTATACCTCGATCTAAATTTTTCAGTGTCTGTATAAAAAAAAATTAAAGTTTTTATCCATTCCTCAGTTCAATAATATATGTATATATAGAATTCCGAGTGCTTCCCAAGATATTCGTCCAAAACCGAAAAATTAAAATTATATTTACATTTTTTCTGACTTTTTTTAAAAAAATAACTAAAACAAATCTTACATTTGTATTACATATTTTTGCCCTCTATAAAACTGCAACTTCTGAATTTAGTTTCGACGTTTCAGTGTTGACGACCATCATCAGGATGTTCAAAATTTAAGAAAACCCCATCATATTATATATTATCATATTATGAGTTTTTAATGTTTACTGTACATATAAATTAACGAGTAGTTTCACTACAGACCCACCCACGAAAAAATCATATCAGGAAATAACATGATTTAACATTAGAAATTTAACCAAATCATTAGAAATTTAACAAAATCTTCTCATCGTCTTCAACCTAATAAAACAATTTGAATAATTTCAACTCGAGTATCAATAATTTTTTTTTTAATTTCCGTTACCTCCTTTTTATATCAGTATATTATAAACTGTTTATGTTATTATGGCAAGCAAAATAGGGTTAATCATAAAGACATGTTAAAAGACTATCGCATATAATGGAATTGGTTCAGTCTTCGTAGAAATGTGCACAGTAAAAGCTAATGTACATTCGAAAAAGAAACAATAAGTTTACAATATATTACAATACAATAAGAATTAATCACCTTCTAAAAAATATTTTGAGACATATCCAGGAAGACAGTATTTTTGAAATACAGAACAAAAATATATGTTAATATGGTCAATTTAGAAAACTACTTTATACTAGCTATCAACCAGTTTAAGTTTAAGTGGTTTTTGGACTAGGTTGCACATTTGCAAAGTGATCGATTTGCCATTGATGCAGAATAAAGCGGTGAGATTTCTGGATCTGGATCTGATATACTGAGTAGCAGTTAACATTGACTTTATAAGTAATTTGGTAAGCTATACATTATTATATAAATTATTGTTTTCTGTGACTTTATATATGTATTACTTGTCCTGTAATTGAAAAAAACTCTGTCGGCAATGTTGCCATTCAGGATACGCCTCAAAAGATCTTTGAGAAACTAATGAATATTTTAATGTAGTGCTGAAAGTTTACTATGGATGTTCCTACGTTCAGCTCTTACTTTCCTTATAAGCATTAACATTCCCAAATATCAGAACTATAACACTTTAAAGGACTCTACTTTACTGCGGGTTTCTTAATGTTTAAGTTAATTTAGGTAGGATTGCGACAACCATCAAAAGTAAAGAGAAATTAAAAAGAAAAAAATCATTGAAATTAGAAGATGTTTTATTAGGTTCAAAACGTTTTAATGTGATTAAACTAATATTGTAGTAGGATGCAGTGAGCACTGCAGTGTAACTTCGTCTTCTTCTTCTTCCTCAACCATTTTCGATCCATTTCTAAATCTAGGCCTCTTCCAAATTCTTCCACGTTTCTCTATCCTCGGCTATTCGCATCCAGTTTTTCCCAGCTGTTTCCTTTAAGTCATCGTGCTATATTCTAGGAGGTCTTCCGATATTTCTTTTCGTCTGCCTAGGACGCCACTGAAGTAGTCTTTTCGTCTATTTTGAAGGATCCTGTCTTGCCACATGCCCATCCCATCTCCACTTCAATTATGCTACGCGTTTCACAATGTCTGTCACGTTCGTTCTTCTTCTTATTTATGCATTTCTTTCCCTGTCTCTCAAACTTATCCCGAGCATGACCCTTTCCACAGCTCTTTGAGTTGTTCTTTACCTGTTAGCACTTTTTTTGTGTGAGAGTCATTGTGTCTAGGCCAAATCCATGATTCGTATACTTTCCGTTTGAGGTTCAGGGGGATTTTTGAATCTTTAAATATATGTACTAATCTCCCGAAAGCAACCCAACCGAGTCCTCTACCCTTCTTGCTATTTCTGAGGTCTGGTTTTCTTTTCCAATCTTTATTCTATGACCACGATAGACATACTCCATAATATTTTTTAGAGTATGGTTGTCGATACTCGCTTGAGTTTGATCTTCACTCATCACTTTTGTTTTTGACAGATTCCTTTTCAATCCTATTTCACTCGATGTTTGATATAGTTCTTCCAACATTATGGTTAATTCTGCAGCGTCGCTACTAATGAGCACTATGTCATCTGCAAAACGCAAGTGACTTAGCAAAGTTCCATCAATGTTTACTCCTTGGTTCTGCCATGACAGCCTTTTGAAAATATTCTCAAGTGCCAAAGTGAAAAGTTTCGGAGAAACAGTATCCCCTTGTCGGACGCCTCTTTGGATAGAAATCTTATCGGTAATGGTGTCATCGTCAATCATGACTTGTATTGTAGCGTTCTTGTAAATATATAATATATAAGATAAGATTAGAGTATGTAGAGTCAATCCTAGCATCATTGATGGCCTGAAGAATCGCCCATATTTCGAGGGAGTCAAATGCATTTTGAAAGTCTACAAAAGCAAGATGGAGGGGGATATTATACTCTGTACAATTTCTAATGAGTGTGCGTAAGATTTGAAGATGGTCGGTTGTACTGAATCTCTTACGAAAGCCTGCTTGCTCAACTGGTTGGCAAAAGTCTAGTTTGTTTGTCAACCGGTTCGTTATCACCTTGGTAAATAGTTTGTAAAGGTGAGACAGAAGACTAATTGGTCAATAGTTTTCGATATTATCACCTTTTTTGAATAGTAAGATAACTTCGGAGTTTTGCTAAGAACTGGGGATTTTTCCTTCATGAACACATTTGTTGAATATAATTTTAATGGACTCTAATAACTGTTCTCCTCCTATTTTCAACATTTCGTTTGTTATTCTATCTTCACCTGGGCTTTTTCGGCTTTAACAATGGCAATGGTTTAGGACATTTTGTATCTCTACCTTTGTGATCTCGGGGATATCTTCAGAACCTACATTTTGGAGGACTTTCTCATAACTTTGGGGTTCTGGAACTGTCGAGCCATAAGGCGATCTGTAGAAGGACTCAATAGCAGCCACAATTTCCTCTTTTTAAGTCACGATAATTTGTTGTTCGTTCCGTATTTTAGATATTTTTGTTCTATCTTGACACACTCTTGACTTAAGCACCCTCATGTTTATGTTATCCTAAAAAAATTGACCTGATGATCATCGCCAGCACGCAAAAAGTTAAAATGGGATTTAAAAATTATATGAAGCTATTACTTCAAATGAAAAAAATAAAAACGGTATTTTAATGTATTGGTTTTTTACGATTGGCAAAAAATTTAAATGTTATGAGAACGTTCATATTTAAAATATTATGTCATAAGACATAAACAATTGCTTAAATTTTAAGTAAAAATAGTAATAACATACATACGAAAGCAAGCAAATTTCAGAAACAATCATTTATAGAATTAAGTATTATTATTTTGTTGTCGAAAATTTTGATTCATCTAAAAATAAAATACAATAGTAAATGGAACCTAAATTTTCCATATCTGTTTTATATTCATTGTCAAAAGTTCTTTCTAATTTCTTCTATTTCTAAAAACGTCTTTTGGTGGTATTATTTTCTATGTGAAATATTTTATTAATTATATATGTGTTCAGTATCAATTATACAGCATGTAACAAAAGTAAGGAAAAGGCTAAATGTCTCAGGTACCGCTTACCTGAATTTAATGAAAATATGTACATTTAGGTATGAAATTATGTCGGATCCAATGGTATTACTGCCAATTTTTTCTGTTATAAATGGATTTTTTTTAAAGGAACACCCTATTTTATATTACTTTTTTAAAATCTCAATACTTTTTATTAAGGGCACTTTTTATGAAAGTCAAGAGACAATAAGGGTCTAATACCCATAATTTAATGTATGATCTTTTATTAAAATACCTGCACACAAACGGATATGTTTGACAATGTCAATGTTTAACTGAAACCCAAAGAATTGAAACAGAAATCCAATAACTAAATCTACCGTAAGAAAATTAACAAAAAATTTTGTGAAACTGCGAAGGTAAAATATGCTGTAACTTCTGACAAACCTAAAAGCGTAACAGATGGTGGTAAGGCTCTAAATGTTTTAATCAGTTTAGAAGAAAATCCGTATCTGTCTACCAGAACATTAGGAAGAGAAAAAACACCCGTCCGTAGACCAACTTCTAAAAACCGAAAAGTTTCACCCACACCAAATAACTTTGGTGCAAGAACTCTGATGATCATGAATAAGAGCTTGGAATTTGGTGAAATCATGGTGAAACGTTGCAATACCAATCTAAATTTTGACAATCAAATTATTTTTTCTGAAGAAGCAACTTTTTTTTTTAATGGAATAGTTAACAGGCACAATTGTCGATATTGGGACAGGGAAAATATACATTGGATACGTAAAAATCATACCCAATTTCCCTAAAAGATAAATGTGCAAAAATAATCGGTTTGTTCTGCATGGAACACACATTAACTCGAGAAAGATATTTGAATCTTTTAAGGACCGAAATTGTCCCAGCTATTGCAGAACTATTTCTGAATGACCGTAATTTTCTTGCTTTAGCTGCTGTATTCAAGTATTTAAACTTGATTTTTTTAGGTAATATTGCACCAAATATGAAATATGGTTTGACCACTTCACCCTATTTTGCTCGAAATGTTCGGGAACATTTAGACAATGTTTTTGTCGGAAGATCGATTAGACTTGACGTCCCTCGACTACTTTTTGTGCGGACATCTTAAAAATGTGGTGTATAAAACTACGCCCAATGACCTCGTGGATTTAAAAGAGCGAATAGAAATGGAATGTAGACGAATCGAGAAGGCTGGCATTCTTTTTAATGTATTAAATGTTCTCCCACAGAATTTGGCCTACTCTCAGGAAGCAAGTAGACAACATTTTAAACACCATACTTAATTACATCAATTTATTGTTTTAGTATTTCTTTTTGGAATTTTATTGTTTCCGTTGTATTTACAACTTACTTTTAAAGCTGAGACACTGTGTCTTTTTACTAGTGTTTTGGTATCAAGATGAGGAATTATTGTGCTTTCCGGTCTGCCAGAACGTACAGCATTTTTTATCTTTCCAGTTTCAGGAAAATTTTTGTTAATTATTTTGTTATTGGGCTTCTGTTAGGATATTTGCCATCAAAAATGTTACAAGTATCTTGCAGGTTTCGCATTCTATCCCAAGTATAATTAAAATTTCAATTCTTTAGGTTTCAGATTTAAAAAAAGTAATATGATATAGTGTTCCTTTAAAAAAAATCCTTTTATAACTTAAAAACGGTAAACTGCGCAGCAAAGTGAAACTCGCCATTGGATCAGACATAATTTCATACCTAAGCTACACATATTTTCATTATATTCAGGTAAGCGGTACCTGAGATATTTCGCCGTTTCCTTACTTTTGTTACACGTTGTATAATCTGATAATATGCAAGATCTTTTGTTTAATCTTGCGCCACTTATGTAATGCATTTATTTTGGTATTTTATGTGAAGTTTAACTAATATATGGTTAGCTTATATTTTTTGTGGTTGACTAAAAAAAAGTCTTCCGCTTGTACCTTTCTTTAATATAATGAAATATTCCCAGGGGAGATCAACAACTCATACGCCACTAGTAATTTGCATGGAAAACCTGATGATGCTGTGGTAAAGAAACATGGAATCTTTAATAAAAAATTACAATAATTCCAACATTAATGACCTAGAAAAATACTTTATTTAAATGTTAGGTTGTATAAACTTTATTGTATTGATTGTATAAATAAATACTTTATAAATGTCATATAAGTATTAGGATCTAAGCAGCGCTGTAAATTTTAAAGCACTCACACTATTAGTTGCCACAAAGAAAATTCCGTTTATGAAACTGGATGTTAATCTTCCATAAATAAGCGTAATGAATGAGAATTAATTTGATTCATTAAAATCAAACATGCTGGCCAGTTTTGCGTCAAACATTAATTAACATTATTCTTTGTAAATTGCACATAAATCGTGATCGTGTAACTGTATTATACAGCCACTGTAACCAGGCAATAAAAACAAAACAAATCTCGAAAGGGGATTACGAAGATAAGATAAAACGTTTATAAACAATAACAATATTTATAAATGACCTCGCCACTTTAGAAATTACAATCACGACTGGAGCCGATCAATATTATATTATACCGTTATTGTAAAAAATGATTAAACGTTTGATAGTGCGAGTTTTCGTAAGAGAATATAATATGTAAATAGGGAGTTAAAGATGTTGAAAATTGCTACTTGTGTGGCCCTATCATGTAAAAGAGGATCAAGATCTTATATTTAAATCTGCATCGAGACCGCAAAGATGGTGGCAATAACCTCTTAGCAAATCAAAGTTGGTCGACAAAAAAGTAGGTCTTGTTTTCGAAATAAGGCGTTGCCACGATGTATGCGGTGATCAGCACCAAAATAACTGATTGAACTGTCGCTTGGCAACAACCACTTTACCTATTCACGAAACAGGCACGTAACCAGGGGTGATATTAGGGGCCTGGATGTCCCCCTCTATCTACCGAAACTGAAAATATTATTATACGAAAATTCCAATTGCTGCTTCTTAAAAGTTTGAACTCAAATTTCAGGAAAATTAGGTACTCTTTTGAACTAGAGAAAGTTTAAATCCTAAATAAAAAATTGCGAAAGAAAAAGTTTAAGAATCCATTTTTGCGAATATCTGCCAAAATACTGCATTTATGAAAACGTTAAAAATCACTAAATTTTCTTTACCCGAAAGTCCCATGGATATGATTTTTTTCTTTTATTATTTAATGAAGTGTGACCCAATTTAGTTCCGCACATCATACGTAATCTAGTGCAACACATGCATATATCGTCTTTTCGAACATTTTTATTGGGCGCTATTTTGTTCCTCCATATTGGATTCGTAGCAATATTTTACCAGTTTCTACCTGTGCCATACTTGTCTTTTGGGTATAATTTAGAATAAATTGAGTAGTTTTTCAAAACTTTTAAGAGTTCGATTTTGTTCCGTCATGTTGAATTTCTACCACTTTATCCCTATATCACATTTAATTTTTCTGCAAAATTTGAAATCAATTAAATAAGATTTTTTAAGTTGATATTTTAAACATTTTATTTTCGCCACCACTTTGTTTCGCTATCTTGATTCCTAATAAAATGTTACCAATTCATTTCTGATTTTTGCGCAAAAATTTGAAGTAAATTGGATAATTAGTTTTTTAGTAATAATGTTTTTAACTTTTCACTAGCCCACCATTTTGTTCCGCCCTATTAGATTTTCCCCGAAACATTACCAGGTCATCCCCAGACGACTATACGAAGTCAATAACCAGTTTTTAGCTGCTCCGTGAACTGACAGACACACAGACCGACGGAATTGAGAAAACAGTTTTTGGCATTAGGGACGCTAAAACGTGGAGATACGTAAAACCCAGGAGGGCGATTTTTTCACGACTACAAACATTTTATTTGATCTCCATTTTGTTCCGCCATCTTAAATTCGTACCAAAATTTTATCAGTTCATCTCTATACCGCAAATAAATTTTCAGGCTGAATTTTTAAATATTTTAAATGTAAGTAGATTACCGATCCAAAATATATCTAATATTGAAGTAATTTAGTTTAAGGGTGAGGATCCGAACAAAAAGCCAACTTTTTAGTTGGTCAACGTTTCGCAATGTTTTATTGCTTCATCAGGACCATACAATTATATAAAAGAAGGACAATGAGTATTTAATTAATGTGGCATAGTACATTGTTGTCCATAAACAGTTATGGATACCAATTAAATTAAAATTATCGTATTTAAATGTAATTTAAATTGTTAATTTTTTTTTAAATATAAAGTTGCGAGAAAAGAACAGAAAATTTGTAAATTTACATCACAACAGAAGACACATACATCATTTTTTTTCCTTTAAATATATACATAGGTAGGTACTTATATTTAATTTTTGACCTTTGTTGGCATTAAAATAATAAATATCGACTTGTACATAGGTAAATTCATTGATGGTAGTAATTGCATTAAATATTTTACTAAGCTGCCATTTTGTTTCGCTATCTTGAATTCGTACCAAAATTCCTAAGATTTTTGTGCAGAATTTGAGGTAAGTTATATAGTTTTAAGTAATATCTTTTTCATCATTTCATTGGGCCGCCATGTTGTTTCGCCTTATTGAATTTTTACCAAAATGTTACCACGCCATGCCCAAGTGAACTTTATATTTGGTCAATTGGGTAAGTAGTTTTTTTCTAGCTATGACAGGCAGATCGATACGTCGGGATCGAAAAAAAAAATTTAGGGATTTTGAAACTTATATAGATCTGAAGAATCTCGGAGGATGAGTTTTTCACGATTACAATACTTCCTTTTACGAGGGAAGTAAAAATGAAAATGATGATAATCCAAACAAAAATGGTTCTTATAATTTTTTGTCTCTCTGTCAAAGAAAAACCTAAAAATTTTAAACACGTCCCAGAACCAAATATTAATTTTTTTTTGTTATTTAAAAATGAATGTGAAGGGGAAAACCTGTGGCTACAATATATGATAATTAGTTTTTACCTACGAACTAGGCACATACGGCTGTTTGCAACTAAAAACAGCGGCAGTCGCGTTCTCCGCCTATTCCACGTACACAAGGTAGTAAATTAGTCTTTAATTTTATATACAAACTGGAAGAAACAACCTCAGAAAAAAGAAACAAGTAATTTTGATAGAAAAAGTCCGATTTTGACAGTTGTGAGATATATCTAAAACTCACAAAATATAGAATACTTCTAAGCAAAAATAAGATATTTAGAAAGTGGATATAATTTGTGGTTTTATTTGAGATTTTCGAGAAAGTAGTAAAAAATAATGAATACATTTATTGATTTTTATTACTACGTAAAAATATTGTCTCAGACCCTGGATGAAAAATAAAGCCGTACGCACAAAGTGAATAAACAATATAACAACTTTTATACATTAATATCTTTTTCTACGAGCGTGAGACAAGCTTTTGACTTTTCACACTAGTGTCAAAAGTATTTTAAAACACTGCAATTGGTGTGAAAAATGTCACTTCTCCCATGCTCGTAGAAAAAATCTTGTATGATATCCGTTTGAAAATTGTGTTTAGGGCACTTAGATGATTTGAAAAGTTCGAATGAGCATTAAACATGAATTTTTGAAAGGTAACATGTAAAAACTTATTATTACATGTTGTAGCCACAGATTTTTTCTTTCAAATTCGCTTGGAAGCAATAAAAAATAAGTTTCGGTGGAATTCTTAAACATTCCATTTCCCGGTGTATTCACAATTTTCAGATTTTTTTTCCTTGACAGATGTAAATGGGGCAAAATTAACTTAAAATTACGATATCTCAGAAACTATTGTATATAAGTCAGCAGGGCTATTTTTGTTCAAGATATACTCCCCTGCATATTTAACATACACATAAAAATTGCTCTATCTGCAATTATTCCGCAGATAGTTGTAAAAAACGAATTTTTGCAAATGTTTTGCACTTTTTGCATTTGCAGAGGGTCTCATAATCTTAACTTTGTTTAGTTCAAAACAGTCCTCCATTAAAAAAAATGGCATGTTTCCTAAAGAGTTTTGCTTCCCCAGTGGTAGGACTATATTAACACCGCTTTTATTTTAGTCCCTCGGTCAAATGGGTCTATGAGCCCGCCACAAAAACATATTTTTTATTCCAATAAGGTTAAATTACTATCTATTACTATTAACTATCATTACTCTCATACTAGAAAAATAATATTTCTTATAACCAACCCAAAAATTGCATTTTGTAACTGATTTTTGAACCAGGAAATAGTATCTATCCTGTCATTTCAAGGGCATTGGTTGTATTTGTTTTTTAAATATTTTATTAAGCAAGTTCATTTATATATAACACTTGATTTGTGTACAAAATTGAATTAGTTTTTGAGTAATATTTTTTAACGTTTCACCAGGCCTCCATTTTGTTCCTTTATACTAAAAAGTGATTTAAGTAGTTTTTTTTTGTTTTGTTTCCATGCCAACCATATAATTTGTTCATATGTGTCACAAATATATTTTTATTTTTAAACGCGTACGTCGAGTTATCAGAAGTTAAGCTTTATTTCCAGATATATAAAACTGTTAAAATTGAGTTTTGAAAATAATTCTTATTCAATCAACTTTAACTATTCTAAACAGATAAGCAATTTTCGGCCACCATGCACAAATCTGACAGAGACACTGGCATTGGTTGTATTTGTTTTTTAAATATTTCATTAAGCCGCCATCTCAGATTCTACCAAAATATTACCAGTTCATTTATATACAACACTTGATTTGTGTACAAAATTGGATAATTAGTTTTTGAGTAATATTTTTTAACGTTTCACCAGGCCTCCATTTTGTTCCTTTATATTAGATTTTTACCGAACTATTAGGACCTTAAAACGAAAAAGTCTCCAAAAATCTGGCAAGGTGATTTTTTTCACGATTACAATATTCCCCATTTACGAGGGAAACAAAAACCTAAATTAATGAGTTATAAATATTCCTATTTCGAGTTTTCGTTTATGGACTTATGCGTAAAATTGAGTCCATACTCTCTTAGAGAACAATTCCATGTATAGGACATGAAACTGGGATAACCCTGAAACACTTTAACCACATTTTAGAATAAAAACCACGAAAAACGGGTTTGCTTTTAAAATAATACGGAATTGAAAAAATATTTCTTTTAATACATTTCTTCTATAATTGTGAATTCCAAAATCATTTATGAAGTATCTGTTCTTGCGTGTGCGCATTTTCTTAACATTCCCCTCCTTTTTCTTTAAGATTCTTTCACTATTTTTATATGGATTTCATGACAAATAAGCTAAATCCCCTGTCATAAACATACGGTTACATAGTAGAACGAAGACCTACCATTAGATATTTTCAAGACAAACGAATAAAAAGGTAATCAAAGAGGTTTTGCTTTTTTTACATATCAAAAATATTATTAGTTTTATGTGTCAGTACTATATTCTGATATTTAAATATTATTGGGTTACACAGTAGCTCTCACAGCCTGGCATTTGTCTAACATTGTAATGTCATTTTGCCCGATTTCTGGTAAATTGCGCTTTTACCTATTAATTAACGTAAACATCAAAACGGGCTTTGGCTACTAATCAGTATGAGAACAGCACGGGTAAATCATAATTACATTAAAGAAAAGCGACTGCCCGAATTTTAATGATCGAAAATGTACCTTTCACAGGCTTCTGTACTTCGACTGCTGCTCGTCATGTAACGTAAATAACCTCTATGTTACAAAACCGGAAAGTGATACTTTATAGACTGAACAGGAAATTTCTAGGACAAGCCGTAGGAAAATTTTACGGGGAACTGATGCCTATTTTCCGGTCTAGACAGCTAAAGTGATGGTTTTTTTTTCATTGTCAAATATTCAGTTGAAAAATGCTATTTTTTATCGGATTAATAATGACATTAATATAAAAAAATTTAGGATGTAATATCTTTAATAACAAAGTATTTGGATGAATAAAATAGATTTACTAAATTCTGGGAGCAACACAATGAAAATGTAAAGCTGGTAGTTCTTAAGGTTGTCACATCTCTATGTTTTTCAACAGCTTTCCAAAGATATAAATCTCTTGCCTCTTAGATTATACAGTGTCTCATTGCTATAAAAAAGGTTATACAAATATGAAACGTTTTTAAAGTCTATATTCCATACCAACTTTCAGGCCGTGACTATTGGCAGATATAGGACCCGTCAACTTCTCCCCCTAGACGTACCGTAAACAATAAGTTAATAATTTTATTCCGCCTTGCTACGGGATAAGCGTATATCGTAAGAAAAACAAGCACAAGCAGCTGACAGAACCGCAAGAACCTAGGGCACGTAGGTTAGGTTAGGTATCTCGAATTACTAAGAGATTGGCAAATAAGAACTCTCAGACCAATAACCAAACAATAAAGTTGACAGCAGGCCATTTGCCCATCATGACTGAGGAACACATAACAAGATAGATTTAGCACATTAGTCAGTTACACTCCCATCCTAACAACAATGATAGAGGCTACACAGCTGTTTAAACCACTCATAGCTACGACCTGGCCCTTCGAAGAAATACTACCTGACTGGAAAGATGTACTATCATCAAATTGTCAATGAAAAGGACCTGAGCTAGTATAAGAACTAGAAGGCCATCAGATTGTTAAACGATATAAATAAAATCATTGCTTAAAGTACCATGTGGCTAAAAAACTCGTAGGAGCTTGTGATAAATAATTTATCGAGTTAGCAGTTGTTTTAATCAATTAGACTGATGTCTTAAGTTGGTTTTTGAAACAGACACAGTGTGTCGAAATAGCTGTGAAACGGAAATAAATTAGTGGAAATTACTAAACAAATTAAATCATTGCCCTAATCATAAACTTTAGAATCAGTAGCGTCCTCAAGCCGAGAATCATACAAAAACAGAATGGCTTCAGATCAAATCGATTAAGCATATAGTAGCTTAATACACTAAGAATCATTGCAGAGCAATCTAATAAGTTCAGATCACCATTATGTTTGGTCTTTGTCAACTTCAAAAGGGCAGTTGATATTCTCAAACACTCTGCAAGTATTCGGAACCAAAGCAAAGAAGTTTGGAGTTAAAATAAACGTAGAAAAAATAAAAGAAATGCATCTGGGAATTTTCATCATTATACATAAACAGCGCTGCACTGAAGAGGGTGGAAGAGTTCACCTATCTAAGCTGCGTGATAGACAACACCGGCGACACAGAAAAAGATACCTTCCGATATCCGAATTGTTACAGCCCGGATTGTTTTCGCAATCCTGAACCTCATATGGAGCTCTAGATCCTACAGTCAAAACAAAAATCTTCGGATTTTCAACAAAATCGTCGTTTTCTATGGCAGTGAAAAGTAATCAAGAACTAAAAAAAATACATAAGGATGGATCGGCGCTACACCCTTCGTAAACCCACCGAGAATATAGCGGGGCAAACACTAATTCTAGAAAGGAGCAAAAAAGGTAGGAAGACCCACCGTCACTATGAAAAAAACCGTGATAGTTGACAAGTTGGTTGTTAGACTTAGTAAAACATGGACGGTTGTTAGATTGTCGAATTGCATTGTTATTAAAAAGATCTAAGTTGCAAAAAATAACCTTTATTCCAAATTTGGAGATAGTATATAAGACCTGTTGAAAGTGATAGCTTTCAAACGAGGAGGTATTTAGTACGAGGCGTTAACCGAGTGTGGATATCCTTCAAGTTTAAAAATGATAACTTTGACATGGGTAATGTATAGTATTCTTCCTACGACAACTCAAAATTTTCAGTAGAATTATTATATTTACTATATTTCAACACTAGTGGGGAAAAATTGTTAATAATAATTTTTCCCCACCATTGTTGAAAAAATTGTCACCTGTTACATCAACTGTGACAGTAACACAAGATTGTCAAGTTAAAAAGCATTTTTCAAAACGTGCTGAAATTTTTTTTCAACACTCGTGTGATGTATGGCCCTTTCTATCCCAGTTAAAAGTTTGCTTTTTGACTGTTTCGTAAATGACTGTAGGAAAATATCTTTTTCCTAGTTGCTTTAGATCTGAAGCAACGACTTAGTCTATCAACATTCCTAGACTCGGTTTAAGATATGCAGATTCAGACAATTTAGATATACTAAACACAAAACTTCAATTACTGTCTACCCCGAAATATATAATATATAAGCTAATTAAGAATTAAACTTTGAAAAGGTCTTTTAGGGAATAAACTTTTAGGAACTAATAAAAACTGACAACTGGTATCAATTTCGTATAAACTAAAGCTTTTTGGGAGAGAAAAGTTTCCAATAATATTACCATGAATTTAGTTTACAAATCAGGAAATGAAATATAAAAACTTTTTGGAAGTTCTAAAAGACGGAACTGGGAGGTAGAGAATTTGCCAAAATTATGTGAAAAGTTTTAGATCAAAAGGGAAGATTTATATAAACGAGTCTTAAAGGACATGTAATAAAACAGAGAAATATTTGTGACACATTTTTTTGGATTTTGGACGACGAAAATGTGTAAATTTAGACATACAGGACTAATTAAAAAGTAATATGTAATTATTAATACTAAATTTGATACTTATTGGGCTCTAAAAAAATGTAAAAACGTGAAAATGGATGAAAGCCTTCTTCTGGACAGCTTCTGCTATTGACTATTTGTATAATTGTAAGTTATCCCAGTTTTACGTTCAAAATGTTCATCAAAATCTGTAAAAAATGTTAAAAATAGGTAATATTGACATGTCAAAAATAATATCGTCATAGGCCAATCTCTAAAATCATAGTTGTAGAAAACGAAATAAAGAAAAGGTGTGACCAGTGATGTGCTTTTTTGACTTTTTAAAATTTTTTTTAACCTCTTCTAGGGATGGCGAGAGGGGCTGAACTTTTCAATTTTAAATGCAACTGTTATGGAATTTTACTACTCTAAAAAATAAAAATTTCTGCGTAAACCGGAGGTCTCTATCCCGACAAAATTTCGAATGGTAAAGTATCGAAATACGAATTCCAGTCGTAGAGTTAAAATTGTTATTTTTAATTTAATTTTATAAAATGTTGAAAATGACCGCCGTTAACATAAAAAAGTCTACTTTCAAATTCACTTCTAACGGGAGCATTTCAGACTTCACAATAAGAAAAATCAGTAATTTTTGTTGTAGTTCTTGTAATGTATCAGGTTTTGCGAGAAACACGCGCTCTTTTAAATAACCTCAAAGACAGAAGAAATGAAGTGGAGCAAGGTCCGGTGATCGTGCTGGCATATATATATATATATATATATATATATATATATATATATATATATATATATATATATATATATACGAATGAAGTTTGTTGTTGAGTTACAATTACGAGTAGCATGTCTCACATATGCTGCATCTGTTTTTCAATTTTGCAGTAAATATTGCACAATACAACAAGCCAGCAATTTGATTTAAGTTAATTCAGCGTCATATCGTATATGAATAAAAATATGCGATGCTACGAAAACGGCGACTACTTATCTACGTGTCGCAAGAAGTATTTGCTTTACCCTTTAAATTATGGATCTTTTTACTTGCTTCTTAATATGGAAGGATTGTACATTTCGGGTCTAGGTTTCGGTAAACTATGTTGACACTTTTAAATCTGGTTTATTTTTGTTTCTTTGTGTTGTGTTTTTTTGTGTAAAATTTACTTTAAGATGTAATTATTATAATTATTATACAAATCAAAGGTAATTTTGATTTCAAACATCCTTCCGACTATTCCCATCGCCATGCTTGTTTTTAATTTGATGTGCAACGTTGCCATATTCATAATTAAAGAAATACCTACACGCGTTATGATACACGTAAAACTCAATTTTTTTATAACAAAACTTATAATTAGTAAAAATGCGGATTAGATTAGGTTAGGATTGGTTAGGTTTTCCGTAAAGAAACCGAATTCTGGGTCTATACTGAAAGGGGGATGTTTCTGTAACAGAAACTATATTGTTAGGTGAATCTGTCCCGCTAACGTTAGGTTAGCCCAGGTTCGTCAATAAAATCTTCATTAAAACTATAATAATAACAATAAATAATTACAATCTTGTTGTCCAAATAATTTTCAATTGACCATTTTATTTCCTTTAACAAATTGGTAAATCTAAAATCTGACAACATTGCTAAATTTTTCGTTTTAAAGCTGCCAAATTGTGACCGAGTGTGACTTTTAATTAATTTTTTTAGGAAAACTCTTGCATGTTCCGCGGTTTTTATTTTTGAAATGTAATATTGCAAATGGGTACTCTCTGGAAAAAAAAATGCAAAAATCGTCTATAAGCGCCAAAAAAAGTTTGTTTCCCACTTCAGTTTCGATACGAATTCAATATGATCGAATAAAATGGCTTAATATATTACAAATTTAGCTCTAGTTATGAAGTAAACTTACCTTAATTTTTATTCATGTAACGACTATAATAGTGTCAAAAATCGTTCTCGAAAGTTCTGTTACGCTTACGATTTTTGTCCCCTGTAGTATTTAGAATATTCTAGAATTTTGTAGGTCATTCCATCCTTTTCTAAAAACTCTATAAGAGCGCCGCGAGGCCACATTTTGATTCAGTTTAGTTTGAGATTTCAAAATGTACACAAGTAGACAGTGACAAGTTTTAGGTTACCTTAATTACGAGTGTTAGGTATAACCAGTCTTTACCTGTACTACCTGCAAGCTGTGTTTTGAATAAAAGGAGTGCATTCAGAAACTGCATGTTTGTGTACCCGCCAATCCGGAACAATATTTTTTTTAAACAACTACTTATTATATTGACTTCAAATTTTGCACAAACAAGTGAATCTAATACAGTTCGCAGGGGAACAAAATTGCAAGCTAGAAAATGTCTGAAAAAATGTATCAAACCACATTTCAATCAACATTTCTAAAACAGAAGGTGTACAACTAAATGATTTCATACTTCACTATCTTTTATTAAAGAAAATATTTATAACGAGGAAAGTTCTGAGTAAAACCAATTTTCCGATTTTTGTAATTGCTGGTATTTTTGAAATCATCCCACCACAAGAATTTTATATAAACACACGCTATACAATCACCCGATCAAATTTAGCATATAATGCCTACGTTACCAAAAAATTGTTGCAGAAAACTGTAACATTATTCAAATTCGATGTATACGAATATAGCACGCGCACATATATTTACATCCGCTTCTCGAAAAATACTGGCAGCGATCCAAGTGTGTAGATGAACTCCGCAAAGCCTCCCACTTTATAATTTAATTTTTGCTTGTTTTTTTTTTATTAAAAACTCTCTGCTCGCGTATGCCGAGAATTATATCCGGATTGTCTAACAGAGAACTTTTGAAGTACTGCAAGTGAACGAATTTGGTTGCATATGGCTATTTGTAAGCTGATTTTCAAACTAGTTCTGTTTATCAGAGGGTATGTCAACTTTCAACCACTTGCGAGTGGAATTTATATTTTATTAATGTTGTTTTTCAACATTTACTTTTATATTATATTATATTTATAACGAGCAAGACTTCGTTATAAATATAATCATATCTGAAATCTATAGATACATTATTAAAACAAAAAATGACTGGTTATGTATTTCTTATGCCCTGCATAGTATACATATTTGCATATGCATACATATTTGAAAATTTGAAATCGTCTTAACGAGCTCTTTAATGTGATACTCGTCATGATAAAGTTGGAGTCAAATATTTTTTTATGCTGCACAAAATGGCTCTTCAATTCCGCCATAATAAACTTCTGCTAAATCTATGTATAGTTGGTGAGATTCTTGAGAATATTTTTTTATATCTATAAGCATACCAAGAAGGCCGAAGGCCTAAGAACTAGGTACCGTGGTCGCTTTAAGTGAATATAAGGAATGTATATTGACGCGAGATTTAAAGACTTGAGATTTAGGAGAAGAGGAAAAGACACTGGCTGGTAACACATTCCGTAGTCGGCAATAAAGGACCAAAGTTGGAGGTCTTTGCAATTGCACGATGAACGGATGTATGTGGGTCGATACTCATATCTATCTTGCAGGAATGACTAAGGAAGGCATAATGGATGATAATTCATAAGAGCAGAATCCTTGGTTGTATTTCTAAAACAGAGATACATCGTCCACAATTCGACGATGCTCTAGTGATACAAAATTCCTTGAAATGTTTGAATCATCAATCAAGCGACTAGCTCTGTTTTGGACGACATCAAGGATATTAGGGATTAAAGGAAAGGCTTCTCCTTATATGAGCTAGCAATACTCAAGGCTGGGTCTGATTTGCAAAGTACAAAAGAAATATTTTTTCGAACTCGGAAAAGGAAACTCAATTTTTTCGCGGTTGCTTTGGAAATTGACGTGATTTGATTATACCAGACCAGCGAAGATTCATGTGAAAACTGATGTTAACTAGACTAAAGAAATCGTTGGCTTCCAGTATTTGATTATTCATTTGAATGGTGTGGGTGCTGGGAGATAATTTGTGAGATATATTAAACATGATTGTGTCTTAGTGGCGTTAAATTGGACAAGGTATTTTGCTCCCCATCCTCGGTTAGGGATAAAGTCATTACTCTACGGCTAGCATAAATTTCAGTCTCGGAAACAGGTTTGGGTAAATGCATGTTGGAGTGGAGTGTCAGCATAACTACGAATAGGATTGCTGGTATAAAAAAAAGCAGATTATTGATGTACAGGAGGAACAGAGTAGGTATCAACACTGAACCCTGTGGAACACCTGTGCTGATTTGGTGAAAGTTAGGTGAATAGCCATCAACTACTACAGAAATATTTCTGTTGGAAAGATAGGCAGTAAGTTTGTTAAGAAGTGCGTTACACCAGATTATATAGGCAAAGGTCTGGGCTAGCTATGGGTTCTTGTACCTCGCCATTTCTGAGTGAGGTTTTTATATTTTAGGAAGGAAAAACGACACAACCTATGTGGGACAAACTGATAAAAAAATTTCCACAATGATGAGAGAACATTTGAGTCAACAAATTCAGAAATTCGGATATGACTGAAACAGTTTCAGCTTTTGCCAAGCATTTGTTAGAATCGGGTTTTGTTTTTTTTTATTTCTGAGGTTGATGTTTTACATGAACATCCGAAGGGGAAAAAGCTTGATCTTGAGCTGGTACTAAGGAAGTAAAGAGGAGATATTAAAGTCGAATTTGCTGCGAATTGTTTTGCAAAAAGCTTAGCTTCTGGTTTAGACCTGGAGGCGATTTCATTATCAGAAGTTTAAGGTGGAAAGGAGGTTTTGCATAAGTTTTGATTAGTGTTTTTGGCAAGCAACCAAAAGAATTGGCCCCCATTTTGGTCGAAAATTATGCGAGTTGAAGATGAAGTTTTTTTGAAGTAAAGTTCTCAAGGAAATTGTTATGAGTTCAGAGTTTCTTTAGTCTAACATTACTGTAGAATTACGAAAACCAAAGTTCATTTTTGGGGAGGTTTTGAAGTCTTAATAGAATGTGGTAGGGAAGGAAGAGTAGAAATCCCGCAACCCATTCCAATCATCGGAATTATAGTGCCAGATAGTACGAAGTGGCATGGATTTTACAACTTCTTGTTGTATGAGACAGGCAACAGTAATTAGACCGGCAACAGTAATTAGACCGTTAACAGTAATTACACAGAGGAGAGAAAATGGAAGACTGAAAAGGCTCTGGGTGAGTGGTGACAAAGAGATCCAATGAGTTTTGGCTATGTCTGACGATCGTGGGAAGATATTGGCTGATTGCAAAGGCCTCTGCTACTCTACCTTGCGATCGATTTTCGAAGACCCTAACCATTCTTTATTATAAATGTTAAAGTCGACAAGAATAATAATTTCAGAGGAAGGGGATTCGGAGATAAGGAAATCCCCTTTAGCATAAAGAAAGTCGAAAAGCTCGTTGAAGGAATTGTCTGAAGAAGACCGATAGATACAACAAACAAATTTAGTGAAAGCTCTAAGCACTAGTTTGACCCAAAGGATATCAGATCTTTTTGATTCAAGGTTGGGAAGTCTTGTACAGAATAGAAAGTTTTGCTTAAAAAGAAAATATGAGGCTTGCAGAAATAGAGATAGTGGTAAACAGAGTTGAGATTTTTACTCAAGCCACAGCTATTGGTGAATGAGAAATAATATTTCGATGGTGGAGAGTGTGAGAGTATCTCTCACACGGAGATCCGAACGGAGTGGTATTTTGACTCCAGAATATTTTACTTAGGAACATCCATCATCATTTTTTCATATCAGATTGTTTGCCTTGGCTAAAATTAGGAAGAAAAAAAGGGTCGGGATGGATAAGGAAGGAAACCGACTCACATATACACAGGACTGGAAACGTCAGTAAAGAGTTTCTTGGAATGTGTATGTACAGCGAGGGACAAAAACTTCTCTATCAAGTTCTTGCTGATTAATAACGTTTTGATCCTTCGCTTATCATAATTTGTTTAGCCTTTTGAGTAAAGCTAGGTTAATTTTAACAAAACAATTGCTTTTGTTATGTATGTTAATATATAATTAAGATTAAGATCAGTTATCGAAATATTTATTTTTTTTTTAGATTTGGAGCAGCCAACAAAAATATTCTAAATTGAAACGAGTGCCACTTATTTTATCTAGATTTATTATTTAAATCATATCGTAAAGATTTGTTTAAGGGAAATATGTTAGCACTGAAGGCAATGAATATTTTTTCTCTAAATTAGTTTAATGATAGTACTACTAATCTTCGTAACAGAATAACTCTACACAATATTTGATGTGGTGCAAATAAACCTTACCGAACTGCCGTCAATATTTGCAATGGTGCGGGCAATTTAAATCCGCTGTGACAAAGTCACACGGAATGCTATAGTAGAGCTTTTCCACACTTAATCTATATAATCTGTGGTAATGCGTGGTATGTGCATAAACCCTGTGTGTCTTTATTTAATATAATTTATTTTCACGTGAATGACTGGCACCTTCAAATAAAAAATAATATGATTTAGTGAATTCCGTCATGTGTTTTAAATTTAAAACCACTCCTAATATTTAACATACTATTTCTATTCTGTTGTTATCGGCTCTTGATTACAGCAGAGATTTAAAAAGCTTAACATATCTTATCAAATTTCGTTTTGCATTTTTTACCTGTTAAGTCACTTAGATTTGAAACTTTAATATGGAATAGAAATTAACGTATTATTTTATTTTTTTATTTGGAAATGATTTTTAAATGATCAAATCAATCTTCATAAGATGTCATTTCAACTCAAAAATTTGTAGAAATAGGGGAAGGTTGGACACTATTAGTCAACAGTTAGTACTGGACGTTACTATTATTTGCATTTTTTTTGCTAAACGAATTAAATTAACTTGAAGTATTTAGGTGAATGATTTTCATATACTCGTAACATGTTAATACTTTTTAACGATTATTGCTCATAAGGAAGATAATAAAAAGTGTCTTTAGTTAGTTAAAACATGTATTGAACATTATTTCTAGGATGCATTCCACGTATTATCTTCTCATTATTCTTAGGTTAGGGTTAGACGTTATATAAGATGGCTAAAAGTGCAGTCAAGTTTGGCGAGAAAATTCTGAAGAAAATTTGGCTTCAGACAATAGGATACCAAAAAATGCGAAAAAAAGACAAGCTAGAAAATCGAATTTTTGGCTGAGAGAACTGAAACCAAAAGTGTTATAAACTTAATCATACAGCAAGGAAAACTGAAGATAGAAGATATAGAAAGCTAAAAATGACAATACCTGAAAATACTGAAAGCCATATAAATACAGTAGAGTGAGGGGTCATGTCGAAGGGTTTATGATTTGGAGACAGAGAGGTACAATCGTAAAACAAATCAGATTATGACTTAAAAAAATGTCAGCTTTTAATTAGGTGAACTTTCGATACGTTATAATGAGTAAAAAAGGCATGTCTTATATTTCATGCTTCCTAAATAAAGTTTATTTAATTTTGCCAATTCAACCTGATTATGGCATGGTTACTCCAGTTTTTTTGAAGCACATGACTTGAGGAGATGACGCATATACACGGAACATTGCCTAGATGGTTAATATTAAAGTTTTTCCTTGTGATATTTTTCGTGATTTGTTATTTTTTGGAATACATAAATTAAAAAATTGTCAGTTACTAGAAACATTTTTAAATGTGTCAGATATAACTCGACTCACGCCTATAATTAGTTTATGATTTAAACATAGTGCTTTTATAGTTAAAAAAATACACTGTTTGCGTCTATTTTAAAAACTGTGTTATTGTTTTATTGCAGTATCTTCATAAAACTGCCATTCTTCACACTCTAGTTCACTTAAAATTGTCAACATATTTATCACAACACATTTGTTCCAGAACTGTAAAATATTCCATCTTTCAGAAGCAGTTTTGCAATATATACCTTAAATAAAATTGACCCAAATCCATAAATACGCGGTTCGATTTATTCCCAAATAAAACCTGTCGAATCGCAAATTTATCATTTCGATATCTGAAAATATATAAGTTATATTATGGGACTAATATTGAATTCGTTTTACTCACATTGACAGCAAAAGTAACCAAATCATAAAATTGTATTTGGAATGCCTTTTTGCTGAGTTATGGCAGATTTGAGACATCCATTTCAATTTTGGTCTTATTTTTAGATTATGGTAAGGTTTTGTATTTTAAATATTTGATTTTAATCTCCCTTTGACTTAAAATTATTAATTTGGGGATGTAATAGCGACTAGTAGATCCAAGTCTCTACCTTTTTCACATTCGTGGATAGTAGTAGTTACATAATTCGATATAGAAAACTGGTTAAAAAATATTGATTTTGTCTCCGTTACATTCTTATTTTTAAATTTATTGAGTAAACTAAACCGAACTCGGGTTCCCTCCTGAGTGCCCAAAAAAAGTGTTAGGGGACTCTCCACACCTCAACCAAAAAACTTCCGACTTCGTTTCAAATAAAGGTCTTTTTAAGTTGGTTGAGTGTTTTGAAAGACATTTTAATTTCCCTCTAAAGAATCTTGTTAACTGCGTTGAATATATTGTCAAAGTAAATAATGATTTATGGTTTTGAAAGTTGTGCTATTACTTGAGGTTTTTTTTAGCAGTATAGTGTCCTTATATTCTAGGTTGTTTTTGTGGATTCAGAACAAGTGAAATCTCCTTTTATTTAAAAAATGCCGACGTTTCGTCTTTATCAAGACTTAAGAATTTACGTGCTTTGCCATTATGGCTGGTGTAAATTTTCAACATTCCTGACAGAATCTTTTTTCTTGTTGGAATAGGTAAGTGTAAATGCATAAAGGGAAAAAGAGTAGAAGGGAGCAAGAAAATGCATTCCACTGATTTTTCCTGTTTTTTCTTTTTACCCGTTTTGTGATGAGTATTTTGTAATTGTTTTTTAACATTTAAGTAATTTTATTTCAACATTTAAGTTCTAATGACAGCTCTTCACATTTATTTTTATGATTTTTTTCTTGTTTACCATATATCCTTCTCAAACGCGTCCATAGAGAGGTGTATTTTAAAAAAGTTTATAAAATAAGAATTAAACGCCGCAAATGTATTTTTTAAGAAAAAGGCAATTAATGACTTAAACCAAAGATTGATTATACTTTGAATAGACAGTCTGGTCACGTATAAATAAATTAACCACATTAACTGCTCGCGTCGCCGTTTAATTAGAACGCATGCAACAATATTTGGTAGGGTGTTATTACAAGCGCCTACTTGTTTAGAAGCACAATACAAAAATGATGCTTATCTATAAACAAATTTATCCAGCCGATTTAGATATAAATAATGATACAAACACTAATTCAAATATCAGTACTAATTAAATTCTTAAAACAAATAAAAATCTCGATTTTAATCAACCTATTTCTCAAAAAAGCTCTAAAACAAATAACGCCGCTAAAAATCCGAAAAAGAAAACTCTGGAGACAGCTCAACTAACCTTAAACAAGCCTGCCGGTCCAAAAAAGATGCTCCGTCCCCAAGAAATCACCAAAAATGAAGATTAGAAAAGCTAATCTTTGGGCTCAAATTGTCAGTCGTAAAAGACAGTCAATTTGAAGCTGGGTGTGGATCAGATTATTTATGATAAAATTATCAAAATACATACTTCGTATTATTATCGTAATTATCAACCGTATTATTATCGTAATTATGAAAATACATACGAAGTATGTATTTTGATAATTTTATCATAAAACACCAGGTCAATGAACAATCTAAACGGAAAGCAAAAAAAGTTTTATTTAAAAAATAAAACCAATCAGAACGCAAGACGCGTTAAGGAGTGACCAATCACGAAGACCCACACCAAGTTTCGCCAGATCAGCTAGGTTGGCGTCACTGAAATTTTCAATTTTCAAAATTAAATTAAAAATACTTGGAAAAAGGATACAACAATGAAATTTGGTGGAAATGTATAACTTTTCATGCGCCTCACGCCTATCAGTTTTAATCCAATATCTCAAGTATTACTCATGGTTTCAAAATTCTAAAATTAAATTTTTCAACTTCAAATTAACATTCTCTAAAAACCCGTATCATGGAAAACATTCTAAAAAAAATAATTATCAAAATCCGTTAAGAAATAACAAACTTATTCAACATTGAAATTTCATGATTTGAATTAAAAAGTCGGTTAACACGCCTTAAAAGTTTCGTACTTTGAAATAAACTTTTTTCCCTTTGAGAATGGCCAAGGGCCACAATGGAAAATCAAAAGGGACTAACTAAATACTAACGTTTACAGAATTAAATATATATTTAATTCTGGAAACTTACACATTGTCTGAAAATTGCAGCCGATTTTTTTTTAAGATTGTCTGGTTACCGAGACCTTTCAACGCTATTTTTCGTATTGTTTTATTGCGAATTTTTTCTATAAAATCAATATGTTTTTCTTTAATAACATTTCTAGACCATGGAAAACTGGGAACTTATTGCGCCGTCTAACTGAAAAGGCAGAACAAAATCTGCCGGGCCAGCTAGTCCTAATAAAGTTATCCATTGTATGGTCTTTGCCCAGTAATTTTTCTACAATTACGTTTACTTTTTAATACGATTTTAATAAGCAATTTCGTTAAATACTAAGCTCTTTCTGAACACTTTTGTTCATTTTTTTATTTGTTCATTGTATTCCTAAAGGAATACATTATATTTCTGGTCAATACTATCCAGCTTAGCAATAACATCAGCTATGGTTTAATTTTTTGGTTGGATTTTTCTCCTTAATCACTACTTTTATATTTGTCAGAGAATAAATTTTCTTACGTTTTACCAACTTTTTGGTAAGTTTCATATTCATCGACTGACAGGTTTTGTTTCCAAGCAAGGTTTTTTTTTGCAACATTATCATGTTGTTACAAATACATTCATTTTCCAACATTCTGGTTAAACCAAAAATTTTCTAACATTTTTAAAAACAGAAAAAAATGTGTAGAGCCTACGCATATTGCTAACCAATGTCTAAACGGTTCAAAATATTGGATTAAAGTAAGAAACCAATAAGTTAGAAAGCAAAATGAAGAATTTGGTTTCCTAAATAGCCAGAGACGTCGCAGTAAATATGTTGAGGGAGGGGAGGGGTTAAAAGTGGTCGCTACCTATAGAAAAGTTACATGTATTAGATTTTTGAATAATGTATTATAAGCATTTCGTAAACATGACTTACAATATAGTGTGTATCAAGTTTGAATGAGCTAGAAATGTACGAGGTCCAGGAAAAAAACTAACAAAAAAATAAATTGTTGATACCCTGTATCTCAAAAGCGATGGCCTTGCGGACACACGTTTATATGAACTTTTAGTAAGGTAAAAAATGACGTGCCTCATGTTTGGCTATCAATTAAAAAAACACCCTGTATAAGCTACTTATTGCAGCCTATCGCACAGTTGCAACTGTTGGTGAATGGATTAATGGATAATTTATAATGGGTAGATATAGAGAGAAACATATTATAATGGCCTTGTTACAGTCCCGATTTAATCCATCTAGATTAAAAAGCAATAAATATAAATTATATACATGTGTGGCTAAAGTTAAATATTAAAGTATAACGTTACAAATAAAATCTCTATTATTAATGAACGTCGTACGGTTAGAAATAGTATTAAAATTTAAATACACGTTATATGTTATGGCTAAACACTGGAAACGAGAGATCCACGTCAATAACCGGCCATAGACGTGTAAGCCATTAGCTGTTGCATATTCACGCCTATGGCCGGACATTAACCACAATTACTTTCTGACGTGGTCACTGTCGATTTTTATTATTCTTTAAATGCTTATTTAAATGTATGGCCTGTCCTGATTGTCAGTGATTGTTCTTGTGCGGGCAATGTTGTTAATGTTTATCTAGTCAAAGGCAGTGTTATCGTGCGGGTCATACGATTTATCAACGACAAACTTTTTAAGTTTGTTTTTCTTTTATTACGCGTAATCATATGCTCCGAATAAAATCTGGAAGATGAATTAAATAGACCTATGATATTTTCATATAAAAAAAGTCAGATTGACAAGTCACTGACCAAATGAGTAATAGAAAACAATTTTCGTGTTTTTTCGCATTCACAAGCGAAAAAAAAATGGTATTAAATCTAATAAAATATTACGAGACAGTAGCAAAAGCTCTGGGAATCGGTATAAGGACTGTGCAGAAAATTATGCATGAAAAAATAATTCACTACCGAAGAAGATTAAGAAATGTACACGAAAAAAGCCAAAGACCGAAGACTTAAGTGACAATGTAAAAATGGATGTTCGTAATGCAATTTACGATTTATACACATCAAAAACTAAAATAACCCTCTAGGTTTTAAAAGAAGCTTTAAAAAATTGAGGCATATTGGAAATTGGACTAAAATCGTTGTCAAAATTAATAAAAATATTGGGTTTTCGATATAAAAAGGACTGTAATCGAAGATTTTTATGCCAGTTGCCACATATAGCAAGTCAGCGTATCCAGTTTCTAAAGAAATACACGGAAAATGTTAATTCAAAATTTAGAAAGTGGTATTTTTAGACGAGTCTTGGATATTTTCTAATGGAAGTGATTCCAAATCTTGGCAGGACGAGTTTGTAAAAAGTGTCAAGAGAAAAAAGGGATGTAGGACGGGAAAACAGTTCATCATTTTGCATGCAGGTTCTTCAACAGGATTTCTCCCAGGTGCAAGTTTACTGTTTTCTTCAACATCCAAAAGTATGGACTACCATGATACTATGAACTGTGAACTGTTTGAAAAGTGGTTAAAAAAACAACTGATTTCAAATTTAGATGCTCCATCTTTAATCATTCTGGACCATGCATCTTATCATTCAAGAATCTTAAATAAACAACCTACTTCATCCTGGAAGAAAAGTGATATGTATGACTGGCTAATAAAACAAAAACAAAATCCTTTATCCAATAAGCTGAAACTAGAACTTCTTTTAATGGCAAAATCTATTAAAAACCAACAATATATGCCGTAGATGAAATATTACGGGAAAATGGACATGACTGCCGCCATACCATTGCCAGATTAACGCAATAGAATTAATATGGGCTGGGGCAAAATCATATTATGAAAAACATGTGAACGATGGTCTTACATCAGATGAAGTGCAAATTGTTTGGCTAGATTCATTAAATTATATTACGCCGGAGTACCGGAAGAAATCTGTGGAACATACGGATAAATTAATATGGGATTGGTGGAATCGAGAACGAGTTCTAGAAATAGCACCAATGATCATTGCAGCATTTGAGGACGACTCAGAAGATGAAGACTTTTTAAGTGATGATGATATTTTTTAGTCTGTAATTTTGAAAAGTTGCTGAAGGATTATATTAGTCTTTAACGTGTATATATCATAAATTGCAATATGAATATCCATCTTTGCATTAAGTCTTTTGCCTTGGTTTTTTCGTGTACATTTCTTAATCTTCTTCGGAAGTAAATTACGTTTTTTTTCATGCACAAGTTTCTGTACATTCCTTATACCGATTTTCAGAGCTTTTGCCACTGGCTCCTGGATATTAGCCAGTGAATTTTAATTTAAATTTATTTTTTATTAGATTTGACACCATTTTTTTGCTTACTTTTTTAGTACATTTTTAATTTTGTAGGCAATAAATACATAATTATAGACAACTTGTTCTAATTTTAAAGCGTGTTTAAAATAAGTAAATTTTTTTATTAATTATAAGACAAAATTCGATATATAAAAATCGGTAAAATCGCTTACCAGAAAATACAGGATATATATATATATATATATATATATATATATATATATATATATATATATATATATATATATATATATATATATATATATATATATATATATATATATATATATATATATATATATATATATATATATATATATATATATATCCTGTATTTGCAAGGGCCCTTAATTTTAGACTCAAATTTGAAGAAATTGGAAAAGTAGTTTTTAGCTATGCCGCGAACAGACAGACTGACGGACAGACATACCTACAGACAGACGGAATTGAGAAAACATGTTTTCCGGCATCTAGAGACCCTTAAACGTAAAGATCTGAAAAAATCTCACGAGGGAAGTAATAACTAATTATCTTGTGTTTTTAACAAAAGTGTATAATATTTTTGCAAAATAAAATTTTTTTGTTATCACAATACAAAACAAAACAAATTTTCTTTGCACAGGGGTGGCCCGCATTTAAATAAATGACACTGTATAAGTGGTTAGATTTTTAGGTCAAGCGGGGCTCATAATTTTTGGTGATTGATAAAAAAATCTCACTTTCATTAAGTTGCTGTATAAACAGAACATATCCTAATTGTTCTACTGATTCGAACCGCCTTCCGACTGTATTAAAGCGATTGCCATTTTGTGTATTTTTGTTTTTGCCAACCAAAAACATATTTAGCGAATTTTCTTATTTAGTCCCTCGGCATTTAATATATAAAATAATATTAAGTGGCTATCTTAATAATATTGCGTAATATAATAAAAAAAACTATTTTCTTTCTCCCTGTATATTTGTAAATAGCCCAACGAGATTTAATAGCTCGATAACAGAATCAAACAAAATTTTGTTATTCACTGTGTTTTCTGATTTGATTCATAATGTTGGTGACCTTTGGACCCGCACGATAAGACCGCATTCGACTGTATTTTGCCTTTTTTACGGGACATTTATCAACCATTTTTTTATTATATCTATTTTAGTATAAGTTTTGTTTTTCACACAGGCATATTCCTACCAACTTACGAAAAATTAACGTTTCGATATTTTTTTTCCAGAAAGGTTATTTTACAGAATTAGTGTGGAAAATTATTGTGTGTGTAAAACTCAGAGTCAAAATCATATACTTATTTGTCTTTAAAAAAATCGAACAATACAATTTTAGAAGCAGTTTTAAGCTGTTACAGTAATACTATTTCTTCTCAAGCTCGGGTCTCCTCGTTATCGTAGGTGCTAGTTCCCTTTGTATAGGTGGCAATACCTTGACCACTCGCAGCACATGGAAGTAGTAGAAAATGACTTTCCGCAGTTGTTAGCAGGAAATGAATTTCCGCGTTTGTTAGTTAAATAACTATTACAGTCACTAGCTAATTGAAGCATGAATTTTACATTCTATACACATTTTATCTTAAAAAATTAAACCCTAGGTGACTCGTGTAGAAAAATGGATTCAGAGGCCTGTTGCCTTGCATATGTTTAAGAAATTATCTACAATTTTCTATAGACGATTTTGTACATGATAAATGCAATGAAATTTGAAAAGACATTATTACACTTAATAACACAATATACACTAAATAACCTTATATCGAGCCCTTAATGATATACAAAACACCAGTTTTTCATTAGTTCAAAATTTTTTATCCATAACACAGTGGTAATTTTTCTCTAATACAGGCATATACAATAATTTTTAGTTTCGTAAATAATTTATTGCGTAAAACAAGCTAATGCTTGCAAATTATTAAAATTGACTTACAATATGTGCTTCAAAAGATAACTTACAGTAATAACAGTATTTAACTTTTTCTCTAAACATGGATGGTTTTTTCCGAAGTAATCTTTTTATCAGAATGTTAACTTTTGTATTGTGGAATGGAATACATGAATGAACGCTTCCTGAATTTTGCTTTGTTTCAACTGATATTCTGGCAGTTGAAAACTTTGCGATATGTATGTATCTCTTACATAAGGTATGTATATACCTTATGATCCACATGCTTGTAGCTCTAAGTTCCATCTCCTTTTTCATTTTTTGTGTGTATCGTAGCATGATAGTAACTCATCAGTCATGTCTTTGCTATCATATTCGACAATCAGATATTTTTCATGGCGAACTGATTTAAGTTATTTTAAAAATGCACATGTTTGACACTGAAATGGCGGATGTGAAATGAGTCTTTGCGGCATAACTTTTGATGGTATGGTAGTGAGGAATATATTAACGCATACCGATACACCTAGTATTTCTCTGCTGCCACGCTCGACCATCTGCTAAACTGGTACCGATTCACACCGCCTTTTCTAGCAACATTGACCGATAGTCTGTGGAAATTCACGGCACCGGCCGGGCATTGACAGTATTATCACGAATGGACGAAATCCGTGGATGTCTGACGTCAAGTCTCGGCTACCGACGTGAATATGCAACAACTGAGGGCTTTCACGTTTATAGCCGGTCATTAATGTGAATGTCTTGTTTGGTGTCTTTGACCGTAACATATATACCGGTGACAATGAACATAGGGTAAATGTTTTTTTTTTAAGAATGAATACTTAACATGAAAAAATGCAAATTTATCCTAAACCCTAAACATATATACAAAGCGATACACGCTTCACGCCAAGGGGTCTATCATGGCGATTTTGTCATAGACAAACAGGAGGACCACAAAAAAAAAGGAAAACATATAGGGAAAGAACAAAGGAAAAACTTAACCTATCCTGATATATCTATAAATGTTTATCTACAATTAAATCTTTAAATTATTGGTGTGCAAAAACGTCATAATTGCAGTATATACTTTTAATTTTTGGAGGGATAATAGATTAAGGAGATTAAAAGGACAGCTAATTTTATATTCATTAATTAGAACTCTAAAAAGTTCCTTTGTGTTATCAATATATTTACTGCATTCAAAAAAGATATGATAGGGTACATGATCGCATTTTTTACCTTCTAAATTTTGCTGAGGCATATTTAATACGTGATATTGGTACACAAGGAGACGCAACGGAAACTTCTAATCCACCATCATAAATATATATATATATATATATATATATATATATATATATATATATATATATGTATATATACATATATATATACATATATGTATATGTTAGACTCATATGCCGAATTCGCCTATTCGCCGAAATAAATACTCAATTCGCGATATGTTCAAAGCCAAATGATCCGTTGCCGAAAATATGGTCTATTTCGGAATCTGTTTAAGCTGATTTAAACATTTCGCGAACTGAGCAATCCACAGTTGCTTAAATGCCGAATATAGACTAATTTCGGCCGATAATTATTATTAGATTTACATTTTGCCGACTGAGCAATTTAGAAATGCACGATTCCCGATATATTGCATCATCTTTTATACGTTAGCAAATGAAGGAAGCAAGCGGTGTTTTTATTTGCCCTGTGTGTAACGTTGGTGTAACTTACAGTAAACTAGTGTTTTTATTATAATTTTTGTATTGGCATTTGTGTTTTAAGTGTGAAATTAATAAATGAACATGAGTGAAACAGTGAGATCGTCCGTAAATAAATCTGAATTTTATGACAAAGTGAGATTTTATGTTGATAAGCCGAACAATAACTTCACTTCGCCTTTAACAGAGCAAAAATACAAAGAAATTATATGTGAAGTGAAGGAAAGTCTTTTGAGGAAAACTCATAATGAAAAACTGACTTCATTGGATTATCGTAGATTAAACAGATTTGAGATTCTTAGCATTGGAGAAACGGAAAAATTAGTACAGAAGAGAAAAGATGAATCAGACATTATAAAATACTACATAACAGTGACAGAATTATATAATATTCTAGAAAAGGCTCATCAGGACACTGGACACAAACGAACCCTCGGAATGGAAAAGGAGATAAATAAAAGGTATTGTAATATTAGCAGAAGTATTATTGACGAATATCTCAAATTGTGTTTACAATGCCAACTAAAGAAAAAGCTTAAGAAAAAAGGACTGGTTACAAAACCATTACTTTCCAATCAGTTTAACAAAAGAGGGCAAGTTGATCTCATAGATATGCAATCTGAAAAAGATGGAGAATTCAGATTTATATTAAATTATCAAGATCAAATTTACCCAAATTTGTGTTTCTCCGACCTTTGAAAACAAAGAGGGCCGAAGAAGTAGCTTACAACTTAATGGACATATTTTGTATAATTGGTGCGCCATGTCTACTACATAGTGACAACGGAAGGGAATTTGTAAATGCTGTAATCACAAATTTAGCAGATATGTTTGAGGCAAAAATTGTTCACGGTAAACCACGCCATTCCGAGAGTCAAGGATCTGTGGAGAGGGCAAATCAAGACGTTCGTGACATCTTAGTTACATGGATGTATGAAAATAATTCAACAAAGTGGTCTGAGGGTTTAAGATTTGTGCAAATGAAAAAAAATAGATCCTACCACAAAGGTATTCAAAGAACTCCTTATGAGGCTTTATTTGGAGTTTCCATGATAAATGGTCTTAAAGATTCTGATTTGCCATTACAAGTTGTTGAAAAATTGCAAGGAGAGGAAGATTTAGAAAAATTATTATCAAACGAAAATGTTATGGAAAATACTGCAACCAGTCCAAAAGAATCTTTTTACCTAGAAACTGAGATCGAAGAAAATGGAGTAACAATTGCAACTTCCGAAGATGCGATGCAAGTTCCAGCTGACCAAAAGGAACCTGGGGACCCAATAGATAATAATTCTGATGGATTTTCTGAGCATTTCAATTCGGAGCTGCAAGATCAAATAGGGGATTCTAATGATAATTTGGGAAGTACCGAAGAGGTCGACAATGTCGAGTAAGTTTATCCATCAAAGCCTAGCTTACAATATTTTTTTCAACTCCGATTTTAAGCGGTTTTTTCTCTTTTACTATATTTTATTTTGTTTCAGAAAACTTAATGCCCGGACGGCATTAATCGAGAAAAATAGAGCTGCTAGTGCACATGGGCTAAAAAGGCAGGCGGATACAATGTTAAGCTACAGTGCAAAAAAGTTCCCTTCGGTTTCTATTGGACAAAACGTGCTTATAAAAATTCCTGACGAAGACAGAGGACGGGCGGCTCCTAGAAATGTTATGGCTATGGTCATCTCTGAAGAAAACGGATTTTATAAACTAGGTACAGCTAATGGTGTTCTGAAAAAAATGTACGCTAGAAATGAGTTTCAGGTGAGTAATACTTTATTTTTATGTCATTGTTTAAAGTTTTAAATCATATATAACCCAAAATTAACAAACTTTTCTGTCAAAGCAGGGTCCTCACTAAAAAGGGGTAAAGAAATAAATAAATTTACACAAAGTTGTGTTCATTTAAAATAATAATTGTGAATTATTTTTTTTTGTGTTTAGCTTCTATTTTTGAGCACATTTTCATAACTTTTGTGTAACATTGACACAATTTTTAGTCGATATTTATGAAAAAATTACTCAATATTTTTTTCCAAAATTAATCAGTTTTTGAAATAAAGGGTTTTAAAATACGCAATTTACCATATTTTTTAAGGTTTGCCTAGGAAAAATAACTATAACCTAAAAATTTCAAATAAACTCTTGCAATGGTTTGCTTTATTTGTTTTTTGTTTGTTGCAAATAGAATTTTAAGAACAAAAATACAACAGTTTATTTTAAATTTTATTTTATAGTTATTTTTCCTTGGAAACCCTTAAAAATATAGGTAAATGGCGTATTTTAACACCCTGTATTTCAAAAACTGGAGGGTAAAGCTTATTTAATTTTGCAGAATAACTACTACGGTCGACCACTACTATTTCTGTATATAGTTTATTTATTACATGTTCACATGTAAATGCTTTATCTTGTCTGTTCTTGAACAAAAGGACACATCCATTACGAGGGAAAATAATAATTTTCGTTCTTTGCTATTTTTCACCATAGAAGATTTTATTCCAAGAATTTAATTGGATATTTAAAAGTTTTATTATGTCGCAATTTTATTTTGTCATAAAGCATTCGAACTAAAAATGTATCAGTCTATATCTGTTTAACATATTATGCATGCAAATGTAAATTTTTAATTATTTGAATTGGCGGCCATTTTTTCCCCTTTATGGATTCACACAAAATTTCTACCATTGAATCCCTACGCTACACAATACCTTTGCTCAATTCTTTAATTCCACTCGATATTTTTTATTACTATTTTTTTACATTTTGTGAAGCTGCCATTTTGTTCTGTCATAATGGATTTATACAAACATTTTTCTAATTGTTAATGTTCATGCTACACATTATTTAGGCGCTCATTATTAACATATATCAGATGTGTCGTTTTTTTAATATAATTTTTTTTTCACAATTTGTAAGGCTGCCATTTTGTTCCTCTATGCTGGATTATTACCAAAATGGCAAAATATAACTGTGTCATCCCTATATGACCCTTGATTTTTGATTAAAATTTTAATCAATCTGATGAGTAGTTTTTGAGCTATGCCCCATAGACCGCCATTTTGTTCCGCCATCATGGATTTATATAAAAAATTTACCGGTTAATATTTACACCACACATTACCTTTTCGTAAATTTTAAAGTCCATCCGATGTGTTGTTTTTTAGTAACGATTTTTTTTTACATTTTGTAAGGCTGCCATTTTATTCCCGCAATTTGAATTTTCACTAAAATGTATTTATGTCATCTCTATACAGGGTGAAACTGTAACTGTGCCATCCCTATATGACCCTTGAATTTCGACCAAAATTTGAAGTCAATCGGATAAGTACTTTTTAAGCTATGCCGCGTACAGACAGACCCACAGACCGACAGACCGACAGACTGACGAAATTGGGAGATCATGTTTTTCGGGGTACAGGAACCCTAAAATGCAAAGATCTGTAAAAATCTCGCAGGGTGATTTTTTTCGATTACAAACATCCCTCTTACGAGGGAAGTAAAAATTAGAAAAATTCACCGTGGTCCATTTTTAATGGGCGGTGTGCCTGGTCCTTTGGGTTACTTTTAAACTAAAGCATGGGGAGCCGAATTCTAGTTCAAAGATAAGCGAGTTGCAATAAACACATTTGTGAGTTTTGTTTGCTCTCTGCTCGGGATTAGTTTTATTAAATTTTTCATTATTTGAGTAAAAATTGATTTTTTTAAATTAAATTTTGGAGTAAATTTACGAAATTTTTACTAACAAGCAAATCATTAATTTGTTTAAAAATAGAGTCGTAATAAATATAGATACTCAATTTTTATACTCTATTCCATTAATTCACTTATTTTTTAAGGTTACTTAAACCGATTTTTTACTATGTAATTTTCTGGCGTAGGTATTTAACAAAAAATTTCTCTTGCAGTTGTCTCAAAGTGAATTTATAACGGCAGAAAATATTCCCGCAACGTCATTTTCAATGAGACAGATTGCTGCTAAGGAAACTAGGTCCAAGCAGGGGTTTATAAAATGTGATTGCAAAAAACAGTGCCAAAATAGAAAGTGCAAATGTGTTTCAAGCAGTATTAAATGTAACAGCAAATGCCATGATAGTTCTTCTTGTTGTAATAAATAGATAATATTAAAATTTTCATTTCAATTGTAACCTATTTTCAGAAATAAATATTGTTTTCCTTGATAAATAGCATTTTTGTAATCGTATTCGTGGTCTGGACATTACTAAATTACACAATCGGCAAAATATAAAACTAAATATGATCATCTGCCAAAATATATTTACACTTGGCATTTGAACAACTCCAAATGGATCAGTTCGCGAAATGTTTAAATCAACTTAAACATATTCCGAAATAGACCATATTTTCGGCAACGGATCATTTGGCTTTGAACATATCGCGAATTGAGTATTTATTTCGGCGAATAGGCGAATTCGGCATATGAGTCTAACATATATATATATATATATATATATATATATATATATATATATATATATATATATATATATATATATATATATATATATATATATATATATATATATATATATATATATATATATATATATATATATATATATATATATATATATATATATATATATATATATATATATATATATATATATATATATATATATATATATATATATATATATATATATATATATATATATATATATATATATATATATATATATATATATATATATATATATATATATATATATATATATATATATATATATATATATATATATATATATATATATATATATATATATATATATATATATATATATAGAAAAACAAAAATATTTAATTTTTGCAGGAAAGCGGTCTACAAGAAGAAATTGCTTTTGATTATGTCACAGGATAACCCTCTTGCGATCGATTTCTGGGCCTTTACGCTTATCAAGCAGGCATGTATCTAGGAGCAGTCTATGGGAACTCAAATGTAAAAACTAAATCAATAACGGAGTAGTTTTGATTAAAGACTCTAGAGGTCGAGAAAGCGCTGCCGTCGACGAAGAGACACGATATTGAACGAACACATCATATGACCGAGACGAGCGAGAGCGACCAAAACTATCGCCACCATCTGTTTTGTTTTGATCGTTTTGACTCTGACACCAAATGTTGTTTCGTTTGTATATGTAGTGTTTTGTGTTTTCCCGTTGTATTTTTTCAGGGAAATGGCTTTCAAATGCTGTGTACCTAGTTGCAAAAAGTACGACAAAGGTGCCCAGATGCATATTTTTCCTAAAGATCCATTTTGGATAAGAAATATTAATAAAATCCTAAAGGGAAAATTGAAAGTCAAGATATTATAAAAGTCTATGCATACAAAAATTTTTAGAAACATAACAAATACCTATTTAGTTAATAAAAGAAAATAAATCTTATACTTATCATGGATTCTATTTCAAACTGAACTTCGCAGCTGTATTCAATTTTAGTCGAAGGTAATTTGAAATTTATCAGCAAATCATATGAACATGCACATTGAAAATTTTCGGGGTCGAAATTTGCAATGTAAATTGGTATTTAACCATTTGCAACTTGACAAGCAGAGCGTTTAATAATTTTACTTTGATTTCAAATTGTAAATATACCCGCCAATAATTTTAAAGACCATATTATTCAAAAACTCCTAGCCTTCATCATTAATTCATACTGAGGCCCCTAGATGGCGCTGCAGCGATAACGATCTATATTACCATTCACAATTGCCTATCTATTTTGTTTTATATTATTCTTTTATCTATGTCAGGGTGTTCTCAAATACTCAGAGATCATCGATGCAACATAATCAAAAACGAAAACGTCTTTCAAAGTAGAAAGATTCCACGGGCTAAGCATAATACTTAGCGCCACCTATTGGGGCTCTGGAGAGTTCCGGCTGCAACCCATAGGATTTAGGCGAAAACATGTAATTTGCATGGGTAAATCTCTAATCAAATAAAAATGTGTTTTCACCCACCTTTATTCAGATTTCTTGACCGCAAAAGGATATATGTACATATAAAAACAAAAATATATAATTTTTGCTTTTCTACATATATACATATATATATATATATATATATATATATATATATATATATATATACATATATATATATAAATTCTATATGAGATAAGTCAGTACGTTTTTCTTTATACCATTATCTTCTATGGCCTTTGAGATTTTAATCAGCATGTTATTAATCGAGTAGGCGCTTGTCACAAAATTAGGAAAGAATTGATTTTCTTAAAACTTCATTTTTCTAATAAATTAGTTAATTGTCATTAGGTTTTGATACATAATTTAAAGTCTAGTTTTAATCCGCATGGTTGATTTAGTTCAACAACGAGTTTTTTCCATAGAAACTTACGTAAAAAGTAACTCACTAGAGAAAGTAAGGCTTCTCTCTTCTATCGTCAATTTAACAACAACAATAGGGGTCAATCTTTTAATGAGTGACAAGGCAAATTTTTATTTAAACGGCATGGTTAATAAACAGAATTTTAGGTATTGGTTAAACGAAAATCTTCAAGAAATCATTAGAAACAATCTCCATAATCCAAAAAATATTGTTTGGTGTGCGGAAGGATCATTTGGTATTAATGGTCAATATTTTTTTGAAGATGGAAATAACCGTTCTCTAACAGTGGCGTCCGAGCGGTACGTAAATACGCTAAAGATGTTTTTATTCCTGACTTAGAAATAAGGGGATTACTAAGTAATGCGTTATTATTCCAGCAAGATGGAGCAACAGCTCATACCGCTAGAAACTCTATGAGAGTTCTGGGAGAAGCGTTTAATGGACGACTCATTTCACTATTTGGAGGTTTAAATTAGCCTTCTAGGTCCCCAGATTTAACTGCACCAGACTTTTTTTGTAAGACTATTTAAAGGCAAAGGTTCATTCATCATTCAGGAATCATTTCCTGTCCAATCTTGAAAAGTGCATCGAAGTTGATGGCGGTCACTTAAAAGACGTAATCTTTACAAGTTAGGATAAATCGTATGTTACAGTAAATCCCAAAGAGTAGATTGTAATTAAGTGTAATAAAATTATGACAATTAAATCTTTACTTGATACCATACAATTTTTATAATCATTTTTATTCATAACTTGTATACTGTTCACCCAAATTTTTCATAATAAATTTCCCAGCTTCGTGACTTCATATTTAGCAATTTATTTCTGTAAGAATGGTTTCACATATCTAGGTCGAGAGTTTTAATATCATTAAATTAAGTTGCTTTATGCTCATAAAATTATAAATCCGACAATAACTTTAACACATTTTGTCAACTTTTATTAAATTTGACACATTATGAAAAGAGGGCACGAGATGTGCACATCTAAAAATAGACCTTTATATTTCGCCTAGCTGGTCGTTTGCAGAATCATTCAAAAATAGAGAATATGCCGTCGTGGTATAACAAGATTTGTAATGGATTATATTAAATATTAAAATACGGCTTATTTTAAGTATATGTGAAATATAAAAAGGGTTAAAACATGAGTTCAGATGGAAATAAAAACACATTAGTTTATTATTAGGGATATTCTCGTAAAAAATCCCCCCCGAGATTTTTTCAGATCGTTACGTTTCAAGGTCCCTAGTTGCCGAAAGTTGAGAAAATTAACTGGTTAAATTTTGGTATGAATCCAAAAGGGCGAAACAAAATGTCGGCTTAATAAAATATTTAAAAATTCAGCCTGAAAGACTACGTAATGGATTGATTTCAAATGTTGTGCAATAATTAATTTTGACATTGAAATAAATTGGTAAAATTGTGGTATGAATTCAAAATGGCGCAACAAAATGGCAGCCAAATAAATTGTTTTTAATCGTGAAAAAATCACGAGGTTTTTACAATTTTCACGTTTTAGCGCCCCCAGATGCCAAAAAATATATGTTTTATCAATTCCGGCGGTCCGTCTGCTGATCTGTCTGTTAGTTTGTGACATGAAAAACTAATTACCCGATTGACTTCAAATTTCGATCAAAGATTAAAGGTCATATGAGGATGACCTGGTAGTATTTGCTAAAAATCTAATATAACCTAGTGAAACGTTAAAAAAATTATTACTAAAAAACTAATTATCCAATTTACATTAAATTTTATAATAAAATCGAGCCTTTCATAGATATAAAGTGCTAACATTTTGGTATGAAACCAATATAGCATAACAAAATAACGGCCTAATATTTAAAAAACAGCCTGAAAAACTACTTATTAGATTAATTTCAAATTTTGTAGAAGCAAAGTGGGATTTAGAGATGTAGTAGTAGTAGTAGCTGTAGTTGGAAGGAGGTCTAGAGACCTGACTGGTAGGCCTATAAGACCCTTTCGGTCTACCCCAGATCCTCCCTCAACCACCACCCGCCACCAGGTTTCCATCCTTGAATCTACCTGTCCTGTCTATATAGGTTTGGATATCTTTCCAGGATAGTTCCTTGATTGCATCTCTATGCAAGTCTTGCGCGTGCTTTACACCTGCGGAAGTAGAGTGGAGTTTCCTCGTCCTCCTGACACTCTGTGTAGTTGTGTTATGAATATAAGGTGTCGAAACATGTTGCAGAAAAATTAAATGTGATGTAGGGATAAACTGGTACGAATTCAACATGACGGAACAAAATGGTGGTGTGTGTCAATGTAAAAATTACCTATTCAATTTAATTTAATTTATACCCAAAAATAAAGTATGGCTGGTAAAATTTTGATAGGAATCCAAGGTGCCTAATATAAATATTTGAAAAGAGTGTATATGTGTTACTAAAAAGCTACAAGTATGTTGCAGATTTTTTTAAATTTCATACTTTTTTAAAAGAGAATTTAAAAATTGGCAAAGTTTATTAAAATTTCAATAGCGAATAAGAGAAAAAAACGATAGATAAACATTCATTCCATAATGTTTATAAAACTTTTTTCTCTCCAAATTGTTCTTTTTATATTTTCTTTATTAAATAAAATACACTAAAATAAAAGTTTAAAAGCCCGCATGAACTTTAATTATATTTGTGTATATTTTTTTTATCCACTACGCCTATAAGTGTTTTCTGGAGTCATTTATTTATTTATGTCATGTTATGTTTCTTGGAGTTTATTTCCATAGAAATATATATTGTGTATGAACTATATTTACTCAGATGTAACTTATACTTGCTAAAAAATGCAAATTTTAGATGATTTTTTAATACATTTTCCACAAAATCCCGTGAATTATTTATTCCCAAAAATGTTCGAATCAATTATGCAAGGTGTCCAATATATATTTTTAATGGTTTCATCAAATAACAGGTTATAATTTTGTTACATACAATTTTTAACAACCTGTAGAATATTAGATGTCTTTATTACTCATCAACTCGTGTAAAATATTTCTATTAAATTTTTTTTTCTAAACCAGTCAAATTGCAGCTCGTAACCATTAACATAACCTAAATGTAGTACTTTTTATTGGGTTTTTAACCCGGGATTGCAATGGTTTATTTGGTATAAATCATTTTTCAACCGACTTCAAAAAATAAGGAGGATATCAGTTCGATCCTATGATTTTTTTTGTATGTTTTTACGTTGATTACTCTGCGATGGTTTGACCAATTTGGATGACATTTTCAGGGAATATTCTGGATATTGCCGGAGTGGTACCATACCAAGCATACTGAAAAAAAATTAAGAATGATGGAATGGCGACGTTTTGAATTGTTTTCGCGACCTGAGGTTAAAGAAGTCGGTTCACAATATATGTGTTTACCATTCTATTAGGAAAAAATTATGTATGCTGTATATATTATGCAGTGGATCGGGGGGCTATTTGGTAAACCTGACTTTTACAATAAAACTCGTATAAATAGAACTAAAAATGATGAAATAAAAAAAAACTGACTTCAAAAAATACACTAAAGAATAAAAAATAATAAAGGCAGTACGATATTATACTCGTGGTATTAGAGATCAAAACACTCAATACATAAATATTATATTTTTGTGATTAAATAATTAAGCGCCGACTTTACAAAGTAAAATTTTCAAGATGAAATACAATAATATTTTTTAATTTTTAGTGTATTTTTTGACGTCGATTTTACTTTTTTATTTCTTCAATATTATTTGTCAAAGTGTATGCCATTTTAGTACAAACAACTTGGGACACATAAATATTTCTAAAACTATCATTTTGAAAATTATAAATTTTTAAAAATCTGTAAGGTGGCTACTTTCGCCGGTTGATCAGTTGACTACTATGATTGCAATTCTGTGGTCCCGTTACTTGTCCCTTCTATTTTCTTATTTCCAGAAATCGAGAAGTTTCATCTTCTCTGAATTCATGAACATAATATTATATCTTTCTAAAAAATATAAAATATTTATTTTATTCCATTTATTCAAACTATTTAGTCGTAATTGAACACGTGTTTAATACCTATTATCATAAATGGAAAATAACAAAATCCTCTTTAAGCGTCGCTTATGTGAGCTTTGTAACATGTCACGAACAGCTTTTATTCAAGACGGCGAGTCTAACATGACCCATAAAGTAGCTTTTGTTTTGCTAAATGAAGTCAACGATGAGCTGATTATTATTGAATAAGTCGGAACAGTCCGAGCTGAATTATTTTTCTAGGAATTCATGCATTAAATTGCACGTGGTGTGTCATGAAACATCGTATTAACTCACGCATTTTGACAAGGTTGCCAATAATTTATTTATAGCATAAAAATTATTAACATATCATAAAACCTCTAGCACAAAACATTACACGCATGTCTTATAATAATAGAAATTTTATACAAGATGGACCCCCGAAAAGTCTAGTAAGGTTTACGACTGTGTGTGTGTGTTAAAAAACGCTCGGACCCGTACTCTTTTGTGTTGTTCATAAAATAAGAAACAGTGGCCCACAATTCGGTACGTTAGTTGCTCCGGTTATTTCATTATTGCCTTGTGATTTTTTTTAGTTATAAAGATGGTTCAATTGACGAGAGAGTGGAAATTATTTCATTGGATTTTAAAAATATTGAATATGCAAGATTAACTGCGACTTTGTTTAACAACATGCAGATAAACATGTTTATCATGGCTATGCTCTTGAACTAGTAGCACTATTTCGGTAAACTGGTTCAATGTTAAATAAAAAAAAGAAAATATTTAAAATGTGAGAAATAAATAGTAGCTGTTCTGGGTCAAGTTGTTCTGAATCCTACATTAAGTACCAGAAAATGTCCGAAGTAACTAGAATATCGGGTACCACTATACAAACAATTTTAAAACACAACACATGGCGTTCATATAAACTTCTTGAAGGTTATAATAACCATGGTAAACCGCACTCCATTTTAAACGTTTGCTTGTCAGACGGATCCTCGTTTATCCTAAAGGGTTTTGCCAATCGACATAACGGACCTTATTGATCCGATATGAATCTAAGAATTTTCCACGAGGTTCTATATAACATCCTTAAAAATTAAACGTCTGGGCTGGTAATCGCATAACTGGTCTATATTTCTTGGCGGGAAACTTAAATGGAGATTTATACTTGAGAGTTATTGAAAAATATCATTTATCCAGCTATGGCCGAATTTATGGAAAATCACAAGTGTTACCATGACGACAATTCGAACTTTCCGCAATTTTTAGAAAAAATATTTCCTGGTAGCTGTATTGAAATGCAGGGTACTATTGAATGGCCCGCAAGATCACCCGATTTATTTTCCCTCGATTTTCTGTGGGGGACTGGGGACACCTTAAACGGAAAATATATATCACCCAGCCTGAATCCATAGACGATTTACGGAACCGCATCATCAATAAATGCCAACAATTTACACCAGATATTCTTACCAACGTACAATATATTTCGGTATTATTGCATGCAAGTGAATGGCAGACATCCCAGCAACCCTAGTCCAAATTTAACAAATGAAATGCCATATCACAGAGAATGCAATACCTTTTAAATTAAAGTATCAAACATACCCTTTGCCATTTCAAAAATGTACGGTAGAACCCACCTCAACTAAGGAGTCGAAGTTGCAGCGAAGAAATTAATGTGTAAAAATGTCCTCCTGAAAATAAAAGTCTACGAGTCCAAGCGTTTTTTAAACTGTTCACATACAAAGTCGTAACCTAACTGTAAACTGTTTTAAAGGTAATTAAAAGTCTACTGAAATGATCCTGAATAGCCCAACATTTAGTCTATAATTAGATTATGTAGATAGTTATTTTATTCCTTCGCATTATCTTAACTTTGTATTTTTTACTATAATTGATGTTATCACTTTTTAGCTTTGTCTTTTTTGTCCTGTTTCACATTTTTGACTGTTGCAATGCCAATTTTATTTCTCCGTAAATTATCATTATCAGTTTTTTACAGAGAATATAAGCTCCTACCTTTTTGCACTTTCAATAGATCAATAAATATTATAGTAAAATTTTATAGATGATTGGCAAGTATTAGGGTAAAAATATTTCAATTTTATCTGCTTTGTTAACGACCACATGTATGCTTTATTGCCGCAGAAAAATTCTACAATTTTATGGACAAGTGCAATCATATTAAACCTATTTTTACCTATACATTTACTATCTGGCAACCCTGTTTGGAATCCATTAAATGTTTTATAACATAGGTCTGCTCACCACAGAGCCGAATTAGTTTCAAAATGTACTTTTAAGGGCTTAAGACGCAAAGTATTTTTTCGTTTTGTATACAAATATAATATAACAAAATACACTTTTCTCGAGTATTCCTGAACAAATGTTATTGCTATGGACAATTCAAGTTACTATAGACGGCTACTAAATAGAGTATAAAAAATGTATCTTTTGAACTTTTTAAAATACTATAAATTGAAAAAAGAATATGTCTGGAATAATATATCTGTGACAATGGGAAACACTGTTATGCGGCTTTTCCCATATTATCGTGTGTTTAATTCGATTCAACACAAGTTAAATCATGAGTAAGGGCACAGAAGGTTTAGCCTGCTCTGGGAGTGTCAGTGGTTGAATTAATAAAAAAGGGATGTGTGAAAACAGGCAGAATTCCATTCAGCACGTTTTAAAAGTTCAAGATTCGTACATTTTCGCAAATAATTTAGAACTACTCACTTTTCTATCCATTTGTTTTTACACACACATACCAAAATAAACGTCTCCAAAAACACTTATTAGTTGTATTTATATAATATAATAAAATGCTCAAGTTCATCTCTGCAACCTTTCATAAACAGATGGTCAGAATGTTTTCATTGCCCACTTACAACGGATAAAGTCAGGATCTTATATTTTGGGATGGACTTTATATGAGATCCGAAAAATATTTGAGAGGCAATTTTAGAGTATTTACTGATGGAGCCCATGTTAAACATAATGTGATGAAATTTCTAACTGATGTAACTATATAATTGGTATTTCTTTGGAAAGTGAACTTATTGAACTATTTTAGACAATTTTTGATACTTGTAAAGAAAGCTATGTATAGATCAGATCATTTGATAATGAAATTAGAATGTTTTGGTTTGACATATTTTAATTGTAAGACAATATATATGTGATGTTTTTTTGTCGCATGATTTATTTGATTATTTAAATCAAAGTTTACATAATTAAATATTTAATTCTGTAAACTTTGTTTAAATGCCCGATCTGATATTTAATTTGAACCTGCAAATGTGTTTTTTTAAATTTATTTATTTATAATATTTGAAAAAAATATGTTTCGTTATTTTAAATTGACATATCATTTGTGTTCAAAACCCTCACGCCTGCTTCCCGGTCCAACCTAAAAACATATTGAATCAGCAATGTTTCTAGGAAAAATACTTTAAGTTTACACTTATAGTTCACTCGATAACTTTGGCGGATCAGTACTGATTTGGTATTGAAAATACTATTGGGATCATTATTAAGGAAACTTAACATAGCCTATCACAAATTCGACACCGAAACTGCGATAACGTGTTCAGTAAAATAACACGTATAGATTAGGAGTGCCGACGCATTAAATGAATAAATAAGATAACATTATAATATGAGGTAATCGGATTGCCCATGTATGGACTTCGTTAGATATATAATAACTGTGGTATAGATGAACAGATTTTATATAGAAATAAAATAGTCCACTGTTTGTGTGTAACTAATTTTGGTATTGAAAATACTATTGGGATTACATTTATGTAAACTTAATACTGCATCTCGTAACCTCGACAAGGCAATATCCCGACACCGAAACTGCGATAACTTGTTCAGTAAAATAATATGTATAGATTATGAGTGCGGACGTACTAAATGAATAAATAAGATAAAATTATAATGAGGTCATCGGATTGCCCATGCATAGATGAACACATTTTATATAGAAATAAAATAGCCCGTTGTATGTGTGTAACAAAATTCTGAGTCTTATATTAAAATAAAGTAAATACGGATTGCCAATACATAGATGAACAAATTTTAGTAAAAATAAAATAGTCCATTGTTTTGTGTACGTGTACAACAAAATTTTGAGTCTTATTAGAACAAGGCAGCCATCATTAAAAACGTACGGAAATGCATGAAATTATGATTGCAGCCGATCTCAAAACTTTTTTTTTGTTAAAAAAGGTAAGTTATATTATATGTATGTTATATTTGAACCGATTTTTACTAGAAATTATTTAGTTAACTTTAAGTTAACAAAACGTCCTAGCTTTTCGAGTCATATCAATGCTAAAGAAATTATTAATAGGTACGGATTTATGTGACAGCACGACAATAAAGAAGTCTCAAATAATAATAAATACATCTAAATATTAAGTTTTAAGGCTATAGGCAAAGGAATAGCTCACACGTATGTTTAGTAATCTATCATCTAAATGTAAATAGAATCAGAATTTAATCGCATCCAATGTTTTTTATAAACGTTGGGACAGGGAGAAGGCCGACAAATTAAGAAGAAATATAGGGAGGTCTATCATTTTTGACATAATTATAATAGTTACATTTAACCCATCTTTATTAACAATATTAAAATGCTATGTCACAAACTCTGATGAATAAAATTAAAAAAAAAAATGGGATTGGAACGATTTAACATATCGGGTGTTTTTTTATACGGCTATACCATTTAATTTCAGGCCTTCTCTCCTGAAATTTCTTCGATCTTCCATTCCGATGTGAAATATAAAAAAAGATTTTTATCGAACATTTAAATGGAAAAAATGCGAGATGCCATGAACTATTTTAATAAAAACAAATATTTTTTAGCGAGGGTGATTACCATTGTTATGTGTGTACATTTGAAATGTTTAACAACTTTTTTTGTTGACAAAGGTAAGTTAGATATTTTGAATTTAAGTCGACTTTTACAATAAAAACTACATTTGTAAAATTTAAAATATACGGATTATATATTTTACGTATTAGTTTAATTTGATCCATTTCTAGGCCCACCTGATAATAAAATGTTCCCATTTAATAATCATAAAAGATTATAAGCTTTAAAAAAATAAAAGACAGAATAAAATATTATAATTTAAACGTTGTGTCAGATATTTTCAATACGTAGGATACTTGCGTAAGGTGCAAGATCTGTGAATTTTTTTTCTATTCAACTGTTATATTTCAGAAGTCATTGGCGTAGATAATTTTTAGGGGTAACAATATAAAATCTTGAGACAACGCAAATGGGTTTAAAATAAAAGTGAGACAAAAACAGTAAGTACAGGTTATGTGACTAAAAGTTCTGAAAGTCATTGGCATAAATATTGATCTTTCATTTTTACAAGTATTGTGAATATTGAAAAAATCACACTGCAAGATTTTTTCAAATCTATACGTTTCAGGGTCCCTAGATGCCGTTGCATGTTTTCTCAATTCCGTCGGTCTGTCTGTTCGCGGCATAGTCAAAAAACTACTTACCCGACTGACTTCAAATTTTGGTTAAAAATTAAGGGTTATTGACTATGGGGATACTCTGGTTATATTCTGGTAAAAATCAAATATGGCTAAACAGAATAGCGGCATAGGAAAATGTTAAAACAATATTACTAAAAATCTACTTATCCAATTTATCGCAAATGTTACACAAAAGTATTACATAGGAATAGCACAAAGGTATTACATAAGAATCAACTGGTAAAATGTTGATACGAACAAGATGAAAAAAATGGCCGCATAATAAAAAAATATTTAAAAATTCAGCCCGATAAACTTCTTAATTGATTGATTTCAAATTGTGTGCTATACGTGGTATAGAGATGAACTAGTAAAATTGTGGTACTAATTCAAGACAGCGGAACAATGTGTCTGTCTGTCTATACTTCAAATTTTAGTAAAACATTAAGGGTCATATAGGGATGACCTAGTAATATTTTGGAAAAAATCCAACATGCCGCAACAAGATGGTGGCCTAGTGAAACATAAAAAAATTATTACTAAAAAAACGAATTATTAAATTTACCTCGAATCTTATACAAAAATCAAGTGTTACATAAGAATGAATTTGCTATGAATCCAATACAGCAAAACAAAATGGCGGCCTAATAAAATATTTAAAAATTCAGCCTGAAAAAGACTACATTCAAATTTTGTGCAATTATTGGTTATAGTATAGAGATGAACTGGCCCAATAAAATGTTTGTTATCATGAAAAAATCACCAGGTATTACATATCTTTATATTTCAGCATCGCTACATTCCAAAAATATGTTTTATCAATTCCGTCGGTCTGTCTGTTGATCTGGCTGTCTGTCGATCTGTCAGTTCGCGGCATAGCGTAAAAACTATATAAGTTATATGCTAACATTTTGTAAATATCGGTTACGGAAGAAAATGGCGACTTAAAAATTCAGACTGAGAAATTTACTTGATGGATTGGTTTCAAATTATGTGCTGTAACTAATTGTTACAGCACATAATTGAGAAGAACTAGTAAAATTGTGGTACTAATTGAAGATGGCGGAACAAAATGGAGGCCAAATAAAATGTTCGTAACTGTGAAAAAAATCATGCCCTCAGGTTTTACATATCCTCATATCTTAGCGTCCCTAGATGCGAAAAAATCTGTTTTATCAATTTCGTCGTCCCTCTGACGGTCTGTCTGTCTGTCTGTCAGTTCGTGGCATAGATTAAAAACTACTTACCAGATTGACTTCAAAGTTTAGTCAAAAATTAAGGGTCATATGATGGCAGCTTAGTGAGATGTTAAAAAATTACAACTAAAAAAACTAACTAACTATTTATCTAATTCACCTTAAATTTTGTACAAAAATCAAGTGTGGCGTAGAAATGAACAGGTAATATTTTGGTATGGATAAAAGATAACAAAACAAAATGGCGGTTTAATAAAATATTTAAAAGATCAGCCTGAAAAATCCACTTATTAGATTAATCTCAAATTTTGTGCAAGCATTAAGTATGATATAGAGATAAACTGGTAAAGTTGTGGTGCGAATCTAAGAGGGTGAAACAAGATGGCGGCTAAATAAAATTTTTAAAAAATCAATGTAAAAAAATAATGTTCAACTGGCATTACATTTTGCAGAAGAATTAAATGTGATATAGAGTAAACCGTTACGGATTCAAGATGATGTATCAAAATGGCGCTGTGTGTCAATGTAAAAACTATAAAATTTATTTTAAATTATGCCCAAAAAATCAAGGGTGGCATAGGCTGAAACTGGTAAAACACTGATAGGAACAGCGGACTAAAAAATACATAACAAATACATTCAATTGTAAAATCATTTCTCGTACATTTTTCTAAAGAAAAAATAATTAAAAAACCTACATGGAAATTTTCACAAAATTAAAAATGAATCTAATGTAGGTGTCATGAATCTATTTAAATACAGAACTCGACGTAAGCTTTATTACTTTCTAGAACTACAGAGAAATTTTCTAGAATATTTAAAGAAATCAGTTAAACTGAGAAAAAAAATAGAATAAGTAAATGTCTGGAGGCTTTTAAATTATTTTTGCTTTATTGAGGACATAAAATGACAGCATCGGCTAAAATCTCTTAAAAACAATAATTATTTATGTGATATAAATGTAAATTTTTATATATATGCTTTTTTAATTGTAGGAAATTTTAAAAAATGCATATGGGAGTATTGTGTATGCCAAAATACAGTGCTTTATTTTGGCCGATATTCAAATACCCATTAAAGAAATTGTTCCATTTCCCATTCACTGATTCATTTCATTTCAGAACTTTTTCGTTTAAAGTTCGCATGCCGATCCTAACTTATGACTCTTTTAATAGGATGATTCATTTGAATGTCGTAATTCCTTGACAATCTGTCAGTAATTTATATTTTATCAATGAATACACGTGCTAAATTCTGTTGGTTTTGTGCTCTGCACCTTGGTAATATAATGTTGTATTTCTGAAGCAATTATTTAAATTTAACAATCGATACTTTGTTAGGCATTCTTATAATAAGGTCATACCCTATTTTAAAACGTCTGGCGATGAAAAACAAAAATGGGATTGGCAAAAATTTGGTCACAAACATCCGTTCTGTTATTAGTTTTTTAACACTCCAGACACCGTCTTACAGAACGCGGGAAGACTACTAATAAGTCCATTATTCTAACACGTTTCTGATGACTTATTTGTTTTTTTTTTAATCTAATCTGCATAGTGACACAACCTTTAATTATGTATGCATTATGCACATCTTCTACCTCTTATGATAAAATGATTGAATATTATTAGCACACTGTTCGGTGGTATTAAGCTAAAATTATACATAGAACTGTTTGGTATTTAAAATGTGATTAAGCGAATCGTGTTGAGACTGAATATAATTGTTGCAATAAACAAAAAATTCAGAGAATCATTTGTTGAAAAAATGCTCTAATAATTCGATTTTTTATTTTTATTGCTCATAGACCAATATACAGGGTGCCCTGAGGTTACCTATACTAAATGGACCTAACTTACAGGTAGTAAATGAAGAATAATTCCTAATAAAAATGTTTGCTTCTTTAAAAAAATACAAATCACGTTGAGAAAAATGGTTTTGTATTACAGGAAGAGTATTTAAAAGTAAACTACCTTACCACAGTCACAATATAAACTCTCAATTGTTTTTGTAAGATAGGTGAACTGGGGGATTGTTTTACTTATCCTTTAAAAAATTTCCAAAAGTTGTATCGAATGTCCAGACAAACTTAAACACTTAACCTAACCTAACCTAAAACTCCAAGTTATATTTAATATATTTTACAGCTGTTATAAAACATGTAGGAAAATATATATATATATATATATATATATATATATATATATGTATATATATATTTTTTTTTCGTTGAAATGAAACTCCGCTATATTCTTGACTTTTCGCCCATCCTTGCAGGCTAAGAAATACGTTTTTTTGTTCCTTTTTTATTAATTTAATTTATATGCAGAATCAGTAATTCATAATACTGATAGATTAAATTAATAAAAAACGAAAAAACAAATTTATTTATTAGGAGTATGGTAATTTAAAAAAATTAGTCGCCAAGAGAGCACACAAGTATAAACATAAACCTATATGCATAATGTAATAACGATTTCCGAAGCACGTACTAATTTTCATGTTTGTCTTTTGTTTTTTTTGTGTTTATTTTTACTTGTATACAGCTAAATTTTAATCTCTGACTAAGAATATATTAATGTACATGTTCCACCAAATATTTTAAAGATCTGTGTATTTTAAATATTACATTTCTTAAATACTTAGGTTGCCACGAAAAATAATTAAAAAAAAAATTTTGAAGTTTAAGAAAACACAAACAAAGATATATATATATATATATATATATATATATATATATATATATATATATATAAAGAACATTATAAATTAAATATTCTTAGGCTCTTTCAAGCACATCTATAGGTATTGGAAATATATAATATACTATTTCACTTTTTAAAATAATACTATGCTATAGTCAATTGTTCATATTCTTCTTCAAAATTCGTTTAAGAGTCGTCTAATTTACTGAAAGAAAGGTCATCATTACTAGAAGAGAACGAAGATTGCGCAATTTCCGACAATGTGATATAAATATATTACAAATTGTTATAACTTTACCTTGATGTTTTGCTATCCGCTCGCTTGCATTTCTGTTATAAACGTTTTTGAATAATCTAAAGACACAGAAATCACGGCTACAGTGAGGCGGAAGAGTGAGAAGAATTATTTCATTCTCTTTACAGAAATTCAAGATTTTCAAAATAAGAAGAATATTATGTCCTTTGGAAACTTTGACATGAGTAGCAAGATGCTGGATATATAAAAAAATGTATCAACTGACATCCAGCCAGATCGATTCGCAGCTCCAGCTGATCCTTCGGGGGCACCAGTAAGCATAAAAGGCTTAAAACTGACTCGGGGAATATAAAAAAGGGGGAATGCTTCGACCAGCAGAACTAATTGCAGAACAAATTGTAGTGAGCTGTCTCCTTTCTGAAGATATAACTTAACCCACTTACTTTTTAGCTTCGACAGCAACGACATTCTTCGGGTTTTATACGGTTGTACAACCCGTCTCTTCAACATTCCATTGTTCACTTTTATGGAACATTTCTCGATCTAATTTTTTTTTATGCTTATTAAAGTTGGTGGATCTGCCGAGAGTGGTGGGCTCTGGAGTTCTCAAAGAAAATGAATTGCTGAGATGCATGAAGCCTTGTACCTAATCAAAACCAGCCATTTGACATTCATCCCATTTTGCTCTGGATATTGTTTATTACAGTGAGTTCATATACCAGCTCTCTTATTTTTCTCAGTGTTTGGCCGTGATTAATTTTTGCACATAACTTTAAGTAATCTGCTAACTGTTTTTCCCTTTCTCATGAAAATAAATTTTTTTTGGTAATCTGATGTCATTGAGGTATTAGGATTTGTTTGATACTTTTAGGATTTGTTTGATACTTTGAATTCCACATTTTTCCTTTAATCCTTTCTTGAACTGCATTTTTTATATTTTCTTCGTTTATTCTTACTCTAGAATTTGCTCCTTACTTTCGTTTATATAAACTCGGCATCTGGAACAAAAAGGTAGATAGAAGAACTAGTTTAAAATACATTATAACAAGACTATGTAGCAAAATGTTGGTAAGCAGATGGTATGGGGATATTTAATCACGTAGTGATTAAATATCTCCATACCATCTACTTACCAACATTTAGTTCTGCTGGTTGAACCCCCTACTGTGATCAAGTATCCCACATTAGCTATGATCAAGTATCTTTATAAGAATATGATTTCAAATAAACAATAATTGTACTTACCTTACCACAGAACCACTTCAATATATGTACCAAATGCACAGTTAATTAAGATTTGGACTAAAATTATAAAAATTAGAAAAGGTACATCTGGAAAGCTACTAAAGAAGTGTAACAGATCTAAATGTCAACTGATCTCCTCAGGGAATTTTTACAATGTTGCCGTGTTGTCGGTATTTACGTTGAAAAGGATAAATTTGCCAAAACCAAAGAAATAAAGGAAATAAATTAATTTGATCAAGCATCTCTAGTAAACAACTATCCCCTAGTTCCCCTACAAGCACACTGAAAATCATAAAAGCATAGTACCCGTTCTCTAAATTTTCATTTTTAAATTCGGACCAGAAAAAAGTGTTTAACAAATGTATCAATTTTGACAGAACATTTTTAAACAAAAGCTCAAATTAAGCTCTTTATTTTAAGGGCGTAGGTATTTTTCGATATATCTAGCGATTAATTATAAATAGAATGATTTATTTTGAAATTAATTTTTTCATTTAATGTAATTTATTTTTTATATTAATTCAAAAATCAAGACGATTTATTATTAGTAACATTTCTAAATCAGTTGATTAAAATGTCCTTGGTCGGTCTATCCACGAGCGGTGCAGTAGACAAATAGGCCACTTAAACTAAATTTGACAAACAATTTCAGAACTTGTATTAAGGACACCCACCGCTTGTCTACTTGACAAAATATTTAGCACGCCATTCTAAATGCATTTCCACTAATCATGTAAAGACTTTGGCACTCGACATTCTAGTAGAACAGTTGATAGGGTTAAAATGGAGAAAACAATCTTTGCAGTTGCAGTATTTAACCTTATTAAAAGTTAGTGAATAATTTTACTAAATAAGAGTTTTGGAAATATGTTATTTCCCTAATAAAAGGGAAGTATTGTAGTCGTGAATAAAAAAACACCCCCTCAGATTTTTGCAGATCATCACCTTTCAGGCCCCCAAAAAGGTGCCAAAAAACATGTTTTCTCAATTCCGTCGGTCTGTCTGCGTATACGCGGCATAGCTCAAAAACCACTTTTCCGATTGACTTCAAATCCTGATTAAAAATCAAGGGTAATAAGTGGATGAAATCGAAAGATTTTGGTAAAAATCCAATAAAAATGTTAAAAAAATTATTACTAAAAAACTACATATCTAATTTACCTGAAATCATCTGGTAAGATTTTGGTGGGAATCCAAAAACCGAAACAAAATAGCGGCTTGGAAACATTTTAAATAAAATATTACTAAAACTACTTATCCAATTTACCAGAAATTTGGCACAAAAATCAAGAATTACATAAAAATCTCCTAGGAAAATTTTGGTACGAATCCAAGATGGCTAAACAAAATAGCGGCTGGAATGTTAAAAAAATTATTACTAAAATCTATATATCTAATTTACCTGAAATTTTATACAAACATCGAGTATTACGTAGAAATCAACTGCTAAAATTTTCGAACGAATCGAAGAGGGTGAAACAAAATGGCGGCTTAGTAAAATATTAAAAAATTGGCATGAAAAAATTAGATTAATTTAAAATTTTGTGCAAAAATTAAGTGTGATATATAAATGAACTGGTAAAATTGTGGTACGCATTCAAGATTACGGAACAAAATGGCGGACAAATAAAATATTTGTTATCGTGAAAAAATCTCCGTCCAAGGCTTTACATAGCTTAATGTTTTAGTGTTGCTAGATGCCCAAAAACATGCTTTCTCAATTCCGTAGGTCTGTCTGTCTGTTTATTTGGGACATAGCTAAAAAACTACTTACTCGATTGACTGCAAATTATGGTCAAAATTTAAGGTTATGGTGATGACGTGGTAAATTTAGTAAAAAACCAATATGGCGCATCAAATTCAATCAAAAAAATTTCCTGAAATTTCACACAAAAATTAAGCGTTACATAGAAATAAAATGGTAACATCTTGGTATGACTCCAAGATAACGGCCTAATAAAATGGCTAAAAAATCAGACTGAAAAACTATTTATTAGATTAATTACAAAATTTGTGTAAGCCTTAAGTGGGATATAGAGATAAACTAGTAAAACTGTGATATTAATTCAAAATGGAGGACCAAAATGGCGACAATAAAAAGCTGAAAGAATCAACGTAAAAAAAATTCTTATTCATATGACGTAAAATTTTACACAAAAATGAAATATTATGATATAGAAATAAACTGGTACGAATTCAACATGATGGGACAAAATGGCGATCTTATAAAAATTACTGTAAAAACTATTTATTCAATTTATTCTAAATTTTGTCCAAAAATCAAGTGTGGCATAGATACAAAATGGTAAAATATTAGTACGAATCCGATATGGTGAAGCGAAATGGCGCCCAATAAAAATATATGGAAAATGCGTGGAACTAAATTGGCTCACACTTCCCTGTTTCTAGGATAATTAATGAGGGAAGTTCCGGGTAAAGGAAATTTACCGTTTTTTCGTAATTGGATTAAAAAAAAAACAAGACAACATTTATTTAAAAACTTTGAAATACTTTTCAATCGTATTTCAATTCGTTCCTAAAAAATATTGTTCTAAAAAATAACGTATATACAAGGTGATCCAAGAAAGGTTATTCGTAAATGGTACCTTGGAAATTACGGAATATTTAAAAAAAAAATGTTGAATACAAACAATAAAAACTCTGTTTTTCTATATTTTCGCATTTTTACGTCTGGGTTTTGGAATATGAAAGTAGTTCTGATTTCCAAACTGTTGACGTGAAATTAATTTTTTGTTACAATTTGGATTTGTGCGAAAAGCTCAATTATGTTAACTACTTTTTTTGTTGGAAATATTCTGCTTTTTTTTATCCTTTCTTTAGAAACTTCTTAAAGAAACAATATGTTTTTGATTAAAAACCAATCAATCCGTTAAAAAAATTGGGGCGCCAAAATATTTGACATTATTATATGTGTATTTTTTCTTGATTTGCAAATTATACAGTAGTAAAAAAAAAGAACTATTTTCTGACTTCTGCATAACATGAAATTTTATAATTTTATTCCGTTAATCCATTTGCAAATGGCTGATGGTTAAATATTTAAAATTTGCACTATATTTATTATTTTCGGATATAATATAGGAATTATAAAAATGTAAAATATGATTACTCTGATTAGTTTGTTACTTTAAATAAATCCTGAGTTCATATTTAAATTTAATAGGTTTATAGGATTATCAAACGTACGACCTTTTGATATAATTTGGCGAAAGTACCTAAGTCTATATGTAGTCTTCATATACAGCGCGAAAGGGAAATGTCTACAAGTATTTTTACAGGTAAAAGTAAGAGTCATTTAAAAGCAGCAAGTCTTATATGACCAGGTGTCAAAACTTAACTTTTTTTGAGAAAAAAATTATTTATTTTATTAACCAAGACTTATACTTTAATCATTATTAATTCAATAATTAAGGTCTTTATTTAAAAAGGCGCAAAATTAAAACAACTCAGGATATACAATCCGGCAGCTAGTTTAAACAGATAAAAACGAAAAATAAATCACCTTGGCATTGTAGTGTACACGCAAGTGCCATTGCGGTGCATTGTGGGGGCATTCGGATGCATTTAGGGGCATTATAAGGAATTGCGGGGAATTAGGCGTTGTAGGGCGTTTAGAGGACATGGAGCGGATCTTTGTTCATAATATAGAAGCCTTTTAAAGAAATTTCAAATATTTGATATTTGAATATTAGAAATTCTCTTCTGAAAATCAGTGTTTAGGGTTTTTAAGAGTGGAAGTTCTAAATTTAGGTATAATAGGTATCTGAGGGTCTTTAAAAGTGCAAATTATGAAATTTTTAATCAACATTTAAAAATTCAAAATGGCACCGCCAACATGGAGGACAAATCCTGAAATTGAAATATTAACTATTTTAAAGCTATTCATTGTTCACTCTTAAGATCAATTCTTGAGTATGCTAGTAATGTTTGGTCTCCCTATTACGGATGTCAGAATTACTCCTCGGAGAAAGTACGAAACATATTTTTGCAATTTTTCTTTCAAGTTAGGGATTCCTTCCGAGCAGGTTATATACAATCAAATCTTGAGTCTTCTGTACTTACTACATTGGAAAAAGAAAGAATTATGGGACGTGGCTCTTTTGTTTAAGCTGATTAGGGGTTTTATAGATTACTCTCAACTGCATTGTAAGGTAGGTACTTTTTCATGTTCCTGGTAGGAGCACTCGTTTCCAAAAACTGTTCTCTCTTGAATTTCATCAGACTAATTACGCATCAAATAAACCGATACAAAGAATGTGCAAAAGTGCTAACGAAAACTGTGTTGTTGACATTTTCCTTATTACATTAGGTACATTTAAAAGATATATAAAATATAAGTGTAATTAGGTATTTTTACCAACGGTTATATAATAAGTTTGTCAAATTTGTAAAATGGTTAAACCCTTAATAAACATTTATTTATTTATTAAATATTTCTAATCATTTGACATTCACCTAGTATACGTGTATAATGTAAAAACTCACAAAAAAAAACAAAAAGAGGGAATAGGGAAATAAAGAAAAAAGAGAAGAGGGAGAGAGAGAGAGAGAGAGAGAGAGAAAGACAGGGTGCAAAGTAGGTAAAAATTAACTAGGCTAAAGTGACCTCTTCAATAGGGACCTGACAGCACCACATGCCTGGGTAAATGAACTTGCTTCTAAAAAGTTAAAACAAGAAGCTGCTAAAATCTGAGTTAGTAGTTATAAGAGTCCTAAATTATTACGTTGTGTTTAATATTCACTCCGCTGAGTGGAATTTAAAGTTTTATTTCGTACTGTATAGTTGTCTTAAAATATGTCTTAAAAATATATTTTTCGAAGAAAATTTTTTGACAAATTAATATTTTGATATGCTCAGCTTTCAAAAGTCTTGAGATGTACTTAATGTACCACTTTCTGAAATTATACATTGATTTAAATTAGATGTCGGATCTAGTTTAAACGGCTCCCAGGGGCGAATTCTAAATTTAGCGCCCCTACTATAAAAAAAAACAAATTAAAATGCAAAAAATGCAAAAAAACATTTATTGTTTTCAAACATACAGTACCACAAAATTTAAACAAGGAATACAATCAACAAAAATGCAAATCTCGCACAACTCTGTCACGATATTTCAAACGATGAATAAACCAGTAGTAGAGGGCAATTGTAATTAAATTATTTATAGGTCGCTTCGTAACTTCCGACCCAATTGGTGACATAATCATTATGCCGCTGCAAATTGTACATATTATATTGTTTTTTATTATTTAAAAAAAATTAAGGACATATGTTTTAATCATTTGAACCACGTTGCCCGAGGCCGTCGCAGCCTTTGCCCCCCTCTAGATCCGGCGCTGTCAGAATATACCAAATATGTGAAATAAAAGAATTCGCATATCGTATGTAACTTTAAGAACTATCAAATTTAGATTTAAAATTCTACACATTTTTGAAAAGTTATTAAAAAAAATTGTGAAAATTGTTTGTATTACAACTATTCCCCAATTAACTTGTTATTAAATAAAAATGCAGCTGACGTTACACTTTTGACTCTGCCAATAATAAAATAGTCAATAGAATAATAAATGAACAACACCAAAATATGCACAGCAAAAAAATGAAGGAACGTGTTTAAGTATTTTGCACAAATCTTAATTCTAACAAAAATATTAAGGTTGGTCCAAAAGCTTTTTCCACATTGTATATTTGTTTTGCGATCTCACAATTGCCACACTCTTTTAATTAATTTTAAAATAATGTAAGAAAATATAATTACATAATCCAATACCCAACCCTGTGCACCAACTTGAGTCCTTGTATTATACAGTTTTATAAATTTTTAAATTAATTAGGGAAAAATAAATTTATGAGCATTAGCTCCTTTTTAATTTGAATGTTCTGGGGTGCAAGCTTTTATACTGGCTTAATTCCAAGTCTAAAACACGCATATTTTAATGCATTTTAAAGACATCCTACAAAGCAAAAAGTATTTCATTTAAATGAAAAAACCAGTTTTCTAGAAGTGAAATTTACGCATTAGCTCAAAAATTCTCTCAGGAATAATTAATACTCTTGTCCGAGAAACACCCCAGATATTTCCAAATATAAAAGGCTCAACATAATTTATGTTTGGAGACTAAGTTGCTCCAGCGAAGGACTAGTTTCTCTACTTCATTGAGTCGCTTACTGCCTGCCCACATTATTTAGAGGATACGAGCAATTTATCATGGGCAATTCAGATGCTACCTTACACATCGTGCTCTATTGAATTCCTTTAGAGGACCTTTGAGAAAGTTTGTGTGAAAATACAATCGTCCCGACAAGCGTTCTATAGAAAAAGAGAAATAAAAATATTGTTACGTGGCTCGAATTTTACATACCATATTTTCGGACTGAATTGGAACATGCTCTCTTGTACTATGAAACTATTGAAATTTCTTATTCATAAAAGGTTATTACGTGATTTGAATACGAATTTTTATATAAGTCAACTGGTATTGTTTTGTTTATTGTCCTGGGGTAGTTAATCAATGGCGTACCCAGGGAGGTTCCATGGGCCGTCGTTCCACAAGCCTTTGTAATATTAAAACTATCCAAAATGGGCCAAGCTAAATACAACGTTCTTATAAAACTAATTATTGAATTCCGTTATGATTTTCGTTAAGTGAAATGAATAAAAAGGTTTTTTACGATGCATTTTTAAACATTTTATTTGACCGCCATTTTGTCTCGCCATCTTAGATTCCTACCAAAATTTTTCTAGTTAATTTCTATGTTTTAGTTTTAGTAACACATTTTAACATCTACTAGGCCACATATTAGATTTTTACCAAAATGTTTTACCATTTCATCCCTATATGACCCTTCATTTTCGATCCAAATATCAGTCAAATTTGAAGTCAATCGGGTAAGTATTTTTTTAGCTATGTCGTGGACAGACCGAGAGACAGACAGACGGACGGAATACAGAAAACATGTTTTTTGGTATCTACCGAATAATTTTTTAAATCTTTTATTCCTCAATATCTTTTTATTTATTATGAAAACCTAAAATTTTAAAACAAACATAGCATTTTAAAACGATAAAATTATAGTACCTCCGATTATATTACTACCGCCCTATGGTTCCCCTCACTTTGTTCGATTTCACCCGGATTTCGTAATTTATTAAAAATCCACTGATCAAACAGCAAGAATCGCAACGTAAAGAAAAGATATCCTGTTTTGTTAAGCAGTTATAAATATTTGCTGTAAAAATGTTTTAAAATCTAAAAATTTAGCAAGTATGTATATAATTAGGTGTGGTAAATTCACAAGATAGCAGAGCGAAAAAGATAATAATTTTAAAAATATGCTTGATTAATTCTAATTATTTTTTTATTTTTCTCGTTGAAACCCTCTAGTCCTGCATTAGATTTATTTGAAAAAAAAAAAATGATTTTGCTTTATAAAATATGGACAATAATAACGATTTATTATTAGATTTTTAAATTATCTATTGACAATCATTAACAATGTCAACAACTAAAATTATGACAACTTGACAACTATACCAGGGCCAAACAGGTTCACAGGTTGAATACTTATGTGACAGTTTAGATTAAACCTTAAACCCTATATAAGTTTTTTTTATCTTCCAATTCAAAAGTGTTTTAGTGTAATAGAAAATAAGATTTATTTTTTGTATAGGAATGTATAACATTAGGAAAAATAATTACTATGACCTACATTATTGCATTACATTTCTTAACGGAACTGAAAATTAATATTCGTGATTTTTTCGAACTCTCTCGTAAAGTTTCCGGGGGAACGTTCCCACCTGAAGATCTCTGATTTATTATTATATACAAAACTAACGTACTTAAGTTCCTCATGAGATATCTTTGCTACAAATATAAATAAAATGGAAAAGCTTCTGCTACCATGGCACTAAAGGTGCAAGGCCTTAGAACCAAATCCATCTAAAACATAAGTTAGTACTCTGATGCGTGCATAATATGGAAAGGAAAAGAATGGAAATATACGAACTAAAAATTATAGTAATAATCAACGCATCAATCTACAAAGCAAGTATTATATTTTATATATTTGAGTTTTAAGTGGCATTGACATATTCAATCTAAGATGTCACCAAGGTATCTTAACACAAATACTGTTCTTTAACGTATAAAATAAAACGTTATAAAAAAAAGTGATAAATAAACAATCAAAGTAAAAATTGTACAAAAGTATCTACTAAACTGATAAAAAATATGTGCAAGAAAGTAAAAAAATTACCGTTTGTAAAACTGACAAATCAGCATGCAGTAAATAAAGTTTAAGGTATCACACTGATAAAATATAAAGTAGATATATTTTTTCTTGGTTTAGACCCGTTGTTATCACCATTGCACTCAGGTGATCGAACCTCCAAAGCACAAACATAAATGAGTACCCAGAGTTCTGAGTTTTTTGAACGCGAATAATTAAAAGTGACAACACATATTATGTTTTCAATGTTATACCTTCGTTTATTTTTAGTTACCAATTTACACATTTTTAACTAAATACGCCGCTATTTTTGAGGGTGTTTCTTTGTGGATACATTCTTGGTTATTGTAGTATGGTAAATTCAAGTTTTAAAATTTTGAGAGTAGCGAGAAAAATTAGCAAAACCAGTTAAATAGATAAATAAACGTATATAATGTATTTGGTTTATTCATTCAAATATTAATAGTCTAAGTTATATTAAAGAAACAGCAACTTAGGACTTGGGGTGAGTAAAAAAATTAAATCATCTAATTTACGAAATATAAGAAATGCTGAGGTAATTGTCACAAAACACTCTTGTAGCAACATAATAAATAAGCAAGAAGGTATTTTTTATGCAACAAATACACCGTTAAGGCATGCAGATCATAAATAATTCAAAGATATATATATGTTAGACCAGAATATAAAGCACCATCGGCTTTTCAAATAGGTGGATCTGGGATAGAAAGCGTTTATTAACATATATTACAAAAATGTAAGGAAAAAATTTAGGGAAGTAGTTTCCATGTCTCTAGATGCTTAGTCCAATTAAAAATGAATCAATAATATATTGCTCGATTATAACTCAAAGCTGTGAGTGAATTTAGTAGATAGTATAGATATATCCAAGGGAAATTGCAATTGGAGCTATACAGTTGAAGAGGGATTCTAAGAGTAGGTTAAAAGTTTCGTAACCGATTAATACACGAAATGTTAAAAAAATGCGAAGAGAACTTGCCATTGACAAAACTGATATTATAGAGTATGGATGTTTAGCACATCTAAATTTGTTAGCTGAGGTTATGAAAATTCCTAAAATTACAGAAAATATATTGAAAGTCGTTAAATATTTCCGTAATACACATTTGCCATCAGCTTTTTATAAACAAACAATAAAAAATGTATTCTACCTCAAAAAGTAAAATGGAATAAGAAGCGATTGCATTAAGTCTTATTTAGAAAACAGGGGAAAATACTAGTACAAATGTGCCAAGACAATAAGGACAAAATCGGAGCCGATATTTGCAACATTTTAAATAATAATCAAATAATAGTACACGCTAAGGTTATATGCAGTTTCAATGGCAGTCGATAGAATGCAAGGGGACTCAAAAGAAATACTTAAAAACCAATTAATCCACTTTAGGAGCATGTTACAAAATAGATTTTTAGGAGAAAGGCTTACTACTGAGCAGAATGAACAGGCCTACGAATACTTAAATTCGTTCGACACAGTTTTTGTTCCTTTTGTCAAGGCACTAGCTTCAAAGTCCAAACCCTTTCCTTCTTTTATCTTTGGTGCGAATTTCAGAACAACTCCTACGTTAACCTGAGGAAGCTTGGCCTAATAAAGAAAAATGTTTTGAACTATAAAACCAGTTACTTACAGCATTAGCATCGGCAGGTATCGAGTCGAGATGGGCTTTTCGAGCTTTGTATGTATGTATGTATTCAGAGATAAGACATAATCTAGTCACTGAAAAGTATAGTAAACTTGTATTTTTACGTTGTCTGGAAAGTACATTACAGAAAAACACCTTATATGTATTCAGATTTTTTCAGGACTCAGACTTTTTTAAATTATAAGTGAGATACTCAGTATTTTTATTTTTGTCTTTTACGTGCTTGTTTAAATTATATTTTTAATATCAAATAAATTGAATAAAATTATTTGGGTTTTTCTCTCTTTATGACTAATTTATAATAAGTACTAAATATACCGACAGATGTATAGAGAACATATTTGTTCAATGTTTTAATTATTTTTCGATAATGTCATAAATATCACAATTTGGATATATATTGAACATAGAATGTGCTCCAGATTGGGGGTGCATGAATTGTTATCTTGGAAACTATGAGATATAGAGGAACAGTTGAATAGGAAAAGGCAATTTAATTACCAACTAAATGCCGTTTGCCGACTTATCCTAGCTTTTTTAGTTTTTAAGATATTTTGATAAATTTATAAAGCTGCATTTTTAAAAAAACCTAATAACTATTATATTTTTGAAAAATGTCAAATTCGGTAAAAACAATCTTAGAACAACTTCTTCTGTAGAACTTAACTGTATACTAAGATTTTGGTCCCAACGTTTCGGTTTCGTAGAACCATCATCAACTTTGTTTTTCTTATGGGCGCCATCTTTATTTCTTTCCGTATTAGACTGATCTTTTTAAGAGCTTCTCAAGTACCGTAATAGCAATGAGTAATAAATGTTGTCCTCTAAATTAAAAAAATACGATTTTTTTGAAGTAGGCCCTGAATTAATTATTGCTTTTACATGGAAACTATTTTCAAACTAGTGGTGTAATTTATTCTAAACAAAAGCAAATTAAGAGAAATCTATCAAGTGTTCAGGCAGGTGTTTTTGTTTAATTTTATTATGTAATAAACTAGCACACTTGGAATAAGTATTAAAAATTCATTTATATCCATCAATTTGTTCTTAGTTTAGAATAAATAATAAACAAGCTACCAGATTAAAAGAACAGTTTCCATGTTAAGGCAATAATTCATACATGGCTTTCTTAAAAAATAGTATTTTTTCAATTTAAAAGACAAAACAGTACATCCTTAAAAAACTCTTAAAAAGATCAATGTAATCCGAAAATTCGAGATGGTGTCCGTAAGAAAACGAATTTGATGATGGCTCAAAGAAATCGAAAGGTTGAGATGAAAATCTGAGTATACAGTTAAGTTCTATAGAAAAAAATGCCCCAAGAATATTTTTACCGAATTTGAAAGTTTTCAAACATAAAAAAGTTACAGTGGTTTTTCTAAAATACAATAAATTTATCAAAATAACTTAAAAACGTAAAAAAGCTATGATCAGTCCGGAAACTCATTCAGTTGGTAATTAAACTGAATACGACTTTCACCATTTAACTGTTTCTATATCTCTCATAGTTTCTCAGATCCCAATACATGCACCCCCAATCTGGGACACACTGTATATTCATATACAATCATATTGTTGTGCCCTGCTAGTACGGTTACTTGTTACAATACGTTACGTAATTTATTTAATTATATTACCTTATATGAACCAAGCATCAATTAAGACAATTCTAATATTTTGCTCTTGTTATATCATATTATTATAGTATTAACACCAATCAACCTTTTCCTATGTTACCTTATGCACAACCATTAAGTTTAAACTCAGTCGTTACGTAATCCCCTGCCGTGCTCTAGTTTATTTTCAGCTTTACAATAATGACCTGTCCTACGTATTGATACAGTGACAACAAAAGCAGCAGTCCGGGAAAGACGTGGGACCTTTGCCAGACTATTTTGGCATCTGGAACGCGAGTCGCACTCCACTAAGCGAAATGTCGATGACCGGGCTTTTTCCGAATCTTTCGCCTTTATCAAGGTCTAAGATATTGAGACAGCTGTCGTATTTATAGGAGGCGATGATCAAATTAAAGCTAACTGATGAGAGCTCGCAATGCACTTTGTGTTGCGAATAAATTTAGCTGCCTTGCTGGTGAGTAGTAAAACCTATTTTGGGATGCCCTTAGTAGCCGATGTAGTCATCATTCAGGATTGTATGCCGGGTAGCACAACATGTTGTTACCCACCAATTTTTTGCGTAAACTTTAAAGTCAGATTTTGAAAATTTATATGTAATACAGGTATGAATTGCCATTTTTTAATAGCAGTCCAACTTTAAAATCGCTTCTGGTATAACCGAAAGTACCATTAACTTTCTTATTTTGAATGTAAACGTCAATTAGTACTACCATTTCTGAACAACATGAAATTTCCGTTCCAATGATATGACTTTTGCTTTCAAGACAACGGCCACAGTCTAGCCTCAGTAGGCCATGAAATCAGACAAATGGTGTATTTTAAGCTTGCAACTAGTGCCATTTTGTCTCTTTTTTAAACAAATTGGAAAAATAACCTAATTTTAATTTTTATCATAACTGTAAGATTATTTTCAATTTTTTAAATGGAAGCCCCCTTATTTCTTTCGGAATCTGGAAATTTAGGCAATTATCGCTTTTCAATGACTTAAACCAACTGTATATATTTGATTTAGTTAAAACGAATTATAGGGAAATGGTAGAAATTGGTTAAGGTTTCCATACTCTTATTAATCAAGTAGGCGATAAAACGAAGTGTTCCATAAAAAAAACAAATTAAGCATAATTGTCATTCTTTCTGGTTGACTATCCATTTTTATTTGATTTTATTAATTTTGATAACTGTGGTGCATATTTAGTTAAATTCGGTTTTGAATATTTTGTATTCCAAAGTGATTCATTTATGGAGAATCTAGGAAAAATGTGAACGCTTATTCGTTGAGCGATATCCCGAACGCAAGTTACGTTTTGCTTAACGTCTTTCCTTCGGCCCGACATATTATAACTCGTTAAGGTTATCCCTACAAACGGCATTTTAAGATATGTAGTTGAGACAAGAGTTTCGAAATCAATATCGAGTTCAAGAAAATTCCGAAGAAAAATATATAATTGACAAAGGCACTGAAATTAATGTATTTGCGTACACAGAAGTAAATCCTTTTATATCTACTAAATAACTTGCATGGGAATTTCGTATTAGTAAGAAAACTGTGCGAAGAATATTAAAAAACATGTACAGATGTCACAAATTTCAAATTCATCAGCATTTCTATGAAAATGACACATATCGAGGGATGAATTATTGTCATTGGTTTCTAAACAACATTAACTTGCATCGCACACCTAATGAGTTATGCTAAAAACGATTACTTGTATAAATAGATGTATTGAATTATTAGTGCGGCATTTTCAAAAGTTTCTGCTTTAGTATTCAATTGTCATATGTTATTGGAAATCGATAGTTGCGTAGAATTCAGATATTGAAACCCCCCCCCCCCCCGGTTCTATTAAAAAAAATTGGAAATACTTGATTTTTATATCTCAATTACAATAAAAATTAAAATTAGGTTATTTTTCCAATTAATTAAAAAAAAGAAGCTGATGTTGACCACACAATACATCATTTGTTTAATTTCATGGCCTATTGAACAAAAATGTTCATTTGTTGTGTCAATTATGGCTCTCATTGATTTAAAGAAACAGTAGGCTCTGGTCGTCATGTTGTAATACGTCAATGGAAAGATAATTTTATGTAGAATTCAGAAAACGTTTGATTAAATGACGTTTATATTGAAAATAAGAAAATTGGTGGTTCTTCCGGTAAAACAGGAAGTCATTTCAAAGTTAGCCCAAGAAGTTGTCCTGACACTCGTTCTAGGAATCGTGCCCTATTTGACACCGCGTCTAATTTTGTGTCGACACAATATCAACACAATAATGTTAACGATGAGTTTGTGCCCAACTGGTTATCTTTTAGACACCATATACCTAGAATGTTCCCACATTGTGCTAGTTTTGGATAAAATTCGGTCACCATGGTGTCGACACTTTCCAATACGTGTCTGTATTTTTTGTTTTCGCTTTGTTACTAAAATGCGTTGAATGAGCACATTTTAAATGCATAATTTCATTTTGTTTCATGTGTTGAACGGGCATATTTTAGGTCTCCATAAGGACTCATTTCATACACTTAGTTTCCATATTGTTTCCAAAATGTGTTAGTTTACTTTGGATGAGTAGATTGCTCATTAAATACAGTTGATTCTGCGAATTTAAAAATAACCTTAAAAGAAGTGCCCGAAATTTGAGAATTTCAAGGTTAGAAAATCCATGTAGCAAGAATGTGTCCGAATCGAGTCCAAATTGGAACTGTCGATACGCATATGTACACGAAAGCCAAATAAATCCTAAATGACTAAACAGACATTAATTTAAATGTCTGGCTCATTTTGACCAAAAACATACACAATGTGCTGTTGGAAATCATAAAAAATTATATTAGCATCTGTTTTTCTTTAAATATTTCAAAAATAAAATTTACTGTAAAGTACTAATAGTTTCAAATATTTAAAAATATTTATTGCTGTTAAGGCGCATGTTGTTTTTAGAAGTATTTTACAACTATTATCACAAATTTTTAGTGCACCGATAAAAGTTAGGCCCACGTATCACCCATATACCTACCTATTAAATATGCATATTTCTTATTTGGAGGCGTATTGGAAAAAAATACTAATTGATATATTGTGTCCATTGTGCAGCTAAATTGTTTTAAGTATAAATATATTTTATGTCTGTAATGAGTTTTATTTTATATAAAAGGGACACACAAATATGTTTGGCCACAAACTGTATAAAAGTGTGTTTGCAACCATAAAGACGCACTTCAGTAAAAGGCGGACTAACATTGAGCATATTTAAGTTCAGTTTTAGAAACGTAAAGGAAACATTGTAAAATTATTTTGGACACAAATCAGTAACAATTTAGTTATATTAAACCCCACTTTAGAAACATACTGGAAACCAAAGTGACATTGTGGACAAATTTTAGTGAAAGTAAAGGCACATTTTGGACTAACCTAAATTTTGATCACCATTTACCTCTTTTTCCATTTAAAGTGGGTGCGGTGTCGACAAAATAACGTAAAAATTGGTCATGTCTAAAGCTATTGCCCAATAAGTATCTATAATTGCTCCTTAGGAGGTTTTCATAAAAAGTGGCAATTTATGCCTTATTATATTACTAGCGGTCCCCAAATTACTTGTCCATTTTTAGAGACAGGTATCGGTTTATATCCGCCTTTTTCTTTTATGTTCTGTATAACGCGCATCTCTGATCCAGAGATTAACGCCAGATGCGAATCTTCCCGATAAGGTGCTGGACCAATAATCATCGTTTCCGTGGTAGGAGACCGCCTCATAAACTTCGAATTTTGATCAAAAACCAAGAGTTATAGGTGGATGAAATAGTTACATTTTGGTAAAATTTCAATATGGCGGCGCCACAAAATTGTGAAGGAACTACTTATAGAATGGACTTTAAATTGTGCGAAAAAATACAGTGTGATATAGGGATAAACTGGTAATTTTTTTCAGTCAATCCGTTATGACGGAATAAAATGGCGGCCTAATGAATGTTTTAAAAATTCAGTAACATAAAACTACGTATACAATTTACCTGAAAGAACAAGTGTTAAACAGGGCACATTTTTAGTGCGAATCCTCGATGGTAAAACAAAATGGCTGTAAATATTCGGTAAAATTCCATTTCCTGGAATAAAACCTTCATTTCATAAAGAAAACTAATAGAGGACATACTTTATTTTTTGCAGACTACGTAAATAATGTTATGAAAAATAAGTAAATAATAATAATAATAAATAAATTGCAAATTTAAAAATACTATAATAAATTACAGTTTATCTGAATAAAATCATTACCAAATAATTATATGTATATATAGACTGGTTATTGTAAGGTGTGGGGAAGCTGTGGGTAAAGGTGGATTTCCAAATTTTATTTTACTTTTTGGAGTTTCTTTTTAAGTCGGTTCTATTATTTATGATTTTTTTATTCTCAGCCTCAGCTGTCGGTTTACGGTGCTAATACCGTAACTATTTTTTAATCTTTTTCTTGTCAGTAGGAAAGAAGAATCTCTTTTAAATGAACGCTTGTTACAACTGTGTATATCGTGGGCAAAGCCGGAAAAACTTCCCAGCTATTTATATACGTCTCGGCGCTTCGTAAATATTCGCAAGAAAGACATGAGTTCTTTACTATCCACTTAACGCTCTAGTAAGTATTCTTTTTGCTTGTCCAAGTGCCCGCATAACCGTATTCCCCTTGTCTAGCTTATTTATCTTGTGTTACTTTGTTGTACCAGCCAGGTGATAAATGAACGAGGAAATTACAGAAATAAAGTGTCCGTCGCCGGATCCAAGAAAGGAGGCGTGCGTTTGCCCACCCTTGCTAATGACTTTCGGCCCCCAGACACGATCTGTTTTGCTGAGGGGTTATTCGAGCATAAGTTTTAGTTCAAGGCGTTAATTTTATGGGCCAGCGAACATCATCTCGGTTTTTGTTTTAGTCTCACTGTTGATAAGTTGTGCAAAGGGATCGTGCAAAAAGGATTTGCTTTTTTTCTGTCGAATTAGTACACAATAGTCAAGTGTCTGATGAAAATTAAAATTCATATTAATGTCACTTGGGCAAAGTGATAGAATAATGTAGGTTGTTTCTGTGAAAATAGTTTGTAAAAGCCCTCAATCAATAAATGAATAAGTTATAATTCTTAACGTTTTTAAAGCTCTTAAACACCATAATAAGATAACTTCTTCACTCGTATGAATCTTTTCTTTTATTACAAATAGTGAAGTGTGAGCCAATTTAGTTCAGTTAATAGTCATATATATAGTAACACATATATACTGTCATTTTAAACATTTTTATTGGGTGCCACTTTATTATTTCATATTCGATTCTTATCAATATTTTACCAGTTTCTACCTATGATATACTTGATTTTTGTGCACAATTTAAAATTAATTTAATAAGTACAAGTACAAATAAGTACGGAGAAAATTATATAGTATGTTGTAATCGAAATAATTCAGTGAAATTTGTATATTTTTTTCAATAAAATATGGTACTAAATATAAAACACTTTGCTTTCTATTACCGATTATTTTTAGTAAAAGCTTCTTATGAAAAATTATAATTAACATAACTATATAAATTCGCAAAACTAGGTTCTTATAAAAATATATGTTAACGGTTAAAAAACAATTTAGAAAATGCCATTTATTTTATAATTTAGTAAAATATTCGAAAGTTTTTTGTATATTTTCCTAAATTAAATATTAGATTTCAATAAACACATAGTACATTCAACTAAACTTAAAAAATGTTCGCTAAAATTAATTATTAAAGGTAACTATACTGCTTTACTAAAATGTTTGGTAAACATTAATGTAGGAATATCTATATATTTGAGGTCCGAAAATGGGCGATATTTGGTATCATTTCCCGCAGTGCCACGATAGAGAGGGTCGGGCCCCGGCGCTGTTGTTAAATACACCGCCTTTGTGAGTTTTTTTGTTGATTTCCTTGTTTTTATTCATGAAGAGCAGAAACGAAATTTTTCTTTGATGAAGACTGTGTTTCGTTGTTTGCTTCGTGATGTGATATGATTAAAACTATTCTTTGTCTATATATTACGTATATTAATAAGGTTAGGTGACATATTAAGCAAATGGGGGTTAGCTGGTTTACTAACTATATGCGAATGTAAGTCTTTTTGTATTTTATATTTGTAGTAAAATTGAGCAAATTAACATTATATTAAGGTTATGTTATTAATTTAAATTATATTTCAGATTTTAATTTTCTGGGTATTTAGCCAGGATTCGTTATCGAGTTAATTATAAAAAATACTAAGAAATAATCTGGGGATAACAATGGTGCTAGAAGAAGACAGAATATACTTTATTTTATTCCCACATTTTGTGTAATGAAAGTATTTTTCGCTAAGTTCATTAATCTAAACTAACCTAAATTTGTTTAACATAAAGAATAATTAGAATTATTTTGTCACTAAAGGCTTAAGGAATTTTTGAAGATCGAAAAAGAAAGTGTATTCTGTTCCCCGATAACACTAACTTTTATACAGTTATTCAAGGGCAAAAGTTTTGATTAAATGGGAGGCAAAATCACCATTGAAAAGGAGGATGGATATGTTTTTCATCACACTTGCTCAGAAAGTTCACTTTTGACCACACAGAGCGAAATATATCCTTTCCAAACAATATAGTGTATATCTGAGTGGCGTTAATATCGAAGTTGTATTTCAATATAACCATAACCAAGAAAAGAAATAACTCATTGTTGTTCATTGTGTATGAAAATTATACTTTCTGTTTTTGATATGAAGGTTGTCTTGGAAAGTGCAGCAGAGTTACGAGAGAGAGGTATTATATAAATTGTCTTGCTATCTCACTCTCTAACAGCATCTGATTGACTGCCACCTCTTTCCTACATTTTTCAATAATCATTATTACAGTTTATAATCAGAATGGTTTGGATGAAATGAAAGCGTAATATTTTTAAAATTTAATATTAAGTTTACTGAAATTTACAAAAAAATTGTATTTTTATCGGCACAAGATACATTTTTTCTAATACAATAACATAAGTTTTAAAATATAGGATAGTAGGGTTATCTATACTTAATTTTAAGGCAAACCGAAATTAATAGTAAAGGTTTCTAAAAATGGTTTTAACCGTTAATAGTTTATTAGTAAACAATTTCAAAACAGTATAACAGGACTTAAAAATAAGTTAAAATAAGCTACATAAAATTAATTAGGAAAAATAGCAAAATGTATTTCATATTTAACAATGTGTTTTTTTATTTTTTATCGAAGCATTGTGACTTAAGTTTATTATATTTTTTTGCACGCCTTTTAAAAATATTTAGTTGTCCTATATTTTTTATGTTTGCAATATTTGTCTTTCCGTATACTATTTTGTTCTGTCGTGTTGAATTCGTACCATCACATTTAATTTTTCTGCGAAACTTAAAAACAATTCAATGAGAATTTTTTTAAGTTGAATTTTTAAAAAATTATTTGGCCGTCATTCTGTTCCGCTATCTTTAATTCGTGCCACAATCAGTTTCAGTTTATCTATATATCACACTTAATATTTGCACAAAATTTGAAATTACTCTAAAAATTAGTTTTTTCAGGCTGATTTTTTTAAATATTTTATTTGGCCGCCATTTCGTTTTGCTATCTTATATTCATACTTATTAGTTTATTCCATTGTAACACTTGATTTTTGTGCAAAATTTGACATTTGGCCGCCGCGCCATCTTGAATTAGTACTACAGTTTTACTAGTTTATTTCTATACCACAATTAGTTATGGCACACAAATTGAAATCAGTCCATTAAGTATGTATTTTGTTCCGCCATCTTGGATTCGTACCAAACTTTCACCACTGATTCCTACATAATCCTTTATTATTGTACAAAATTTGAGATACATTGGGTAGGTAGTTTTTTAGTAATAATTTTTTAACATTAACTAGGCCGCCATTTTGTTTTGCCATATTGGATTTTTACCAAAATGTTGCCAGGTCCCCCACATATGACCCTTAATTTTTGATCAAAATTTGATGTCAAGGAGGTAAGTAGTTTTTTAGTTATGCCGTAAACGGACAAACCGACAGACCGACGGAATTGAGAAAACATGTTTTTTGGGAAGTAAAAATGGCCCAATCAACTCACTAAGAAAATGTACAGGAAGAAAGAAATTGGAGATTGAAGATAATACAAAACCCCTTTAAGGAGAATGGAACATTCATTGTATTTTGAGAAATAAATACCTACCTTGAATAAAATATTTGCGGAGGTCAGAAAAGAGCAAAACATTTCGCCTATGAACTTCGGTTATGAAATACTTTAAAGCAGAAAGTCGGTTTTGGTAGAAAAACACGAGATTATTTGCTGGCGAAGACAAATTTAAGAGCTGAAAGAAAGGAAAGGTCGGGAAGACAGTCTAAATATCTAAAACTTGGACGAAACATAGATGGCAAAGTATGTAAAAGATAAGAACATATCAAGTTCGGTAGAGAGCTTTTTTAGAAGAGTGGTTTTCTGGATTTAACGCGCCTTGTGGAAAAAAAGGCGGTTAATAATAACAGATATTGTTAGTAAAATTTGCGTTGCAAGGGATAATCAGCATTTAATAATCAAAGGAAACTAGTGATTATCACGAAATCGAAAATGCAGATGACGAATATTTTGAGCAAATGTTAGATCTTATTATCGTTACCATTAGCTTAAAAAATTGCTAAATGCTTTCTGGAGAAAAACTGTATTATTCAATGTCTTACTTAAAGAAAATGTTATATAAAGATAGCATAATTAAAAAGGTATGGTAATTTAAAAAATGCCTTCCTGCACAAAATATGTAGTTGAATAAATTACTTTAAACCGAAATTTGGTACTTTTACTTTCAACGTACCATTAAGATAAATTTCAGCTGTCGTCTGAGAACAGTGTTTTACTATAAATAGATAAGATCCTATAATTCGTTTGTTTTATAAGTCTACCGATGTTCTTCGGAGACTATTTATGAGAAATTTCACAAACATAAACCTATTAATATCTTCGTATACTCTCTCTCTCTCTCTCTCTCTTTTTCTCTCTCTCTCACTCTGTCTTTCTCTTTTTTTCTGCCTGCTTTCGCGTCTTTTGAAGTATTAACTGAAAGTATTAAGTAAGCTAAGCAAAATCGCCATATATCAATTTGACTTTCTATGCACAAGTAGCTTTGGGTTATATCAGTTCCTGGACTAGTTTGGGTTTTGTTTAACCACCTAAAAATTAAAATATAATGTGTAATCTTTTACGGTTGAACAATAAATGTATTATTATCATTAATAATAATAATTATTATTAAATAATTTTTTCAAAATGTTCGAGTAATTATTTTTGTTTTATTTGCCTGTTTTTAAAACGAGCAGCGTATTAATTTCCGATGTACTTTGAACATGGGCCCGTTGCCAAGTTCTTTGTTGGATAGCTTATCACACAAGGGACAAGTTTTTAGTCTGTTTTTAACTTCTGTCATTCACTTAGCAAACATATATAAAATTATTGGTTTGTAAAAAAAAGAAGTATCTGTGTTATTGTAATAGTTAGTTTGTCATTGTTATAACAATTGTTTCCTAGATCTGAAAGATATGTAGTAATACAGGTAAATGGCCGGTAGCCACCAATAATGGGTCACTCAAATTGTTTAACAAAACTTATTATACAAACATTGTCTATAGTTTTAGCATTCCGAGAGAGCTTCATTTATGCGTGCTGTGCTTAATATTCAATAATGTCATAATTTCATCACAGCATGATCTAAGGACCCAGTTACCGTTTATACGATTTATTTTATAAATCAGCACTTTTATCTTTAAATAGGTCTTTTGTTTGGAGATTAGATCATATGGCGTAACTCTTGCATGACACACCAGTACGTTTAGATATAACAACTGATGTGATTGCATTTTTCTTCGTAACAGTTGCACTGGAGTTTAGATATACGAACTAGTACCGCGGACATAATTTATGGTTCTGATATGAGGTACATACGTATTGGTCGAATAATTTATATCGGCAATAAAAAATTAGATCTTAATCTATTGGGTAGTTATGTATTCGCAGCGAGAATTTATAATTATGTAATAAAACAAGAAGTACAAATTATTTAATAAAAATAAAAAAATCAAAACCACAACATAAGCGCCACTTTGCTTTATTTAGGTACTTGGAATCCCGTATAAAATCAAAACTACTTCTTAATACGTATACCGAAGAAATAATATCATCCAATGTCATGTTTGCACAATTAATCTATTTATTATTTTTATTAGGATCACGTTCATTTGATAAACAAAATTCACAATGAAATATATGTTAGAACCTTTTAGAAACAAAATTTGCACAGAGTCCTCGAAATTTATTCCACTCTTAGATCTCTATCCACTTTTACCATCCCTAACAGCATTTGACTTGAGGAGTTACTTTGCACATTTCTTGACCAAAGACCTTAAAGTTGCATCAGCAAGGCACACCTTAAAAGTGATCGGTCTCTTTAAAAACAAAAAATGTGTGTATTTTTCTTTCAAACTCTATTTTACCCAATTTCTTGACCTAGAAATAAAAAAAAATATAAATATATTTTTTCTAGCAAACATATGAAGCTTCTGACTTGTCCAATTGTTCTTGTCCTAGGAAGTACCAATATGTACATACAAAGACTGGAAACCAATGAAACAAAATCGTGTAAACTACATTAAAAAAATTTCCATAAAATCAACCTTAACACTCCAGAGGTGAGCGGCGTTTCTTCCCTGTATTTACTTTTGCCCAACTTGTTTTGCACCCTCTCCAGTGATTCAACCTAAGAGCTATATGATGATCACTAGACTACACACACAGCAATATTCTTTAATCGGTCTAGAGAATGAAGGTATTCTCAGAAAATCGATATGAGAATCTATGTACAAAGCTCAGATTTTTCAATGCTCGAGATGTTATGATGTCAATATGTTTGTTAAATGATCAACATGGCACCCGGGTGACGTATGTCTGAACAAGACTAGAGCTCAATATTTTTAAGTGTATATACATATATATGTTATGAGTGCATGCAATCGCTGAAATGTAATTTGGAAACACTTTTTTATATTCAGATCCGTTTTGTTATTAACGCATCATATACAAAATTCATTCAGATCCAGCTGGAGAAACCGTACATCTCCAATTGTTTTAACAGAACCGAAAATCTTTATATCATCAGCAAACATCAAGAAATTACTTGCTTGTAAAACTTCAAATCAGACAAAAACAAGAAATCAAATAGGATAGGTCCTCAATGTGATCCCTGTAGCACACCCGAAGAAACCTGAGTATCCTGAGAGACGGCACCACTGATTCTCACTCGTTGGGACCTCCCTAAAATAAAACTTGTAATCCACCACAGCAAAGAAGCCCCCAGACCCAGCTTTAAAAAGATCATATGCATCTTCAATTTTTGACAAAAGCAAGTGTTTGTATAACACCAGGTTAGCCTAGGTGGACCTGCCAAACTGTTCCTTGTATTTATTTATGTATTTATTTTAAATACAATATTGAACAGGCTAGCCAATTACAGGATAAGGAAAAAGCCATACGTACTAAACATAACATGCGATATAAAATTTATAACAGAATAACAGTACATATAATGACAAAATTTACATTTTTGGACAGGGAAAAGTAACGGTTAAAATTAGAATATAAAAAAAGGTGTAGAACAATGAAAGTAAAAATGAAGTTAAACAAACATCTTTCTAATCTGTTAAATGCTGCAACGCAATATGTCTACTATACTATTTTCAATTTTATTGTAGTTTTTTGAAATCTGGTATATTGGAGAAGACATAAGGATGTTTGTTCGTGGAGCTGGGGTTCGAATAAAGCTCAAGCGTCTTGCTTCCAATCTAGGCGTTCTAAATCTAATACAATCGAGCAGACGTATACAGGTAATCTTATTGTTTAGTGATTTATATAAAAATATATCTGAGTTGCATGATCGTCTAGCCGCTAATTCAGTAAGGCCGAGAATTTACGCTGAATGCTTTCAAGGCTAGAAAGATGAGTCTGGTACATTGGACACCATACGATAGAGGAGTAGTCAAAACGAGATTTTACAAAGGTCGAGTAAATAGAAAGCAGTGTAGCGGACTGTTGAAACTCCCTTGAATTACGCAAAATAAAGCACATGCCTTTTGATGCATTGATCACTGTGTCTTCAATATGGTTAATAAATGTAAGTTTTGAATCGAAAATTACTCGAAGGTCATTAATCACAGTAGATCTTGCTAGCAAAACATTATCTATGGCATAATTATGCTCAATTGTTCAACAGTTTTGTAGTCTGTGACCATTGTCAGGAGAACGAATCTCACAAAATATTTTAAGGTTGGCCGCATACAGCAAACATTCGACCTCCAATCCAAAGGCAATGCCATTAATGAACATATTCAAGAAAAGTGGTCCAAGCACTGACTCAGACCTGTATCCAGGGAACTGTATATATTGATACCTATTTGATAAATAGGATTTTATTAATTGAACCAACGGATCTGAAATACCAAATGCTAAGAGTTTCTTTAGTAAAATTCCATGAATAAGCCTATCAAGAGCTTTAGAAAAATCTGTGCAGATCACATCTACCTGACTTTGTCAAGCTTCTCAGAGATGTATTGGGTAGCAAACATAAGGTAAGTAACTGTTGTTTTACCAGGCATAAAACCATGCTGTTCATCAGACATCATCATAGCTTGCTGAAATTGCACACAATAGCCACTGGTCTATAGTTATCTACATCGCTGCGCTCGCCCTTCTTAAAAACCAGAGAAATACGTGATGCTTTCCAAGAATCTAGAAAGCATGACGTTAAAATTACCGCGATAAATATCTTAGTTAGTGGTTTAAGAAATACGGAAAGACAATCTTTAATTATGAATGCAGGAATAAGATCAGGACCCATAGTCATATTAGGCTGTAACTTACGACCAGCCATTTCAGCGTCTTGTTCCGTAATAGAGGTTAAAATACAGGTAGGATATTGACTGAGGAATCCGCCAGCAATCTATCCGAAACCAAAGACGAGACACCATCCCGAAACGTCCGAGAAAAAAAGTCTTCTTCGTTATTGTACGTTAAAGTTTGTGGAATTACTAATGATTTATTTTTTACATGTAAATAAGACCAGAATCTATTGGGATCCTCTGATATATTTTCTTATATGTTGCGAACATAATTAGTATGTAAAACTTTTAGTTCACGAACTGCTCACGAAATAGCGGATTTTCGGTTTTCTTCAATTTGTTTTTGTTAAAATTGTTAATCAATTGCTTTAAAAATATTAATTTCATATGTGTTTGTTTAGACTAAGTTACGGCTGGCGGCACCGGCAAGATATGTGTGAGAGCGCCGAGTCGCCTAAATTGCTATATAAGCGTTTTTGTTAATCTGTGTTTAAACGAAACCAATTTTAATTTAGGCAGTTGTTCAATAGAGTTCTTTCAGAAATGTTTTTGTTTCATTTATTAACTTTAATTCACAATAAACCACCACCCTTCCAGCAAAATTCTTAACAGGTTATGGGCCCAGTTACCCAGGTTAGTAAGGTGGTTTTATTGTGAGCAAAAGTTTTTTTGTTGCGCGGCGTCGAGTCGGGTGTGGCAAGTTAGTTGTGTAAACATTCGATAACGTGAAAGCGTGGACAATAAAAAATGGAAAGTGAAAAACCAAGAATTGAAAAGCTTAGGGATGCGGACAACTGGCAGCAATGGCAGTTTGTTGTGAGTACGTTGCTGGATAGTGAGGATGCTCTGGGAGTTTGCGATGGAACCTTCGTAAAGCCAGAAAGCACAGACCAGAACTACGATCAACAATTACGAAAGTGGACAAAAGCAGATCGGTTAGCGAGGAAAACCATTGTGACCACTGTGGAGGCGAAACCATTGCAGTTATTGATGAATTGTGAAGGTGCCAGGGAAATGTGGGTCAAGTTACACAGCGTGTATGACTTGAAATCGGACGAAAGTTTGGGATTAATTCAAAAGCAATTTTTTGAATTAAAATGGGACTCGTCACTAAACATTGCAGGGCATATTTCAAAATTGGAACAAATGGCAAGCAAAATGAAAAAACTCAACGGTCCAATACCAGATTCAATGTTGATGGCAAGAATTTTATCAATTTTGCCAGTCAAATTTAATCATTTCCATAGTGCTTGGGAATCCATGGACTCGTCAAAGCGTAACAACTTACGTGAAACACTTACAACTCGTCTTATGACTGAAGAGTTACGTCTTCAAAAGAGTGAATCAGAAATTAACGAATTGACAACCGCGTTAGTGACAAAAACTCAATTTCATCCTAAGAACAAGAAGGCGCAGGTGGTTAAAAAGGGAAAGTGTTTTACATGTGGAAAAGCGGGACATTTTCGGCGAGACTGTCCGGGTTGCGTTAAGTGCGGGTCAAAAAGGCATTTAGAAAAGGATTGTTTATCAAATGCCAGTGCACAAATGCAAACAGACGATTCCGGGGAAAGACAAGCGTTTGTAGGAATTAATAATGTGCAAAACGGCTCTGACATTTGGTTGATTGACTCTGGTGCGACGAATCACATTACGAATCGTAGGGACTGGTTTGTGGAATTTAAAGTTTTTTCAGAGCCTCATATGATACGTGTCGGAAACGGGGAGAGTATCGCCGCGTACGGGAGTGGACAAATAAATGTCGAAACGTACGTTGATGGAACTTGGAAACCGGGAGCTCTCTATGACGTGTTATATGTGCCAAAAATCGCGCGAAACCTTTTTTCGGTAAAATGTGCGGCAAAAAAGGGCGTCGATTTTGTGATAAACAATAACGGTAAAAACTGCAAGCTGTTGCGCAATAATAAAGTGGTGGCCGTGGGCGAAGAAGCTGAAAATCTTTATCGCATAGTTTTACGTATCGTCACGCCATGCGATAAGAGCGCGGATGTTTTGATTTCGGAAAAAATCAAGAGTGGCGGCGACACTTTGTTACTGTGGCATGAGAGACTTGGGCATCAAAATAATAAACACGTGCAAGAGTTTATGAAACGTTATGGACTTGAACTAAAAAAGGACAGCGATGTTTGTGATGGATGCGCGTACGGGAAAAATCACCGGCAAGCGTTTCGGGATTGCAAAGAAGAGCGCGCTGGTAAAGTTCGAGAAATGATTCATAGCGATGTTTGCGGCCCGATGGAAGTGGAATCGTTAGGCGATAATCGATATTATTTACTTTTCAAGGATGATTACAGTAAATATCGAGTGATTTATTTTATTCAAAATAAATCAGAGGTGTACGAAAAATTGGAGCATTTTTTAAATGAAATAAAGACGCAATTTACTGATCATGTAAAAGGGATTCAAAATGACGGTGGCAAAGAATATGTAAATAAAAATGTGAAATGTTTGCTTAGCAAAATGGGTATAACACAAACAGTTACAGTACCTTATACTCCGGAACAAAATGGTTTTGTTGAAAGGGAAAATCGAACAATTGTGGAGTCTGCAAGGTCAATGTTATACTCAAAACCATATCTTCCAAAAGAATTGTGGGCTGAAGCCATGAATACGGCTGTGTATATTTTAAATAGAACAGGGCCTACAAGAATTCCTGGAAAAACACCGATAGAAATATGGAGTGGAAAGCAGCCAAAAATTTCGCATTTTAAAATTTTTGGTACCGAGTGTTTTGTACACATTCCAAAAGAAAAAAGGCACAAGCTAGATAAAAAGTCAGTTAAAGGCTATTTTGTGGGATATGCAGAAAATGTGCAAGGCTACCGTGTGTGGATACCTGAGAAAAATGATGTGATAGTAAGTCGTGATGTGATTTTCAAAAATGAAAAAATACTACCAACCAAAGTACCAGTTGACAACGCAATTTGATATAAAAACTGCATTTTTATATGGAAATGTAACGGAGGAAATTTTCATGAAGCAACCAAAGGGGTTTGAAGACGGAACAACCCGTGTGTGCGAACCGACAAAAAGTCTGTATGGTTTAAAACAGGCGCCAAGGTGTTGGAATGAAAAATTTTCAAAGTTTCTTGAAGAATGTGGTTTCAGGGAGAGTGCTTCGGATCCGTGTTTATTTATAAACAGAAACAACAACGAAAAAAATTTATTGTTGCTATATGTTGATGATGGTTTGGTAGCATCATCAAACGCCGAAGAGCTAGAAAAACTACTTGGGAAAATCGGAAAAACATTCAAGGCCAAGATGACAAGTAATGTAAAGAATTACATTGGAATAGAAATTGAAAAACAGCATGATGGTTCAATTTTTATTCATCAAAAAACTTACATTCAAAAGTTTTTAAAAAAATATGGAATGGAAGATTCTAAAGTGGTTGCCACGCCTAAATCCAGGATGGCAGACGGATATGTCAATAACGCAGGAAATTGATAATTTTCCGTATCGTGAAATTGTGGGAAGTTTAATGTTTTTGCAAGTTAACACGAGACCAGATATTGGGTATGCACTTAACATTGCGTCAAGAGCATTAGAAAATCCTACTGCAGCACATTGCAAACTTGTAAAAAGAATTCTTCGTTATGTTAAGGGTACAGCAGATTTTGGATTGCTCTATAGTACCAACGAATCATTGGAAGTTTTTTGTGATGCTGATTTTGCTGGGGATGTTGAAAGCAGAAGATCAACAACAGGCGTTATCTGCAAAATAAGTGGAGCAGCAGTATCATGGCAAAGCAGAAAACAACAGTGCGTCGCTTTATCTACGACAGAAGCGGAGTATATGAGTGCAGCAAGTGCGGCGAAAGACCTAGTGTGGCTAGTGCGCATACTTAAAGAAAGCGGCGTGAATTCGGAAAAATATAGCCATGTGTCTTTGTGCATTGACAATCAGAGTGCGATTAAACTGATTAAAAACCCAGAAGGGCATAAACGCACAAAACACATCGATATCCGATTTCATTATATTCGTGACTTATATAAAAAAGGCGAATTTATAGTGTAATGTTCCGAGCGAAAATCAAATCGCCGATATAATGACTAAACCACTAGTAAAGCAAATTTATGAATTGTTGCGTTTAAAATTAGGTTTAGTTAGAATTTAAGTATGTATGTACTTGTTAGCATAAGATTAATATTTTAGGGAGAGTGTTAAAATTGTTAATCAATTGCTTTAAAAATATTAATTTCATATGTGTTTGTTTAGACTAAGTTACGGCTGGCGGCACCGGCAAGATATGTGTGAGAGCGCCGAGTCGCCTAAATTGCTATATAAGCGTTTTTGTTAATCTGTGTTTAAACGAAACCAATTTTAATTTAGGCAGTTGTTCAATAGAGTTCTTTCAGAAAGGTTTTTGTTTCATTTATTAACTTTAATTCACAACAAACCACCACCCTTCCAGCAAAATTCTTAACAGTTTTTCAACTTATCCTTTCTTTTTATTTTATAAATTATATTAGAGTTCTCTTCCCGGGAACATGCAATTCAAAAAGGTTTAGTATTTTTTCATCAAATTTACATCATAAACACAAGCATCCAAAAAGAACCAACCCACAGTAGATATATCTGCATAAAGAGCACAGAAGTTAGCTTTTTTAAAATTAAACTCGCAATTAACTTTTGAAGTATATAATGTTACGGAAGTCCAGGGCCAAGGGCACCGAGACAAGGATATCCAACAGTTTTTGAATTCAGATTGGTTGGACACCGCTTTATAATTTTCAGCCAATGTTCTAGAACCTGACTCAACACTCTCACAAAAGTCTTGCAGTGGGAAATCATAATTAAACCTATTTTTGTCTGTCATCTGATTATAGGATGCATCATGTCTGCGAGAACCAGCGTACATTGTATTTTGTATGATGCAAAGAAATTTGCAGAATCATTGTTATTTGTACTTTGTGCCCTATTATAGGTCATGTTAATAGGAACGCGTCAATTTATAATTTTTTTTTGTATACATAAATATGTATTTCAAAAGGATTTAGCTCCTTTTGAAAAAACGGTGACACAAGGCATGTTGTATATACAAACAATTTTTTCTACTATATATGATATCCCTAGGAGAACGAAATAGATAAAAACAAATCAAGAGCGTTTAATTTTTTTAACAAACAGAGAAGCAAGACAATTTCTTTATTTTTTTGTGTGTATAAATAGCTTTGTTTTACAGCATATACGGTAGTGCTAGGGATATGAAGCAGCTTCCAAGAAATTACAATATTAAAGAGGTTAATAAAATAAAACGTTAAATCAAGTCGATTTTCTTTTATATTTTTGTAAAGATAACGTATTTTTCCAGTACTCATAGTAGTCCTAAGAGATAAAAAGAGAGTCTTAACAAAATAATATTTTTAATTTTCATAACGCTTTTTTCAAAAACGGTAAAACAGAAGAAATTTCTTTTCTTTTTTGCACACAAAGTAATTTTTTTCTTTATATATGATTAATTATTCTAGGAGTGTGAAACCGCTCTCTAAAAGCAAAATTAACATTTTAAGTTTCTTTTTATTTTGTATTATTTTTTATATAAATGTTTTTTCGACAACCCAGGGGCAGCTTTTTATATTACTTTATATTTTTTTGCATATAAACCTTGAGAATACCAGTGATGTAGGTGTATATTCGGCTAAGTACATGTTATTTTTATATTAATTATAGGTCTGAGGAACAACTTCTTCATCTATTTTTAACATTATTTAATTTATCTGAAGAACAGCTTCTCGCCTAACATCTAAAATATTCATTTCTGAAAATATAACTATGTATTGTGTCCTAAAAATCCCATTTTAAGCCGTTCAACGCTAAGAATAGGAAATCAGGATTCCTCAAATATTTAAATTATCAAAATCAAAACAAATAAATCTGTGTTAAACCATTAAAGTAAAACTGTAAAACCGTTTTTCAATAAAATGAGCAAAACTATCGTATTGTAAAAAAAATGATAAAACTAAATCAAACAGAGGCATGTATAAGTTCATCAGTTACGGTATTATGTATGGACCGTTGCATTTATAGATCCAACCACTCATCAGATTCGCGATTATTTATATTCACTAGCCAGATTAAGTCAAATTTAGAATGCATTTTATACTGAATCAGTTAAAACCTAAAATTACAACAACACACTGCCACAGAATAATTAAAACTGCAAACATTACGCTGACTCCACTGCCATGTAATTTCGGTGTTTTAAATGAAATATCTAATGGCCTGTCTATTTAGTAATGTAGAATCAAATTATTATGTTTCAGACTGAACGGAATTATCATTTATGTTAAAGATTAAATACATAAATACATGATTAGTGATTATGATGCTAATTTATGTACCTTCAAAAAGCATCGCGGCATTTTCCGAACAGTAAGTTACATTTTAGATAGGTCGAATAAGAAGGCGGCGTATACACTAGTAAATAAGCATGCATTATTTAAACTACTGTATAATAACAGTAGAGTTTTGGAATACGACAAAATTACGTCGATTTTCTGGAAACGAGACGAGGGACTACAAAAATAGTTCGACTGAAAAGCAAATCGGCAATTTCTATTTAAGAAGAAATAATAGGTTGGCGTTTGTTAATAACTAATTTTTAGAGTTTTGTTATTATTGTTAACCGAAAAATCTCGATAATGTTAAACACGAAAATACGTTTTTACTTCTCGCGTAAAAGGGAAGTATTGTAATCGTGAAAAATCACTCTCCGAGATTTTTTCACATCTTCACGTTTCAGGGTCCCTAGATGACGAAAAACATGTTTTCTCAATTCCGTCGGTTTGTCTGTCTGTTTGTCTCTCTTTTCGCGGCGTAGCTAAAAAACTACTTATCCGATTAACTTCAAATTTCGGTCAAAAATTAAGGATTATATGGATATGACCTGGTAACCTTTTGGCAAAAATCCAATATGGCGAAAAAAAATACCTTCTTAGATGCCAAAAAACATGTTTTATCAATTCCATCGGTCCGTCTGTCGGTCTGTGTGTCGGTTCGAGATCCAGTAAAAAAAACAAGTATTTTTTTTTTAAATTGTCGACGTTTCGCAACTTAATTGTTAGATCCTGAGGACACATATATAGATCTTATATCCTGTATGAAACCCATATTATCAGAACTTTTACTCCTTGGTTCCGCATATATTACCCAGATATTAAGTTTCTAAATGGTTTTCGTTAACAATCCTTTTATCGTAATGTTAGAGTGGTGTATTATTTGTGATTAGGATCCAAAAAACCAAAATGCTATTTTTAAATAGTCGACGTTTCGCAACTTTATTGTTGCATGTTCAGGACACATTCTATATCCAGCATGAAACCCATATTGTCAGTCTTTACATATTCCGTTTGTCCGCAGATATTTCCCAAATATTAATGGTTTTCGTTAAGGATCCTCTTGTTTTTATGTTAGAGTAGTGTATTTTTTGGGGTTAGGATCAAGAAAAAAAACAAAAGACTTTTTAACTGTTTACGTTTCGAAACTTTGTTGTTGCATCCTCAGAGAGACAGTATATGTAACACATATATACTGTGACTATGTACTGAACTAGCTTGGACCACATGTCACCCTTCCCAATAAAAATAATAATTCATAGCGAGGGAAGTTCCGGGTAAAGGAATTAACCGATTTCTTTCTTAGTCATGAAATCGTACTCTTCAATTTCATTAAAATATTTCGAAAAGGTAATCGGCATCAGTTGGATGGATATTATCTTCAGCGTCGTACAACACGTACTCCAACGATATCTTCAACAAGAGTTTACATTGAAATAATGCTGGAATATTTATAAACGTAGAAAGTCTGAACAATATACGGTACGCCGATAATACAAAAATCCTGGCAGATTATCTAGAATATGTACAAATTATCATGAAGAATTGCAATAGTTAGTCAACAACATGGCTTATGTTCACTATCCCTAGCTGTGAACAAAATAATATTGTATAAACAAATAGAGTATAAATAATATAATCAAAATCTAAGAAAACAAAATCTGTCTACCTGTAATATAAGATGCCATTTCTAATGCTTATTTGAAGCTGTAGACAATACTAAATGCCGAATGGCTAATGTGTTTTGGACTTTCATTATCTTTTTTCAATTTTTCCGGCCATATATGCGTATGTAGGAACTGGGCGATCAATATTTACTAGGCTTATGGAAGATGAGTGATGTATTAAAGAGAAAAAAATTAGACAATCATTGTAGTTAGTAAGAACAATATTGGTCCTAATAGAGAAACTTTAGAACTCCGTTGATGACATATTTTTTTCCTATGACGAATATTAAATAAGACTTGATAAGTAGCTGACAACGGAGTTCATAGAAACCTTTTAAATCGGAAAGCTTTAATACCTTGAATAAATAACGCGAAATAACAATCGATACCTATATTATAGATTACTATGACGAATCATCCAGGGTAAGACCCTAGGAAAGAGAGGACCTGGTTGAAGAAAGATCTCTTGTTTAAAAACTAGGTGTTTTTAAAAACAAATTTTCAGTGACATGCATTAGCCTCTTTCAAGCAGCAGTGACTAAAATGTTTATAGTTAGGATCAATGCCAATATTCGGCACTTGTTTAAGTGTTTCTTTTTTACATATTTAAGCACAAAATAATTACGAAATCGTAGTGGTGGATTCATGATTTGAAATGAAAATTATTTTTGGGTTTTTCGCCACATTTATAATACAAAATCAAAATATGAAATAAAATTTCTATCTATTTACCTTATAAGTTTAATATGCAACACTTACTAGAGAAATTGTCTAATGTTCAAATAAATATAAATAATACACTGGTAAGTTTTGATACCGTTAGTCTTTCTACAAATCTATCTGTTGATAAAACTTTAAACATAGCAAGAAGTAAACTTGAAAATAATAACAGTCTTGGTAAACATACATCATTAAGCATTAATACCATGCATTCTAGAATTATTAACTTTTTGTGTAAAAACTACTTATTTTCACACATTCTATATCCAGCATGAAACCCATATTGTCAGTCTTTACATATTCCGTTTGTCCGCAGATATTTCCCAAATATTAATGGTTTTCGTTAAGGATCCTCTTGTTTTTATGTTAGAGTAGTGTATTTTTTGGGGTTAGGATCAAGAAAAAAAACAAAAGACTTTTTAACTGTTTACGTTTCGAAACTTTGTTGTTGCATCCTCAGAGAGACAGTATATGTAACACATATATACTGTGACTATGTACTGAACTAGCTTGGACCACATGTCACCCTTCCCAATAAAAATAATAATTCATAGCGAGGGAAGTTCCGGGTAAAGGAATTAACCGATTTCTTTCTTAGTCATGAAATCGTACTCTTCAATTTCATTAAAATATTTCGAAAAGGTAATCGGCATCAGTTGGATGGATATTATCTTCAGCGTCGTACAACACGTACTCCAACGATATCTTCAACAAGAGTTTACATTGAAATAATGCTGGAATATTTATAAACGTAGAAAGTCTGAACAATATACGGTACGCCCATAATACAAAAATCCTGGCAGATTATCTAGAATATGTACAAATTATCATTAAGAATTGCAATAGTTAGTCAACAACATGGCTTATGTTCACTATCCCTAGCTGTGAACAAAATAATATTGTATAAACAAATAGAGTATAAATAATATAATCAAAATCTAAGAAAACAAAATCTGTCTACCTGTAATATAAGATGCCATTTCTAATGCTTATTTGAAGCTGTAGACAATACTAAATGCCGAATGGCTAATGTGTTTTGGACTTTCATTATCTTTTTTCAATTTTTCCGGCCATATATGCGTATGTAGGAACTGGGCGATCAATATTTACTAGGCTTATGGAAGATGAGTGATGTATTAAAGAGAAAAAAATTAGACAATCATTGTAGTTAGTAAGAACAATATTGGTCCTAATAGAGAAACTTTAGAACTCCGTTGATGACATATTTTTTTCCTATGACGAATATTAAATAAGACTTGATAAGTAGCTGACAACGGAGTTCATAGAAACCTTTTAAATCGGAAAGCTTTAATACCTTGAATAAATAACGCGAAATAACAATCGATTATATTATAGATTACTATGACGAATCATCCAGGGTAAGACCCTAGGAAAGAGAGGACCTGGTTGAAGAAAGATCTCTTGTTTAAAAACTATAGGTGTCTTTAAAAACAAATTTTCAGTGACATGCATTAGCCTCTTTCAAGCAGCAGTGACTAAAATGTTTATAGTTAGGATCAATGCCAATATTCGGCACTTGTTTAAGTGTTTCTTTTTTACATATTTAAGCACAAAATAATTACGAAATCGTAGTGGTGGATTCATAATTTGAAATGAAAATTATTTTTGGGTTTTTCGCCACATTTATAATACAAAATCAAAATATGAAATAAAATTTCTATCTATTTACCTTATAAGTTTAATATGCAACACTTACTAGAGAAATTGTCTAATGTTCAAATAAATATAAATAATACACTGGTAAGTTTTGATACCGTTAGTCTTTCTACAAATCTATCTGTTGATAAAACTTTAAACATAGCAAGAAGTAAACTTGAAAATAATAACAGTCTTGGTAAACATACATCATTAAGCATTAATACCATGCATTCTAGAATTATTAACTTTTTGTGTAAAAACTACTTATTTTCAATTTAAAAATGAATATTATTTACAAAATTCTGGCATGGCTATGGGCTCTGCTGTATCTCCTTTACTAAGTAATATTTTTATGGTAAAATTTGAGTTTGGTGGAAATACAATGATTACATTTTTGTACCTACGAACATGACGATTAACATTTAAATCATTTTTTAAATCATTTTAACACCAAAGAACCGACAATTAAATTTACTATTGAAAAAGAAACAGACCAACAACTTTGATTTTTAGACATACTTATTAAAAAAGACATACACAGTTTTGAAACGGAGGTATACAAAAGACCTACACACACAAACAGATACTTACATTTTTTCTCAAATCATCCAATCGTGGATAAAAGGGAGTTGTAAATAGTCTATATGACTAAAAATAATTTGGAAAGATCAAAATTTGGTTGAAGAAAAAAAATTTATAAAAGATGTTTTAAATCAAAATAATTATTCTATTGATTTCATTGAAAATGTTTTTTTGAATTTGAGAATCCAAAGGTCAAACCAATTCAAAATAGACCAATTTTAAATCACTTTATACCATACATACCTAACTTATCAGATAAAATTAAACGAATAAGTAAACGTTTTAACATAAGAAGGATTTTTAAGACACAAAATACGGTTAGAAGCAAACTTACAAAAACAAAACCTAACAATGAGCAAGATAATACAAATAATGTTATTTATACAAATCCGTGTCAATGCAATAAATTTTACATAGGTGAAACCTGTAGGTCATCATCCGAAAGAAATAAAGAACACCAAACATACATAAAAATCGGGAATTTTAAAAATCAAACCTTTGCCAACGCATGCACTTGATAACAACCATCAAAATTAACTGGGATGCTTCTAGTATTTTAGCAAAAGAACCATGTTCCGAAAAATGTAAAATAAACGAAAGTGTCTTAATACTGTTGTTTAAAGATAATTATGTAGCAGCTTGTTTCGTTAATTTTAATAACACATGGTTAAATTTGTTAAATACTGAAGTAAAAAATGGACACCTCAAAATACAATAAACTAAAATGAGCATACTCTAGGTGCACATGTTTTTTCACTTTATTTTAACAATTCAAACTAACACCTTTAAATTGATATTCAATGACATTCTGTCAGAGATTAGCGCCTTTCCTGTTACATTACAAATACAAAACATTAGTAATATTCTGCTTTTAGTTTTTTATTTTTAGTTTTGCTGAAGACGGTGGTAGATTTTCCCCCGAAACGACCAAAAAATAGATATTTTTCAGTGTCGTTCCTCGATTACCTTTATAGTGCACTCTGACTGAACTAAATACTGCATATTAAGCTTATAAAGTAAATAGATAGAGTTTTTGTTTCATACTTTGATTTTATATTGAAAATTGTGGCAAAAAATCCAAAAATAGTTTTTAAATTTAAGCTCTACTAAATGCTTGTAATCGTTTATGAAGTAGTCTTAAGGGTATTTTGGACATATTAGAATATGAATTGTCATTCTTTCTTTAGTTGTTTGAATCATATATCTATCAAAAAAGTAAGAAATGGTAAGTTAGAATTCGTAAGAACATAATATTGTAGACTACTTGAATATTAGAATTAAAATAAAAATTATTATTTTATTTTGTTTAGAAACATTTTAAAGGGACTAATGCCTATATATTAACGAACAAAGGTTACTTAGTCGCCGCGAAAAAATATTCATGGATACTTCTGTAAATTTAATGTAGGTAAATACTCACTTTGTAAAACAGCTGATGTCCGATTGATAGGACCCAACAAAGATCTTGAATTATGCCTTAGTAACGTTGCAAAATCATTTCTGCCTTGTTCCTTTAGTAATAGTTCCGTTTCACTATCACAACAGTGTCCACCACAGATATCTCCTGAAAAAAAAATTAAATTATTAAAGCACATACGTATTTGATAACTTAAGGCTCATATAGGTCGAGTTTGAATTTCAGTTAGAATAAAATCTTCTTCATAAATTAAATTAGTTGCTTATAGAAATATTTTTACTACAGCGAAACCTCCCTTAACGGACACCTCCGAACAATGGACACTGCTGAACGGACAATTTTGAAGTCACCGACCGTCAGTATATGTATTCCTGTGTAGTAAACCCTCTTGACAAAGGACACTCTCAACAACGGACACGGAGAGTAAAGTTTGGAACATTTTTAATAAAAACAGTAAAATTTACCTCCTCAGCACGGACAGATGTTCAGTTAATTTTTGAAAAACCTACATTTAATGCCGGTATTTTTATTGCACATTATGGACAATATTTAGATCTATGCTAATAAGCGACGCGGCGCCTACCTATTGTTAATAGCACTAGTTTAACAATAGGCTGGCTTATGCTGTCTGGCTTGTAGGTAAATTGCGGTGAATTGCATAATAAATAGATCACCTTATTTTTATAAGATGTAGTCTTCATCAATATGTCTTCAAACAAAAGAAAGTTTTTGAGTGTTCAAGAAAAAGTTGAAATAATCCAGTACGCGGAAAAAAACAAACTTAGTGGTAGAGTGTTAGCCGAAAAATTCTGTGTAGGAAAATCTCAAATTAGTGATATTTTGAGAAACAAGAGCGATCTTAACAAGCGATTCGCCGAGACCTGGAACATAAACGAGAAAAAGAAATTTGCGAAAACTGAGGGTGTGGCCATAGACCAAATTGTCTACGACTGGTTTTGTAAAGTACGCTCCAAAAATATTCCAATATCCGGTACAATACAATCCGGTCATAATATTTCTTTCAAATCCATCTGTGGCGAAGCAGCAACTGTAGACTTGATTCAGGTAACTGATTGGTGGAAATTATACGCTATTATCAAAAAATACGCACCGAGAGACATTTTATAACGCCGATGAAACGGGACTCTTTTTTCGTGCCTTGCCAAATAAAACGTTTTCTTTAAAAGGCGAAACATGTGTTGGCGCGAAAGCGTCCAAGGAGAGACTCACTATTTTACTTTGCTCCGCTATTAATGGAGAAAAAGAAAATGCACTGGTGATTGGAAAAAGTACAAAACCCCGTTGTTTTAAAGGTTCAAGCGTGGAAAAATTGCCAGTTGAATGGTACTATAACAAGAAAGCATGGATGACAAGGGATATAATGTCGGATTGGTTGATGAAATTTGACCGAAAAATGCAAATGCAAAACCGAAATGTACTTTAATTTTTGGATAATGCTGCATCTTACCCAAAACTGGAGTTACAAAAAGTTAAAATAATTTTTTACCGCCAAATACGACATTACACAAAATTTTAAAAACCACTACAGAAAGTTTTTAATCAAGCGACTTTTGTCATCCATGGACTATTCTGAATCTACCGAACTATTGGAGAAATTCATAAATGTTGTAAGTGCCTTGGTTTGCATTGTTGCTGACGAAATTCTCGAAGAAAACATTGACTACTATAGTGAAGATGATGTGCCATTATCGGAATTTTGTAGAAACATCAATGTATTCTCTTCCGACTTAACTTCATATTTAGAAATTGATGAAAGTTTATTCACGGAAAATCCTAACATAAGTGTACGTGAGTGCATCAGTGAATTTCAAAATAGTGAGAACGGTCAGATTTCATCTGACATTAAGGATGAAGAAATTATTTCTTCCAATATTAAGAACATCAAGGAAGCATATTCTAAAACGTTAAGGGATACTGAAAACTTTTGTATGTTATTTGGAGATTCTGTTTTAGGGGGAAAAATCTCAGAAGTTGCGTCTAAAATGGAATCTCAAATTATTAAAAATAAATTAGCTAGTTTAAGACAAACCACACTTGATAATTTTTTTACATAGAAGCATTTTATAAAGTAGAACTGTATCAAACTGTATATGTAGGTAGTATAATATTTTATATTAGGTAGTACATTTTTATTTTATGCATATATGTATGTATGTTGGTGTATACGTAGTAACAATTGTATTAATAATTTGTAATAAACATATCATTTTTTTACTTAAAAATAAAATATTTTTTTAAATAAAATTACATTCGTATTTAATTTGTTTACTCCCCACAACGGACACCTCTATACAACGGACAGTTTCTGTGGCACGGCTACTGTCCGTTGTTAAGAGGTTTTACTGTATACGGTTTTATAGTTGTTAGATTTATTATCATTTTCTTGCTGGGAAAGGAAATATTACTTTTTGTTAATACTACACAGGTGTAAAAAATTTGATATGTTAAAAATGAATATTTCCTTCTAACAGAAAATGTTGTACACAACAAAAGAAAAACATTATAATGCTTTTAGTAGCTCTTCTTAAAACAACTTACAGCTGTAGCGATACCACCCAATAAGTAATGTTACCCGAGATAGGTAACATCCGATGCAACTATAGGATAATTACTTCGGGACAAAAGAAAATTGGTCAACCGAATTTTTAGGTAAAATTTTAATTTGAATAGTTTTAAAGCGAGACGAAATGCAAATTTTATTGCGTATTACCGGTTTTAATCGTAAAATTTATTTATACAGTTGTAGTTTTTTTTGTTCCAAAAATGTACAAAACCGATTTTTGGTTTCTAATTACTGGATCAGCCTAATCCTTGGCGAAATTGTAAAAACAATTATTATAAAATAATTGGAAACTTTTTTAAAATTTTAAATAATTTTTAAGATACGAATTTTTTTGAAAAAATTCGATTTTTCTTAAAAATTAAACTGTAACTTTTTATTAACCGTTTGTTAGAAATTTTTCTGCTAAAGAGCTCTTAAGTCTTATTTTTTTATAATATGTAGAGTCTGCACTACGCAGAAAATATACAGGGTGCGCAAAAAATATGTTAAGATTAGTTAAAAACCTAGCGATTTTAAAAATCATGTAAGTATATTTCAACACCCTGTAAAAACTAATTTATATTTAAAAGTTTTTATTTAAATTTTATCAAATACTTAACACTTTGAACATTTCTTCCAAACGGGTTTTTTATTTTCTTAATTATTTTTAAAAATTAGATCAATTTAACAATACCGGGTGACATAGGAGACATATAACAGGTTGCCATTTTTTTAATTTTAAAAAATATTAATACGAAATTTGCGACATTTCTATAACTCTATGAGAGACAAATTTTCTTTGAAACAACCATTAAAAGTTACTGGGTACAGTGGGGGCTATACAGCCAAAAAATGCAACCCTTTTTACAAAATACACATTTTAAATAGTCCAGAATAGGCATCGTTATGATTAATAGTAGATTTATTTCTTTTTTTTTTCACTTCTTATTTTACCGAAAAAGATTTAAAGATGTCTCATAATAACCTTTATTTTCTAAATGACTATAAAATGGCCTTTATTTTAAATAAAAACCATCTTGAAAATATATGTTAGCATTATTCAAATTACTATGAGAAAAATGTACAAGGTATAGTAGAAATTCTGGCGTAAAATGCTCTTCCGATTATACGAGAAGTAAAAAAGATTTAAAAATTCTCTTAGTACCCAAAAACAATTTTTAAATTGAAATGTTCTAAAAAATGAAACAATAACTTTATTTTGGACTATTTAAAGTATTTTATAAATAGTGTCTGTATTTTTTGTATAAACTGGCAATAAGACTACAGAATTAAAGAAAATTCCCAATTGATATTATTAAAACTAAAAAAATGGAAGCCTGTTACGTATGACCCGATATTGGCATATTTACATCTAAAAGCAAGAACCTGTATTTTTAAAAATAATAAAATTAGAGAGAAAAAAACCCCGTTTGGAGAAGATATTGAGTACTCCTTTAAACTTAAATAAAAAAATTAAGTTTAAATTTCATTTCTCAAAACATTTTAGAAAAATCTGCACGATGTTCCTTTTTCCCGGGTCGTGACTCCATTACCTTCTTATCTATAAAACGAAAGCTTTGCGGACACGAGTTTATATAAACTTTTAGCTTTAGAATGAACAGCGAAGAAAAAATAATGTTATTTTATTTTCGGAAAATGTCCTTCTTGCATATTTTAGAGAGTTGTCAGAAAATTATAAATCATCCTCGTTATGGGTACATTACTCGATGTTAATGAGTACGCATGCTAGTAAAGAAAATATTAGTAGTGAAACCTATCATAAATTACATGCATTCTTAAAACGGTAATCGGAAGGTTATAGAGCAAAAATCCCGAAACGTTTGCCCCAATGGAAATTAACAGATTTATAAAAGAAGGTAAGAAATTTACATTTTTATAAATACATTTACAAGAAAACATTTTATAAATTCTAAATGTATCTTCTTAGTTGTTTGAAAATTGAATACGTACAAAGTAAAAAAAAACTGAAAATATTTTGTATGTGTATGGTATTAACATTTTATATTTATACACTACATAGGTATATTATAAAATAATTTGTCAATGTGTATGGTTTTTATATATTGTGTTATAGTCTTAAAAAAGTTAGTATCTTTCTCGCAAGGAATGATTATTACTCATTTAGATGATTCGTCTTCGTGAGCAATAACCATCATTACTTGTTCATTAAATAACACACAGTTGAATGAAGTTTTAACAAACACAAATAAATGACAACAAATTATGTTGGAAAATTGAAATGCAAGAACATGCGAAGGTCGGAATATTAAGCTTGAATAGCTACTGCTCTTATTGGCAGTTCAGTGATATATGTTTCTTTTCTATAGTATTATCTTTTAATCCTACATATTATTAGCAACATATTTATCTTCTAGAGGCTGGTCAATTAATTCCAACTTTTTAAAGACGGCACTTAACTTGCTATAAAGCATTAGCAGTTTGTCCACTATTAGCTAGTAATAATTGATCAATTTCCTTTCGATTATATAAATTTCAGCCAATTTGTAACCTAAGCATCATCTGCAACAGCTTGTTAAAATACCCGATAAATAACGAGAAGAGCAAATAGCTTTTATGGGCTGACATTTCTTGTAATTGTGAAAACTTTAATCAATTTCTACAGTAAATACACACTGGCGTAACAGTTTTGGTGATATTTAAATTTTGCAATATTTGTCCTCTGCTTACCATAATTTGCTTAATTTAGCTAAAGTACGTACAAGGGGTTTTACCAAAAATAACGTACTACCTTACCTCGGAAGTTCTATGATTCTCAAGAGGCATCTCTTGGAAAAGACCTAAGAAGCCGAAACATATGTAGAGTAACTGTCTTAAAAAAAATTTAAAACATTAGAAAGCTAAAGTTTTTTCTTTCTTATAGACCACCATTAATTACTTATTTTTTGCAGACATATTAAAATCAGAAAAACGAGTTAAGCTTTGATCTGTATTGACGAAACCTGCAAAATTATTGACCAATACATAAGCATGGTATTAAATAAAAACTGTCTGCCATAATTGTGAGATAGATTTTTTCGAAGAACCACTCGAGGTAGACAAAAAAAAAACGTTTAAAAGTTCCTACAGACGTTACAATAAATCGCACAACAGAAATCGAAAATTACTGTCTTATGCAGTGGCGTAGCCAAGAAAGGCGAATGATTCCGACGCCTTCTACATTTTGGCGCCCACTATGACAAAAAACTTTAATCAAAAATACTCCAAAACAGATTCGTCGGTCAGATATGAAGACGTTTTTTTTGTTTTTTTTTTCAGTGTTATGTAGTGATAACCCTATTTTACTTTTGGTCGTCGTATTTTTTTCTACGTGTTATGTGTTTCTAAGTGATGACGCTTTTTTGGTCGTTTATTTTTCCTATGCGTTGTTTGAAATTTTTGCTAGCCAATTATTTTAGTGTAATTTTATTTTCGAGCCCTTATTTACGATTGTCTTTTCCCCGCCCCCAAAAGCTGACTACGCCACTGGTCTTATGTTCTATACTAGTGTATCGGCAATTTGGATGTCGTGCGTTATGCAGCGTTCGAGTTGGATAGCAGGCAATTCTATTATGAAATATCGCATCGACGATAGTTGCCTGAATGAGCTTAGTGATGCGCAACCTGCAGTTACTACTTGCTTGACTGATTTCGTAGTTTAAATAGTGATTTTAATATGGAAATTAAAAAACAAGAAATTTTGCGAGGACTTCTTTGAGTTGTATAGGCAAAATACTTGCCTGTGTTCGCAATAATACTGACAGTTTCAGTAGTTTCGCATTAAAGTGTGGAATATTAGCATAATGACCGCTATGAGGCGAGGAGGGAATAGCTTGAAAGAAAGTTCATCTCGTGATACCAGTAGTACTTTTAAGGGGCAACTAGTGGATGCCAAGATGCATTTCAAAGATTTAAAAACGAGAAATAGAGCTGGCCATCCGGACATCCCATCGATAACATCTCCAAACTGGAATAAGGTGTAAATCATCTGGGACGGTCACCCCAGCTCTGACTAAGCCCCGGACAGAGAGCAATCTGGCAAATAGACTATTATCCGCGTCAAAAACATAGCAAGCAAACATATTAAACTATGTGTAGGCAATAGCAATTTACGTTACAAGTCCGGTAGATGACTTATTACAATATATTATTTTTTTTCATACTGTCTTTATAATCTAGTAATAATAATGTGGAAAACTTTAATGCAAATAAAATTTACCAATTTTAGTAATATGGCATAGTCATGACTCTACCATAAATAGTTTATTCTATCAGTTTTAGTGAAATTTAGTCTAATATAAAAGGTAGAATACTCGATTTATGGGGCCATTCCAAGAAAACGTTCACAACGTAACATTGTGAATGTTCACTCATAGGAGACCTTGACCAATTGACATTTTTATTGAATCAGTCAATTTAACGAAGTTTTGAATTATTTCAATAATTTATTAGTGTATAAACAATAATGAACTCTAAAAATGAGGGTGTACTCACAGCAAAGAGATAAAAGATGTTGTCCGGTGCCATTGTAAGTTTACATATTCATCCTACTTATTACGGAACTATGAAAAATATACTGAACCAAACAGGTAGGTTCAGAAAACTTTGCGAGAGATATCTGTTAAATACCTCCTCATTGCTAAGCAAATTAAAATTTCCTCAAAATATTATATATGCTAGCGAGTACCTGAGTATAGAGTATATATTTTTATATATTCTAAATGTTATTCAAACAATATTTTACTAAAACTGTTGGTTCTCACGTTAACGCTTAAACAGGCTTGATTATTTCAAAGTGGATTTGTCTAATATTAGTTTCGAAAATGTTAAAACCTAAACAAAATTATAAATATCATATGGACCTGTGGCGTAGGTCATTTAAGTTAAAGCTAATAATTATTGAAACATTTTATTTGGTTCGATTCAGTTATAATAAATTGTCAACTTACTATGATAAGTTAGTTTAAGTTTCAGACATTTATATAGAAGGTACTTTTATCCTATTTAGACGGAAATGTAACTATTTTTTTTCAATGACTTACATAAAGTAGAACTCTAGGCGACACCTATGAAGTATTTATTAATTAACAGATCAGGGTGCGTCTTTGACGACGCAATACATTCCAGCCGACGAGAGTTTCAAAGATATTTTATTTTCATTCTATGATTTATTTGGGGAGTAACTTGTTTTCAAGAGTTCAATTTACGGTTCTTTTAAAGATTTTTCTTTTCTTTTCTTTTCTTTTTACTAAGGTTGGGGATTTTAAGATAATTCCGTCATTTTCTAGATTTAAATACTTTTTTTGTTAATAATTTTAAGGATTATTTTTGTACAGTATTTCACTTCCTTTACTTTTGTTAATATATTTTTAAGTTGTTTTTAAAAACCAAATCTTTTATTTAAATAAACCACCTGCTACTTAAAATAGATCTATTCAAGAAGAAGATACCATCGTTGTTGCAGTTTGCTGTTGTTCGAGATTAAGTGGTCGTAGAATTGGTGAGATAAGATGTTTAATTCAATTTGTACTAACAATTATATTTGACAACATTGTAAATTACAATTTACGAAAAAGCCCACAGATTACCTTTGATTTTACTTATCATATCTTAGTTAATTTCAGTATTGTAATAGGGTTGCCCGCTAGACATCAAATAAATATATAAAATAAATAATTTTAAATATACCAAATAATCGCTCGATAACCCTGTTACACAGTGACCCGATTTTTTTAAACACCTTTTATACATTTACAGTACAAAAAATAGTGTTGAAATGTCTTGGTCACCAGACGATCATTTAAAAATAAAATCAGATAACTCTCTCACGAATTTTGGAAAAATTTGGCTTAGTGCTTTATATATACTAATAATAGATTTTGGAAGGCACGAATATTTGTTAAGGTTACATCATCCACCATATTCACCAATGAAAAAAGAAGATTTTGCCAGTTAATTACTAATAAGCATTAAAATATTTTTCTGTTCTAGGAATAATTTTTTTTATATAAAATAGTTTTTATTATGTCATCTGCCAAAATGACGTTCGACTTCAGAAAATTACGAGGTATGTCGCTAGGCAACGCTTTAGTACTGTAATAAACTATTTACCGACCGCAAATGAATCCGGTAAATAGCTATTGTATGAAAGAAGAGATATTTACGATACAAGTGGGATAAAAGCGTGAGTTGTGTAACCACACAGGTATGTTAATAACGATGTATCACACGTGCATTGTACAAAATTTTTTCTACGATCGTTTAAAATCTTATCCGAGTTTTAATATAATTAAAAGTTTCGTGAAAAGATTACCTATTAAATATTTAAAAACAAGTTACCTCTGTTACCTGTACCCTAGCAACCAAGTAACTAAGTTTTTGTTAGAAAACATTAGAAAATAATGCTGTCAAACAATTTGTAATTTGTCACAAAGTTCGGAACTAGTTTCATACATTTTCAACATGAGCGATTCTTCTGCCCAAAAAATCACGGGCAAAATATGAGTTGGCCTACTCCCGGTATCAGAAATGGTGTAATGAAAATAAAATAAAAATACTTTCCAACGAGAAGGCATTATTATTAGGCCTATCTTAATGATCTATCCAAAATTCAAAAACCATCCTCTCTTTAGGCATACTATTCAATGTTGCGGAGTGTGATGTCTATAAGAAAAAATGTGGATATTAATAAATACTCGCATTTAATTGCGCTTTTAAAAAGTAAGACGGTAAGAAGTATATAGAGCTAGAAAATCGAAGATATTAACGAAACACGATATTGATGTTTTTCTGCCGCAAGCTGAAGATAACACGTTTTTTTATAGCGAAAAACACACTTATTGTTAGACTAGCAGGAGCATGTAGAAGAGAAGTTTGTCACTTACTCTTGGAAAATGTGAAATATGAAGGCGCGTATTTTCGATTTGTAATACAATTCACGAAGACAAAAATAGTTCGAGTTTTTTTGTAACATCAGGAGACATTGAAGGTTTAGATACGGTGGAAATTGTCCGAAATTACATAAACTACGCCTTAAATACGTTGATCATGTATGTTTCTTCGTTTGCTAAAAGAACGGTCAATGTACAAAACAGCCAGTGGGAACAGTTTTAGAGGTATGCCTAAGACTATTGCTTTGTGTTTAAAATTTTCCAATATTTTATTTCATACTGTTCGGTATATAGCTCTTTACCTGTTTCCCAAGCTTGAAATTCATATTGTTCGTTCGACCAATTCAATTTAAGTGAGTCGATTCATATGAATTAACTCATCAAAGTGATTCAGCTTTACCATATCTATTTCAAACAAAACTTTGAAATATTAGCTTAAAGAAATTCGCAGTCTAGAGTTAACAAAGAAGCTATTCTAATTACTTATTTAGTCTCGAAGATCTATTTTCTTGCTCTAAAAATAACCAGAACCCAATTTTAATTACATAAACAAAAACGCTACACCAATGCTAAATAGTTAATATATTTTATATTTTGCAGATGCCTTGGAGGTAACGACGCAATTTCATTTTACTTAATGGGCCAATATGTTGTCTTTATGAATAACATCCACACAAGTTAGAATTATAACCTGTAATAACATACAATTATTTACAAGTACGCGAAAGTTATTCCTTAATTATAAAAATAATCGGAAAATTGTTTCATATTTCATGCAAATTGGGTGTCATCAATATTCAAAGAAAAGAGAATGAATATGCGGCGATTTAATTGGATATACTTCTAAGTAAACTAGAACAAATAAAATAACAGATAATTTAAAGTTATACATGTAAAAGGTTTTTTATTTCTCATTTTCTAAATTAAGTTTTCAAATTTAATGTATCTGTTAACCGATAATTTCATAATGAGGAAAGTTCAAGGTAAAGCCAATTTACAGATTGTTATCTTAGTTTTATATATTTTTTTATTTTCTGAATTTAATTTTGAGTTTGTTGTTTTCTTTATAATAAAAAAAAGTATACTACATATAACGGCTGATATGATACTTATCTCGTAAATAAAGTCGCCATTTTGATTCGCGGTATCATAAATTTATTACACTTAATTTTTGCACAGAATTTAAATTCCTAGAACCTCTCATTATAACCTTTGAGGTTCGGTTATATACAAATATTTTTCATATATAATTTTATTTACAAAAATATGTGATTTCTTGTCATAATTTTTATGCTTTTTAAATTTAAAAAATCTCACATTCTCTCAATAAGCCCCCATCCCCTATTATTTTAGAATAATTGTCATTAAAATAATTAAAAAAAATCAAATAATACTAATTATTTGTTATCTGTGTTTGAGAACTTTTAAAAAATTGAATATTTTCTTAAATGCTTGAGGCGCAAGACGTCATCATACTTGAAATTAACCCTCAAGCTTTTAAGAAAATATTAAAAATTTTTAAAGTTCTATGTTTATGTTAGTGTAATTATGTTTTATTTTTCAGTTCATTAGATTATAAATAAAAGCTTTTAAAAAATATTTGTTTATATTTATGTTATTTTGTACTTTTTAGCATTATTTTTTACTCATCCTATTTAAGACATTCACTACTGGACACCATAATATTCTCTGGTCATCGAGTTTATGTATGTATATCAAATCTCAGTCAATTCCGATAACGGGAATTGTTTTGTACTATTTAGCAGTATTTTTATGCACCCTGTATAAGACATTCATAACCGAACAGCATAGTATTGAATTGTCATCAAGTTAATAATGGGAACTGTTTTGTACATTTTAACATTAATTTTTATGCACCCTGTATAAGACATTCATGACTAGATAGCATAATACTGTATTGTCAACGTGATTTTGTACGTATACCAAATTTCAGTCTATTCCCAAAGCGGAAACTGTTTTTTTTTGTACTTTTCAGCATTTAGCATATAAGTGAAGTTAAATAAAAGCTTTTAATTAAGATTATTCTGTAATTTATAGTTTACATTAGCATTTTTAAAGTTATCACCAATAGTAAAAAATAGCAATATCTAGAAGTTTTCGAATAACTTGGCAAAGACGGAACATTTTAAAACATATTTTCTTGTTTATTAATGTATATACATTTGTAATTTAGATATCGAAATCCCAATAGTAGCCCGCAGTCTGTAAAACTAATTTTGCTTATTACTTGCCTAGTTCGGCACTGTTTTATACTGGAAACTGTACAGAACTTTAAAGGAGTTCGAAACTCCTCTTATTTGCGCTATAATTATAAAAGAATTAATTACTTTGCCACTGACTCTGATCCCTTTTCAAGTTTTATATTAATCGATATAATGTTCGAAAGAAAATGCAACTCCAGACCTTTCAGATAATCAGGAGTTCAATCATAGCAGATTAGAAAATTAAAATGTATCTTCTAAACGAATTAGGAATTTTTTAAAAGTGGCTATAAGATGATTCGCTTGCCGACACATAAATTGTATATGTATATAGACAACATTTTTATTGCCTAAATTTGTTTCAAACATTTTATTAACCACATAAAATATAATGATAGTCTGCTAGCTCATTAGTAAACCGTGAACAAATTATTAGTGCATACTCAACACTATCCTCAATGAAGTCATTTATTTTAGTTTAATCGTGTTGAATTGATAGATAAAGATTGGTTTTGCAATAAGACACTTTCTTAGACTAGGAGGCGAGTTTAACCCGGAGGGCGCCCTAAAAGATGCAGATATTGCAGAGCATAGTGAAAGGAGAGCCTCTTCATTATAAACGCCCCGCGAGAGGTCCCCAAGGGCAAATGGACCGATTTGCCAGCCCCTCCTCAGGACAGGATCCACTAGAAGAAAGAGGACATACAATACCTCCGCTATTTCAAGTTAAAATATTTTAACATTTTTTTTAGTTTAGTGGTAAGTTTAGCACAAGTTACTTATAAATCAATATTCCTAATTTTAGGTGAAATATTTTAAGAACTAATATAGCTTAATATTGTAAATCAAATTTATCTGTATCTACTTTAAAATACTTTCCAAAGTAATCTAATCAAGAACTACTTGAATGTCAGGTAGAATACATTGTGTTTTTGGCACAACTAATTTATATGTTTAATGGAATGATTAACATTAATCAAATGCAATTATCTAATCAGCTCGTCAAACAATTCTGCTGTTCAAAAGTCAAAAACAATTACATACAAAATAAAAAAAAACACTTCGTGATTCGTCAAAAGCCTCGGATGCGTTCGAACAGAATAAACTTGTTGAACCGGCCAATTACCTTTGGATGAACATAAATCGATTGTTTCCTAGAACAAACTCAAGAGGGATTGGTCCAAATTTAATTGATTGATTTTCCATTCCCTTTATCCTAATCTAATTCCCTATGCACGAATTCGTTCTGATACGCCCTAGAACAAGCGTTACAGCTAAACCATATTGTTGCAGGCTATATGCTAAACTAGTTTCAAGGTGAAAATTATCGATATTGTTTAGAATAGGAAATTGCCATCGTTTGACACTGTCTCTATTTAGATTTTTCGTTCATTTTTGATTTTAAATAACCTCTATTCATTGGATAATACAATTTTTATCATCCGATGAAGCTACAGTGTTTGCGGAACATGTCATGAGTTGGTTTTCTTTAATATGATGAAGGTTTCAAGTAATTTTTTAGTGCCATATATCTTAATAGGACAAGGACTTTTATTCAAACCACGTATAAAATGTTGACATTCATGACTTTTTAAAATTTTGAAAGTGTTACATTATCTAACTTCACTTCCCTCACTCGTTTCCTTTACTCGTCTTCTCTTATTTCTCTCACTCGTTTCACTCACTCGTCTTCTTCCCCCATTTCTCGCCTCATTTAATTAAACAAAATATTTATGAAACATATTTATTAAACATTTTTTTAAATACTCAACATCTACATGAACAGATAGAAAAATTAATAATAAAATTAAAGATTTTACTACAACATTTTATTTGTTGAAATGAATGTTCAAACTTGACTTCTTGTACGCTTTAATCGATATTCTTAAGGGGCCGCGCTGATGATATGTTTCACTCATTAAGGTTCAATGCTAGAAAATGTTAATTCTTGAACAGTGTCCGGTCCCCTAAAGTCAACAAGGGAAGGTAAAAAGTTTGAATTGCTACAAGATAAAGATGGTAAAGTCGTTGAAAATATCATATTTTCGGTTTTAGTTTAATTGGCACAGATGCATCCACATAACCTTCACCAACTGCACTTGACATCCATCCCCCTAGGCGCTTCAGCTGTAAAATATCTGTCCCGCTATTAACCCGAAACGTAGCCGCTGTTCGTCTGAAAGCACGACCTGTGTATATTTCTGCATTGTGAAATTTTAAACAGCAAGCAATTTTGTACGGACGATATAGAGTTGTACCCAAACGGTTGATTTCGAGCTTTTCCTAATCGATATTAAACAAAAAGTCTCCTATTTTCAATATCTTTTCGTACCTGGATAAATTCTTATACAATTTCTATCCAATTTGTGTCAGTTATCATAAATGATCTGCTTTTATAAGTTTTTGTATCCGGAATTTCAATGGAAATTTTGTTTTCTAAAATATCAATATGCCTAGTTTTGATCTGTAGTAACTCGTAGATTCGGCATGCACCAATTAGGCGCAACCTAAAATAATAAAAAGAAATCATTAAAAAAAATTAAAAAGAAAGCTTTACTTTAATAGGAACGAATTCTTAAGGTACTTTCTTGAGAAATCCTCTATATTTTGCCTCGTAAAGATACTAAACTTCTTTGGTTTAAATTCTACATTCTGGCGTTTCAAAAAGGCAACGAGTTTATTATATTTTGATATGTCAATCTTTTACCATAATTCTAGCATTGTCCGTCTTATGCTGTAGATAGCACAAATAACAATAATAATAATAATAATAACGTTTATTATTTACCACATGTATACATATATAAAAACAAAATTAAAAATCATAAAGGCAAGGCAAATGAAAGCACGCATTTCAGACTTCTGAAGTCCAGATTCTGTTCTACCAATGCGGCTACAAATTAATATTAATACATTTTGGCAATTAGCTAGTTAATAAAAATACAACAATAAATGCTACAATATTAAAAAATGAAGACACGAAAGGAAAGAAGGGAGAAAGAAAAGGAAGAAGAACAAGAAGGAAGAGTAAGGCTGAGAGTAATTTAAATGCTATTGAGAATTAAGTAACTGAGTAGTAATGTTTTTTTTAAAACTTTGTAATGACGTAGAAATTTGTAATAAATCTGGAGGCAACGAATTTATATTTAAAGCAATGTTATAGGAGAAGCATAAATATTTCAGTTTTATGGCGCGGAATCGTTAAGGTATTCCTGCGTAAATTCAAATGATGTACGTCCGTGCGAAAAGTGATTCTGTTATACAGATAAGGAGGTGATTTAAATTTAAGTAATTTATAATAAAAGCAAAGCTTACGTCGGTTATACATATTTGGCCATGAAATTTCTTTAAGTTTGTGGGTTACCCTGTCTCTCCTCTTAATACCAAAGATAAATCGAATACAGCTGTTCTGCACTTTTTGAACTCTTCGTAAGTCATAACTATCCAAACATGGACCATATATATGATCGCAATGATTAAAATGTGATAATATTAATGAATCACAGAGCTCCTTTTTAGTGGATTGATCAATGTAGTGTCTGTGCGGAAACAATGATTTCAGAGAGCAGTATGTTTTTTTAAGAATGTGAGAAATATGAGAACTAAATCGAAGATGTGAATCTAAAACAAGGCCTAAAATTTGTGCGCAAATAAATATTAATTTAATTAAATATTATTAACATATTACTAGGTCATCCTCATATGACCCTTAATTTTTGGTCAAAATTTGAAGTCAATCGGGTACGTAGTGTTTAAGCTAAGTCGCGAACTAATAGACAAACAGACAGACCGACAGAGGAAACGACAGAATTGATAAAACAACCATACCAATATCTTAGACATATTGGTTTATATTTGAGAAAGAAATTTTTTTTTGTCTCACTATATAGTACAATAACAAACTGGCGCTATCACGGAGCCTGATCAACTGTGTATGTGCGGGAGACACGACCGGTCCCCAGAATCTACCAGCCGGGGCGGGACGCGAGGAATTCGAGAATTATTATTCGATTTTTGAAATTACGTCAGTCGTAAGACGATTACAATATACCTGTTGTTATACAACTTTTGTGAGCTATGGACTTCTTTGCCGAAATGGTTTTTCATTTTTATTGTAGCCATTTTACTAGTCTAGATACGGGGTATTCACTTTTAGTTGAAAAAAGGGATATATCAATGCACTCTAAAAACCCAAAATATGACAATTTCATTTAAGAATGGCAAGGAATACCAGGAGTACCAGGAGTACCAAGAATTACTGTAAAAAAAAACTTAAGAAATTGTTTTTTATTGACTATACAGGGTGTTACAAATTTGAGTGTATGCAATATGCATGGAGATCTGGAAAACCGTAAGAGATACAAAGTATGTTAAAATGTCGGCGAAGTTGCGCAATATGGTGTTTAATAGTATTTCGTTTATAAGTTGATAAAATTCCCAACTACTTCGGAGAGATTCGCATAAATACGATTTTTCCCGATTTGGTTTTTATTTTTTCCTGACTTTTTATTTTTTTTATTATTTAAAAATAAATTTTAGATTATTGTAGCCACTTTATCTTCTCTACAATAATTAATTATTAATAAATATTATTTAGATTAACATGTATGCGTATTTGAGTTTCCAATACTCTTTCTAAAATTTTTGAAAACGTTGGAAGTATGCTTATTGAACGAAATTGTGTTAAATCCTCCGGAGAACTAACTTTGGGAAGGGGTGTGACAATAGCTTTTTTCCAAATGTCAGAAAAATATTCATGAAGAATACATTCATTAACAATATGTGTTATAAAACCAATAATATGAGGGCAGCACAGGGAGATTAAAGTTATATTAATATTATCTGTGCCCGTAGCTTTACTTTTAATTTTCAATATAATTTGAAGAATATCTTTGTCCGTTACAGTACTAAAAGTTAACAAGGAATTCAGATTATTTTTAGTGTTATTTAAGTAAAAATTTAGTAGATCGTTATTTACCGAATTACTTGTTTTGGTTGAATTTATAAAAAATTAATTAAATTTATTTGTATCTTTAAAAACCTGTGGAATTTCCTTTGTGTTTATTGGCCTCAGTTTATTAAGCTCTTCCCACTTATCTTTTATGGAACTATTTTGAAAGGTATGCCTATAATAAGCTTTTTTCTTTAATGTAATTGATTTATTTGTTAAATTCCTTAACTGTTTATAATAATCCCATTTGCTAGGCAGTTTACTTATATTATTGGGCAATAGTATTATTTGCGTAACCATTCAATTCTAAAACACTATTCAAGAAATCAAACACAAGATGCTAATACAATAAAAGATTATTTTTGACAAAATTATAGAAATGAGTCGACTTCGTTAAGAGATACTATTGTCGAAGGTAGCCACTCATCTAAAATATTCTAAAGAATCTGCCAATTCCAGTTGTTCCCGAGGTAGATGTCGATTTGTTTTAATGATACGCGATATTTTATTTCTTTTTTGATTTTAGGAAAAATGTCAAAACTTTTTTATGCAGCATGCCCTATACTTATTATGAATATTCTTGAGTGATTTTCGAGAAATAAACAAAAAAACTTAAAATTGGCATTTTCATCTTTTGCACTTTTTACCTTTTTGTTTTCGTTCCTATTGTTATCGTTTGACGAGATGTATTTAGTAATCGGAAACTGATGTCAAATGATACGATTATGAAAAGCTAAACCATATAGGAAAAACGATTAACACTAAGTTAAACTACACCAAACTTCTATAACATTTTAAAACTAAAAAATGCCGATCTGCTGTTTATTGATGGGAAGTCGCTCAAAATAAGTCAATTATATGTACATACATAAAAGAATAAAATTTTTCGTAGAATCTACAAATAACGCAATCATTCAATTTGACCGGAATTTCCAGATTTTCCAATTTTTTTTTGCTGATTCGTCCCCGTTGACATAAATTGCAAATAAAATAAAAATTAGATTTTTCCAAAAAAATAGATTTGAAAATTCAACAAATAGAAAATATTTTTTGAGACCCAGACCGAGAGTCTCGGTGTCGATAGGTCAGTCTCGGTCTCGGTTTAGATGACGAAACCGAGAGAAGATCGAGATCGAGACCATCACATTCTGAGAACATTCTCGCTTTCCTTGTTACACAAATTCGAAAGAGCAAACGACAAATTCAGAATTGCCAAAGGTTGTTTATGTTTTTCAGGTTTTGAAAGTTTGCGCCACAGCAACTATTCGCCGTGAACTTGCCATTTTCAAAATATAATATTGTACCTACTTTTTGATTAATTGTGTGGCTGTAAATAAAATATACTATTTATAGAAACCTCGAAGGAAAATTTTCAGATTCTCAGATTTCAATTTTCATTGTCTCGAGATTCAGTTACGTCTCGAGTAACAATATATTCAAAATTCAAACTCAAAATATATTACATTTCGAGAACTACAATGTGTAGATAGAAACAAGTCATAGGTGTATAATATTAAAATCTAAAAAGTAATAACACTGTGCATCAGCATATCAACAAACCACATCACACATACTTACACAATACTTAACTATTTAATATACAAAGTAGTCATATATACTTAACTAATTAATATACAAATTAGTCAATTTTCAAATCACACGCTTATAAAGCGTTAGTCAAATTTAAGAATGGATGGTTCTGGTTATTAATTCAAAATGGAAGATCGATCGTAAATGGTACTAGTCGAACACATTATCTTTTCCTAAATAAACAACAAATTCATTTATGGAATAAAATGAATCAGCTATTATTAGTTTTTTTTTAATTCGAGTTTAAATGCGATAGTTTTTAGTACAACGGTAATAGATTAAAAAGACGACTACCGGTTAGACCTATTCTGAGTGTCATAGTTATGGTAAGAACTATCAAGCCGACAAAGGTGTTTGTTCTTATGAAAATAAGTCAACATTTTTAGTAAATAAATTGAGTGGACGGAAAGAATATTATTTTTGCTGAAAGTTTCCCTACACCACGTTGAGTATGACAGACCAAAAATAATCCGAACAACCCGTTTCTCTGTCACAAATACTCTATTGATGTCGGATGACTGACCCCATACAACAATATTGCAGGCAAATGAAGAATAAACAAAGGCATAGTAAACACTTAGAAGGGTTGCAAGAGTTACATAATTCTTTAAAGGGTTTAAAACATAGGAGCTCTTATTGATTTTTGAACACACCTTAGAAATTTGTCCATTCCAGGTTAAATCACTATCAATGGAAACACCCAAGAAATGTATTGAGTCACTTAAAACTAGCTTGTAATCATCTAGATCAAAAATGAGACCACGTAAGGTTTTTATTTCCATGTAGATAGTTTTCGCCTGATTAACTATAAGCTTGTTTTCCTACATCAGGAAGAAAATTCATTCAGAATACAATTGAATATCCGGATCCGTGACACAAACTGTGGTATCATCTGCATACAAGAATACTCTACCATGGGAAATATGTTCAGGCAAATCATTAACGAAAAAAAGAAAAATTAGCGGGCCCAAGATACTACCCTGGGTTGTTCCTATATTTTATATTATAAAAAATATTATATTTCACTAAAAAAAAAAAAACTTTCTGTTATAAGAGTTTTCTAAAATTTTAGAGAAACAGCTCCGCAGAGAAATAGGTCTATAGTTCTTTACTACACAGGGGTCTCCTTTCTTAAATATGGGTACGACAATGGAAGTTTTAAGGCAATCAGAAAACACTCCGGACTTAATTGAAACATTAAACAGAATATTAAGAATATTAGGTATTTCGCCAATAACTTTCTTTATAAATGACATGGAAATATCGTCAAATCCCGCAGAATTTTTATTTGGAAATTTATTCACTGTATCAATTATTTTATTACTAGTAATAGGTCTAAAAAACATTAAATTTGGGACATACTTTTTAGTCAAAGTAGAATAATTAGAAAAGTTTCCATCAAAATTATGTTAAGTTTTTCCTCAACTTCTGAAGATTTCAAGGCAATTTCGCTAGGATATTTTGTTAGTTTATTATAATGTGGATCAGAGATTTCTTTTATTTTTTTGGCACTATTCTTGCCTTGAATATTGTTAACAATATTCCATGACATTTTTGTTTTATTCGTGAAATTGGCGATTAAATTATCATAACAAAATTGTTTTTAAGCTGATTTTTTTTTTGTTTAAATGTTTTTTCAAAGACTGATACTCTTCCCAAATCGCTTTCCCATTTGTATGGTTTTTCAGCCAGTTAAGCCTTCTAAGTTCTTCGAATTCTTTATATAAGCCCTGTGAAAAGGTAATTTTTTATTTTTTATCTATAATTTTCTTTTCTGTTGCAAGGATACACAGACAGCAAAGCTCCAATAAAAGCTGTTACAATTCATTAAACTTTTCATCGACATTGTGACCTTTGAGTTCCTTATCAACTGAGTAAAAATAGTGTGAAAATTTTTCAACACTACAAAGACGAATATTACGGAAGAAATAGACATCTGTGTCCGTTGTATTAAGAAGGATAGGAAAACGGCAGTAAACAAGCTATCCAAAATGGTCAGAGAGACCGGGGTCAAAGTTGTTACATTTACTGATCATTTCCGGTCTATCAGTTACTACATAATCTAAAATGGAAGAAGAGGTGAATTTTGGACCAGTAAACACCCTTGTAGGAGTACTTACTAACGAGGATAGCTGAAAAGATTCAAAAAGGTTATTACAGCATCTTGTAACTGATGCTCCATCAACATTCAAATCTGCACACAATATTATAAAGCTAAAATTAGATTTTGCCTGGGTTATTATTTCATTCAAAATATTAATAAATTAGACAAAATCCCCTTTGGGGAGGTCTATATAAATTAATAATACCAATTCCATTGTCCAGTTTAATACATGAGAATTCTAGAAAAGGTTACTTATTAATAAAAAATTATTCACTCCTAGAAAACTGGCTAAGGATTCTATAGTTATTAATATACGTTTCATTCAATTTATCCTTAGTCAACCAGTGCTCATTTAAACATAAATGTCCGGTAAAAGCTGTTGACAAAACAAAGCCAACAAATTAACTTTATTTGACAGACACTGTATATTTATGTGAAATATTTTAAAATCAAAAACATTTCCCTTGTCAATTCTTGATTGTTCTAAAGATACCTACATGAGAATTTTCCTTCAGATTTTCTCCAGCCCCCATTGGGACAGACGTGGGTATAAAATAGTGTTTATCAGAGGCAGTATCATTTTCCGATCGCTTACAACTATCTATAGACACATCATCAGTAACATGAGAAAGGGTCAAAATCAATAAAAATAAGATTATTTTGCTTAACAATAAAATCACGAATATCACAGAGCTTTAAACTTAATTTTAGTTTGCTAATCTCACCTTTATTTCAAAAATTGGGGTTGATAAAACTTATTCTATCAGGAAGACAGGAATTTAATTTAGCACAGAACTTAAATAGCTTATCATTCAAAACGGTTATTTGCTTGTTATTAGTCTTACGTCAGTAATGAGTCACTTCCCCACTCGTATGTAACATTTATTTGCTGCATCTATATTAACCATAAGCATAAAAAGGCATTGTGAAAGAGTATTTTATTTAACACCAGACTAAGTTATATCAAGAACAAGAGAAACGAAAATAAAACTAAAAATCTTATCGTTACCCAACTTTAACTTATTTTAAAGTGGTCTCTGAGGTTATTTTATAACTATAAGCAAACCCAATAAAAACTTACTACTCCATAAGAACTTTAAAGAATGTTTATTTTGCAGACCCGAACGACATCAATAACTTTATAGATCTCAAAAGAACATAAACGTATATTTCGCTGGCAAGCCAAATCCAATATCTAATGCAGCATGGCCTGAACTTTGAATCTATTCTATTCCGTAAAGGGAAGTCTTTTCATTTATTATACAGCGTAAGATTCCGGGCTTGCATTGAATTGAAACTATATATCAAGAAGACAGAAGTAAATAAAAATTTAAAGTTACATAATTCTAACCCTTAGGTACAGATGTGAATTTGTGTATAACATAAGCACAGCTGGGAGTCAAAGTGATTCTTGACGTTTGATTGTCACTTAAAGCTGTGCAAAAATCTAAAAGGACCGCAACGCATGAAAAAAAATATTTTCTAGTATTTTACCAAAATAAGAAAATATATATTTTTTCTGTAGGTAATTTAATATAAATACTTGCTGAACGTGGAAAACCCACAGATTTCTAAGGATAAAAGAACAATATTTTTGAAAGGCTATTTTTTTGATGTCATCAAGATATGTATAAAAAACAGGAAATACACTTATATTGTATCCATGTACCTAAAGAAATTGCAATGGACCATCACTGTGTTCTTCAACCAGTATTGTAATCTCTACAACATATTGATCTATGTTTCATTTGAAGGTGTGTAGAAGAGGGGGAACTTTTAAAAAACAGCAACCAATTGGATTCGTGGGGTCTGTTTGACTCTCGTCTGTGTTTAACGGTTAATAGGAAATAATACAAATATCATTTATAACGATTAAGGAATTTATAGCGGATAAGGAATCCAAAACGCAATTTTATTGGGAACATATATAAACAAACGTCAGTACCGAAATTCGTTATAGATTTAAATGGGTTGGTCCTACGAAGAAATGATCTCTTTGAGAGTTATAGATATTTTGAAATGTATCGATCAGAGACTGTGTCATTGATATAAGGTATGGACTACGAAACAAGGGAGTTAGTTATGGAGCAGTTTAGAGAACTTTAAAGCAAAACGGTTAACATGATTTTAAGATTAGAACAGTTCAACAATTAAATGACGAACAAAAAAGGAGACATGAATTTTTTCAAATTATAGGTGATAGGTCCGTGGTAATTTAAATGGGTTAAGATATCTAGAACTATTTGAAAATCAAATTGAGAGAATCGATGAACTACTATTTCAAACTCAGCAAAATATAACTTAGCAACAAGAAGTCATATTGTGGCAGTAAGAAATTTTCTTCAAATTAATTGTTAAGTGTGAATGTGGAGATATGGAACAATCAGCTGGCCCGCGAACAGCTCAGATCTAACGCCCATGGTTATCTTCCTTAGGGGATATTTGAAAGATACATTTTATAGAGAATGAAATAATAATATTGAAGAAATTCAGAGAAACTTTTTTGAAGATAGCTCTGCTGCTAAACCGTACTTTCGTTTTAAATATAACATGGAGGATATATACTAATGTACAATTATTTGGAAATATACAGGGTGCTTTAAAAATACATGACAGATAAGCGTTATATTTTTTAATTGAAATACCCGGCATTTTAATGAATATTTTAATTCTCCATTAAACGTTCGGTAAACTCTCTTAAGGGGTACCTAGACCTAGCTTCTAGGTTTTTCAAAATATTTTAATTTGTTTGAAAAATCGTTTTTTTTTTTCAAAGAGCAAGTGATGCTGAAAATTACCAAAATAACCATTTGAACAAGAAAGTACTAGTTCAGGAGACTTTGATCTATGTTGTTAAGGTCTCCCATCAATTTAATATTTTACTAGGTGTACAAAAACCATTGGTATACTTCTGGCAAATTCAGTCATTAAAAACTTCATTGTTTTAAAAGTTATTCCTGACATATTTTCTCACCAAAAGAAAGTAAATTTAATTCCCTAACAAGCTACATTAGGTTTTCCTATATCTAAATGCAATAGTTTTTTAATATTTTGCGTTTTCCCTTAGTGGTGCCGTCTATTCAATTACTTACTATTATTTATGAGAATCCCTTGTATTTAATTAATTACCACAACGTAATACTTACATATCTAATAATCTGTATTTATGTTTGCCTATACCTAGCGCATGTAGATTTTCAGCAAATAGATTTTTCTACACTTTAGATAAGAATTTAAAAAAACTACAAAAGATAGGTGTATGTAATCCTAATACAGTTTAATAGATAACTAAATTTTACGTTATATGAAGTCAGTAATTTAATAGACAGTACCATTTCGGTACCATATATTTACTAAAAAAATGCATAGTACAAAAAACCATTGCATTCAGATATAAGAAATGCTAATGTAGCTTCTTAGGGAATTAAATATACGGTCCTTTAGTGAGAAAATATATCAAGGCTCTCACTTAAAATAAGGAAATTATTAATAACCCTTAATAATATTAAGTGACAGAAGACCTTGATACCAACAGATCAAAGCTTCTTAAACTAGCAGTTTATTCTTTAGTTGATTATAGTGATTATCTCTGGTGTTATTCACTCTTTGAAAAAAAAACGATATTTTTACAAAAATTAAAATATTTTGAAAGTCCTAGAAGTTTAGTATAGGGAACTCTTAACAAAGTTGGCCTAACTTTTAATAAATAACTCAAATATTCGATAAAATGCAGAATATTCCATTTAAAAAAAGTATTTTTTTCTGCCACGTGTTTCTGACGCATGAGATGAGATGAGATGTACAGGATTATCTCCAAAAATTTTAGATTATAGCTCTATTCCATCTGCATTAACCCTAAGCAAAATTTAGCCAACTTTTAATGGTTCTGTGAGGGGTACTTTCGTACAAATATAGCCTACTCGCTAAACATGTGGGCAAAAGTTCAGCGCTGTGATTTCATTTGTTAAGGAGTTATGGCTATTTGTTTATCCGGTGAGGCAGTGTTTAAATAATAATTTTGCTGTAAGCGAGAGCAGATAGAGAGCTCTGCGAAGCTTCATTTTGTTCAACGTGACTGGTATTGCAATATACCATTGTTTACAGTATCGAAATTTGCAAAATAAAACGTCAAAAGTGGCGTCAAGAAGCATAATATTAATTTGTTTATAATTTTAGCGGTTAATATCTATTATATAAAAACATATATAACGATTTTATATGCCTAGTATAATGTAAATTGAAATTAGGTAGGCTTGATGTTTTTTCACCGGACCGAATTGCTTTAACTCCCGCCTAATAGTGTCGCACAAAAAACTGTATTGTGTATTTAAATCAGATACACTACTTTATGCACCAAGGTGTAACGCGAAATATCAAACGCTAATCCTATTTAAGAAGATTCATGTTATCCATATGATTTATCATCTAGAACTTTACAGAATTTGGACAGGTCCTCTTAAATGTATTCTAATTTCCGATAAATATCCATTTTTACCCCATGTCGGGTTAAAAAGTCTGTCTGTCAATGTGCTTACCCTGACCATAGCCAAAGCATCATCTACCATGCCTCACCTCGAAAACATTTTGAAAAAAAGAAAAAATATTTTTTTTTAGAATTTTGATTTTATCCATGCATGAGGGGCATAGAAAATGTAAATCTATGACTATTAGGAAAAAGATTGAGTTTTTTATTTGCCCCATTTTGTGCAGGGTGGTACACGCGCCGATACGAAGGCTCGAAGTCCGGAAAAAAATGTCTTGCACCCTCCATTTCAAAAGTTTTTTAAAATTCAGTCTTAACACATAGCTAAAATTTGTACCAATCTTCATAAAAAAGTAGGTGTTTCATCGACAAATTCATTTTTGTTTGATTGGAACGCTCAAAATTGGCTTTTCCTATAGACAAGCCACGTTGTCATATATTCCCACCACGCAACCGACACCTCGTAATCTCGGGCATGCAAACAATTTTCTTCTCAACAATTGTTACCAACTATATTTCATGACTTATAAATTTAGAAACCTTTCATATATAAAATATAATCATTTTGAGGTATATTGTCGCAGATTTAGCTCATAATATCAATGATGTTTCAAACGAAAGTGAATTAAAAAAAGTCTGTTAGTCTCCTATGCAAGTGCCGTAATAACTTTTTTATAAAATACGCGGAAAAATACTAGCTACTCGAATATCAACTTATAGCCAAATTTCGGGAACACCGGAATAAAATACCAACAACAAAGGAATGGTTGAAATATTTACCATTTTCCCAATTCGCATCATAATAAAATTTCCTTTGAGAATCTCTGCTCGCATTTTGCCTAACTGGTACTGAATTTTTATAACAATACGGTGATGTTTTTCTATGTAGGTTTAGGGGATAATATAGGGTTGCCAACGTTATATTTTGTAATATCCAGGACACAGTGAACAAAAGAGGACACATTATCTTGTGTTATTATGGTTAACCAAAATATAAACAGTATATGCTATATGCACTAATAGTACAGAAAAAGCGTTAAAAATAAAAATAAAAATCTTTAAAAATGAACCACGTAAAAATATGAAACAAAGCATTTTGGTATGAAGCAAAATTTAAATTCTTTTCAGTAGAGGCATTAATATAATTTAATTTCTAAGTGTGTACTTTTCCGACTTAGAAGCCCTTTATTCTGGGAAAAATATCGGTAAAACCTTTGCAATTCTCAGAAATTTGTATCTTGATTTATAATTTGGATTTAATCTGGTCAACTGTCGTAACATTTGGTTTCCGAATTCCTGCTCCGAACTTGAATTTATTTTTGGATTTAGATATTCTACAAAAAATATCTATACATTATACAAGACATGCACAGCGACATATGCTCTTCAACCACTGTCTAAATACGAATTCAGTACGCATTATTAGCCGCGATTGGAGTATTCTGAGAGCAGTTCAGTATTTCTTTCAAGTTTATGTAAGGTTTGCGCTAAGCGATACAATCGCAAAGGCGGTGGTTTTTTATTAAAACACAACCACTGTTAACCACCAAGCACTGTTAAAATCCAGGAAAAATGGCACCAATTGCTTATTTAGAATGCCTTCCTGCGGAGGGCAAACAATTACATCAGCAGTTCCCCTTGATTTTTCCAAAGCTTTTGATACCATACGCCGATGATAGACACATTTATTTACATTTCAATCACAATGATTACATTAATGCATCAAACCTGATAAATGAAGATTTAAATATTATAAAACGGCAATCTTTAGTTCATAATTTTAAATTAAAAGTTTTAGTGTAAATATTGATGGTGTAGAGCTTCATATAGCGCAATCCGCAAAAAAATTTGGAATTATACTTGACTCGGAGTTGCGTCTTAAAGAATACATAAAAACTTTGATCCAGAAATCATATATATCATTAAAAACTTTGTATAATAGCAGACATTTTCTTAGTTTTCACTTACATAAAATATTGTGTGAGTCATTAGTTATTTCTAGATTTAATTATTGCGATTTTATTTATGGCCCATGTCTAGATCTGGTTCATAAAAAACGCATACAAAAAGTACAGAATATGCTTGGCCTAAGAAAGCTCGACCAATATCTCACACCTTCCAAGAACTTCATTAGCGAAAAATTAATAACCGCATAATATTAGATTTAGGTAAATTTTAGTAAACATTTTGAGAAATCCAGCATTGCCGTTCACTATAAAAAATTAGTTCTTGTTTTATATTCGCGTAACATTAGGCTTAACAATAGGATCACTATGCCACATCACCAGAGTGCCATGTTTCAGAGATCGTTTATGAGATGCTATCAAGTTCTTTAATTCTCTACCTAATGAATTAACTTCCCTTAATGAAAAGGAATTTAAGATTCAGTATAAGAAATATGTTCGTTGCCTCCAAGACTCCTCAGAATCTTTTACTAACTTATTTGCAACACGCTAATTGCGAATGTTTAAATGGCAAGTGTTTTGGTACGTTTATTAATCACAACATAATTTTGTATTTTTTTTTAATGTAACTTGTTTTGTCTCCTTAACCAGCGGAGTAGGGTTCAGTCGAGTAGCGTTTCTGGCTAGACTGTGTTGCTATTATAAAATATATGTTCTTTTATGTATGTCAATTTTGAAATAAAAAGATATTTATTATTATTATTATTTAGCGACTAAAAAGAGTCATTGGTTTTTGTTAATACAACTAACCCATAAAAATCAGCGACGACTAAAAAAAAGTTCTCACATACTATTGTAGTACTTTAAAATAATTTTTAGTTTCATACATTTTATGCAAAATATATTTTCCATAGGTCAGTTTAGAGCAGAATTTTATATTCCATTGAAAATTTAGTGCGACAAAGCAGAAATACCGTGGAAAACAACTCTGGAGTTACAAAAACTATATTCCATTGATATTGCACTGAACAGTCATTTCGATAGTACCAGTGGAGGGCCAGTGCCTCTCTAATGTAATAGCAGTGCCGTGAATGGAAAACGCTATACATTTCAATCGACAATATTGATGTCACGAGAGATGAATTTTCAGTATGCTATTTCTCACCAGCTGGGGAATTTTCACTTTTAATTCGATGGAGACGCCACACCTCTTACAGACGGTTTTGAACATAAGATGAATTCATATGTTTAACATGGTTTCACTTTTTTGGCGTGAAAATATTGTATTGTTATCAGTAGTACGCGCTTATTCTAAATTTCAAGTCAATTGGGTAAGTGTAGGTCAAAATTCGATTACAAAATTTGTACCAAACCAAGTGTTCAACAAGTGAAATTAAATAAAATCCTGAAAAAGCTTCAAACAAATGAAAGTTAAAACTTTTCTTACATTAACATTCTACAAACTCTAAACTAAATTAATTTACTGACTGTTTTTCTGAAATTTTGTGCCACATAATTCCGTTTGTAACTAAAAAGCGGTTGGCGAAACTTTCATTGATAACGTCAATTAAAACCTACAAATTCCATAGTTTGACAGCCGCAGTTCCATTTCAACGTGAATTTGATAAAGAACGATTTTAGGCGATATCGTCTATAAATCTCACGATCTGCTTCGATCGAACAGTAAAATAAAAGCGACCGATTCTATTGTTTCTGTAGAGGCTTTTGAGTACTTTTCACGCTTTGCGAGTATTTCATTGATTTTGAATATTATAACAGTCATGTATCACATTGGTCTGGCCACATATAAAAGAAAGTTTACAGGCTAATAAAATTAAATTAAAAATCGCAAGAAAAATCAAGATCGGTTAAAGTGTTAATGAATGGCGAAATATATCCCTAATTAAGTATCAAAATGTATCCTGTCAAATTTTCCAGGATTATTTTTATATAAAAAAGCTTGGTCTTTCTACAACCATTTTTTTCGATATTTTTCTCCGTTTAGAAATTATTTATCGATTTGCCCATTCCTAATTTAAAGGTCATAATACATTGACATTACAAGTTTCCATGTATCATTCTCCAAAGTCCCACATGCATTATAACCTTCAAATTAGCTATGCATAAATAGACATTTTACTAAGTAATTTTTAAACTATGTAAAACATCTAAAGAATCTAAGAAACCAAAAAGTTGCAGGGGTATATTATCGGACACTCAAGAAACTGACAATCTTCAGTAAGTAATCTGTAGATCAAAACACACTTGTAATATCAAGGTCATGAACGAAATATATATGAATATAAATCTTTTTCAAAAAAAGTTTACGATCAAGGTGAAAGTCTAATGTATGCCCTCTTTTTTTCCTTTGTATTTAAAATTATCTATTTGTCAACTTTTAATCCACGTTTGAAATGTTTAACCGGAAATGGCGCCATCTATGAATTTTTATATGAAACCCCTAAATTTTTATTTACATTTCGATAAAGCTTAAAATTTTCTAATGTCTAGATTTTGAAATCGGATAAAAATAGGCATTTTGCATAATTGGCCATAGCACAAAATGTAATACCAATTTTAGGTTCCTAATTTAGACTTGATTAGTAGCGTAATAAAGAAAAATTACATCTAAAACAAAAACTGTCTAAATTTCTTGTTATAAAGTAATTTTTTAGTATTATTTATCAAAAAAAGTTGATTGTCTTTAATGTTTGGACCTTTTTATTTTAAAATCCAAAACATATTTTCATTGAATTTTTGGTAAAAACAAAATTGCCTTAATAATTTTTCTTAAAAATTTTGAAAATGAACAATAAATAACATTATTATTTGTATATATTATTTTAATACAACACACATCCTGAAAACCAATATTTAAATCAGAGACGGCTTCATTTTCAAAAATCACTAAACCAATTCAGTATTTACCAAAAAACAAATAAAAGCATGTTGTTACTATTTTGGTTTAAAAATAAATAAATTAAAAAATTGATCAATAATTTTAAAAAGTTATTTTATATCAAGAGAATTTAGGCAGTTTTTGCTGTAAATGCAAATTTGCTTAGTTAACCTACTAAGCCTAAATTAGGAGCCGAAAATTACATTAATATGTCTGGCATGGTCAACTAAGCAAAATAAAATAAATGCCTACAACTTTTTTCGACCGATTTTAAAAATCTAGAAGTGCATAGATGACGCCACGATTAAACCGGAAGTGAACAAAATTGTCACACTTAGGTTAACAGTTGACAAACAGTATCCCATACAAGATCACAATAATTCCAATTATAAATAGGCGAATTGCTTTTTTAATTATAATTTCCTGAAAACATTGCGAAGATTAATTTTGATACGTCATTCAGGGGTATCTATCCATTAATACCAGTTTCATCGTCATTTTTTTTTATTCCAATATTTCAATAAGTATAATCGAAATTTAATTTGACTAGATTGTTATTTCATTCCAACAAAGTCAAATAATAAAAGTGCAATTGATTTTAGATTTTAGTACGTAAACGTGCTAATAATAATTTAACTAGCGTCTGATATTGCATAATCTAAAATAACTCGATGCGTTACTTGAATTTGGCTTGCGGTCGATCTGACCTTGCCAAGATAATTCTTTAGATTAAAATTGCAAGAAGTTTTTTTGTTAATGTTCAAATACATTAATATGTAGTGAATTTAGATTACCCTGATGGTCCCATTTATAAATTGAGAGGGGTTCTAAGTACTGTTATGTAAATATGGGGTGAAAAGGAAAGTACTGAACATATTTTAACACGTAAAAGTTGCGGTAATTTAGAGAAAAAAAAGTCTTATCTAACAAGGAGGTTAACACTCAAGGGCTTTGAAGTTATGGCAGTTTTACAAAACAACATTTTAATTGTAATCTCTAAGCGCTGCAATTAATTGTGATTTGAAAAATCAATAGTTTTAAATAATTTCCAATAAGAAACATTTGTAATTTTTATATTTTACACAAAAACCAAACACATTTGTAAGTAAGTGCCAAAAATGGGCACATCACTATTTAAACAAGCATGGCAACAGCGGATCAAGTTGTCACGAACTGCTTGGATAGTATCTGGTGTGCTTTTTATCGGCTTTCCTGCGCGAAAAATTCGATTGTGAAGATAGTTTTTTTGGTAATTTCACCATCACAGTGCACTATTGTCTTCATCATCAACCTTTTTCAACCACTGTTAAATACGGCACATGCCAATCGAGATATATCCGTTAAGGTTTTATCGAACTAATCTAGAACCATTTGCGAATTGGAATATTTGTGTTTGCGTTGAAATTAAAACTATTCTAGGATAATTAGAGGGCCGTCCATATCAGTCCCTGCTCTTGGGGTTGAACTCTTTTGGATAACTTTTCTGCTCATGCCTAACCTGTCAGTCGGAATTTGTATTTCCGAAATTTTGTTTATTCATACAGATACTAAGTTATTTAGGTGCAAATTATAAAACTTAAGTTAAAGTGAAATGCTCTCTATTTGTGTTTTAACTGAATGTAATTCATGTATCTTTTAAATAAGTAAATAAAAATATATAAATAGATAAATAAATAAAATATACGTACATTTTTAAGTAATGAATCAGGTTTAGACTCTGTTCGTGTTTCGACTTCCCCCTGATCAATCTCGAATCGTCAAAAAACCGTTCTAGTATTAATCTAGGCCGTATTCCGTTTCCAATTCTGGTTTCGTTTTCGTGTTCCATATCCACCGGTTATCTGAAAAGTCGGTTATTTACGGAACACGGTTCCTGAAAATAACTGTCAACAGTGTCACCAGAACAACCAATGAATTTTGTTGGTTGTGGGTTAACCAATATCTGAACTGTCAATTATTTGTCGGGTGTTTCGTTTTCAAAAGGTGTTTCGTTTTCGAAGGATTTTTCAGAAACCGTTGTCAGATTTCTGCCAATTGGATTGGTTGACCAGGTTTGGCAACGGAATACGACCCTAGTGCGCAAGTACTTCTGTGCAGTCAGAGAACAGTTCCAGGATAGTTTTTGAACCGTCTAAATATAAGAACCCAAATAAAGATATCTATGCTACATTTTTAAGTGTAATTTGGTAAAGGATATGTCTCATCAAACAAAAAAATAAAAATTACTATTATTTTAGTAAAAAACTATTTTTAGATTTTTTTGTATTATCCTTCCGGATTAATTAATGATGAATTATTTACTTTATCTCTAATACTTTTTAAATTCTCTTTTTCAAAACGTAAAATAATGACAATAAAAATAACTACTGACACGTCTCCAAAATTCTCATTTAAGTATTTTTGACATTCATATCCAACTTTGAAAATTTTAGTTTAGAAAAGTACAGTTTGTGTGAAATTTTCTTACCGAATCTTACACGTGTTTAAATTAATAACCGGAAATTTTTCTCCTACACGATTTTTCTTTGAAATATGTCTCTCGTTTCTACCCGCTCCATGATAATTTTCGAAAAATCGTCTACTCGAAAAATTTCCGGTAATAATTCAAGCATTAGAAAATGCTCGTTTTTTTTTGCTATAAAATATAATTTTCTTTTACTTTAATAAATGAAAAATATTGGTTACCTATAAATTGGCCTACTTACACAATTTTTACTATTTTCTTTAATTAAAGTTGGTAATTTTGATTTCATTTGGATTTATACTTATAGGTACTTATAGATACATACTAAGACTGTGTGAGCATTGGGTGCTTGGGTACTTGTACTACTACTTGTAAAATATTCTTTTCTATAAACTTTAGTAAATGAAAAATGATATTTAGCTATAAATTAGGCTTCTGCAAAATTTGTATTATTCTGTTTAACTAAAGTTATTAATTTTTATTTTATTTGAACATACATATATATATATATATATATATATATATATATATATATATATATATATATATATATATATATATTCATACTCTTTGGGAATTGAGCACCTCTCTTCTACTAACATTCGAAAAATGCAGAATATTATGTAGCTATAAATTATGTCTCTACTTACAAAAATTGTATTATTTTGTTTAACTAAAGTTAGTAATTTTTATTTATATTCCGGACTTGACTTCTGCGTCGCGACTTCTTTAAAACAACTTCTACTGTAATAAATCACCTAACGGACGTATGACGTAAATTACTATTGGCAAATGCCAAAAATTATAGAGTAGTTTTGGACTTTTTAAAGCAGAAATTTTATGATTTGCATTATTATTACCTTATTTGGAAATTTATTCAAATACAAAATAGAATCATAGAAATAACTACTCACTGGCTAATACCACGACCGGCATTGAATTATTGTTTCACGTTACTCCTACATCACAACAGGGATACCTTGATCCCTATATGAAATATATCCTGCAATGCCGCAATGATCTATTTCAGTCAAACGACGATCGCGATTTCGCTCTTTTTTTAACTCAACAGGCCGCTATAGACTAGCGAGCCCCATGTAGAGTACAGACAAAAAATGAAATTACAAAAACAACTAAGCCCTACGGCATTGCAGAACAAGTTCCAGATAGTTATCATGGTATTCCTGTTGTGACGTTGGTGTAACGTGAAACAGAAGTGCATAACAAATAACATTAAAATAAAAAATAAAGATTATTAAAAATCGAAATTAGGAAAATATATTTTTTTAAATTCTTGTGACTTTTAGACTGTTAGTGACTATCGTTCAAAGAATTATAAGGCTCTTTTGAGCTTAATCCTTCCTAAATCCCTTAATTACAAAACGTCAAATATTTTCCACGCTAAGATTAAAGGATAGCTAAAGCGTATGAAGCGCACAGGAATTTTTAATAATCCGTTTTTAGTCGATTCTGTCTCCACTTGACAACACCAACATCAAGGCGTATTTAAAATAGAGCACCAGGCAAACAATTATGAAAATCTCAAACATTTCTTTGGAATCTTAAAAATTTGCGTACAAGTAAAAGAAAGCCTCAACTTTACTTTAAAGAAAATATAATTGCTATTTTAATACAAGTAAACAGAAAACTAAAATCAAAATTTAAAAAGGTGTTATGTGTTGTTGACTTGTAGTAGATTTAGATATCTACCCAGGGAAAAATATCGTTTTTTTTTTATACAGATGCTCAATTAAGTGTTCCAAACAACATATCAAAAGTCCTCTAACCTCACATGTGCGGTTTTCAAGCCCCTGATTTACCTTTTAAGGTAAAATGTAGTTTAATTTTTTTATTATCTGACATATTGTATAGAGTATATAAAAACTAATATAAAAAGGTTAATAAAACATCACAAATCGATACTACGTGGGACCAAAAAATATATTTTTTATTCACGTATTGAAAAGGTTTAATTTTTGAAGTAGAACCAAAAGATTTATGTTCAATATTCAGATATATTATAAAGTGTAAAAATTAAAGCGCATATTTTCAGATATATTGTTCAGGGTGTATGAAAATTAATGCAAATGTTAAATAAAACATTACAGATCAATGCAGACGCAAAAAATTGCACCGCAGACGCCATTTAAGATATATTTTTTTAATTCACGTATGGATAACAGTTATTTTTTAAAGTAAAATGTAATGTCAAAAATTGTATATCAGATATGTTTTACATGACGTACAAAAATATAATAATTAATTCAAAAAGGTGATCAAAACACTGCAAACTGATACATGACACAACTTGATAGTCTTTACTCACGTATTGAGGATATTTAATTTTTGAAGTAAAAAAGTAATTAAATTAACAAAACCCAAATAATATACCTATTTAACATTGTCTAGGTCTATTAAGAGGCGAAATACACAGTGACTGACAACCTGACAGTGTTGCCAACCGGATGGGACCACCGGGCAACCGGGCAAGTGCCCGGTAGGTTGGTCTGTCTGATTAATATAAAACAAATCATTTTGCTAGTTATTGTTAATCACGAAATCCACTATATCGTAAACCATTAAATAAATATGCCTAATAAATCGATATTTATTAGGCATATTTTCTCTAGCATAGTCGATGCCGAATGCGGATCTATAATTTGTTCAGCCGCTTAGGTGAAATCGGCCACCGCGTCGCGGCTGCGTAATCTCTTTGCATCGGCAACGTAGCGTTTTATTGATTTTGTGTTCCGCGTGTGTATTTTTGGGAATCGCCGTTTGTCTATTTTTGATCTTCAAATGTGAATATCTCAAAAACAATTGAACTTAAAGTGCAACTTGATACATCAAATTTTATTAGATTTGATAACAATTTTAAACATGGAAAAATATATAGGATTTTGCATTTAACATAACACAGACGTTGTGAGCTTCACCTAAAATCGGCAACACCGCATTTATTAGAATATTTTAGAAGGATAGATTTTTACTCTTATTCAACGTTGCCAAATTTCAAAATGATCGAAATTGCTATTCTCCATATACTTCTAATAGTCTATCCATTTTGATTCACCCTGTATATATGATAATGTATATACATATGTACCTACTATCTATATTTTAACTATTATCTTCAATTATGTATGTAATAATAATTCGTAATAAAATATTTGGTGAAACTTGATTAACGAATGAGGAAGCTGTCTGTAGTGATTTTTTTTATCAAATAATAATTAATTGTCTTCTTGTGTATGTTTATCAGGGTCAGGTTTTTGAGAGGCTGCTTGCAATGATTTCATGTCATGATACTAGTGGCCAAGGCTTCCATGATATTTTAGACTAAGATTTGGAAAAAAAGGTCAAATTTCTGCATAGCTGAATGCACAGACGGAGTGGCAAATATGCAGGGGAAATATAATGATTTTGCAACTAAGCTGTAAAATCAAAATAAAGAACATGTACATATTTGATGCTATGGTCATATTTTGAACCTCGTGCTAAATGATATTTTTAGGGGGAATCTAAAAGTATCTTGGTTGTTCACATTATTAAATTTAACTTCCACCTTTTTTCGTAAATCCTGTAAGAGATTGGATATTTAGTCCTCGACTTTTCATGACCAGAAAAATCGAAAATTTGGGGTTATTGGACAAACAAGGTGGAGGTCAAAGGAACACGAGTTAGAAAAAGTTTTTGAAGATTGTCCGTTGTACTTAGATATTCTGGAAGCCTTATCCAGTATTTCAAAAAACTTGGATTTAAATCCTGACATTCGTTCCACTGCTGAAAATTTAATATCTCTAATTTTTAGGATGAAATTATTTTTCTTTCTCGAGTATTTTTAAAACTATTTTCAATTACTGTCTCGCTCTCAAAGTACCTACAAACTAAACGCTTAGATTTATTAAAATCAAATTTTATGATCCATAGGTACTTTAATTATTGAATTAATTATTAGATTCAATGTGACTTTGAAACATTCGAAGTCTCTTCGAGTTTTTTTTTTATTTTGGGCGTATGATGAAATGGAAACACGAGGTATCGATTTTGATATTGAAGATGATTTCCGCGTTAATAGAATCAGAAAAATAAAAAAGCATTTCGATGAAAAGTGTTCGGATGAGGCTATTCGTAATACAGAAGAAAAATTCAAAATCGATGTATTTTATGTTATAATGGACAATGCTATTACATCAGTTGAAAAACGGTATGAAACAAATATGTCTCTATGCTCAGATATGGCAATTTTTAATCCAGTTAATTTTCCTGACCTAAAAAACAATGGTGTACCCGAAAATAGTTTAAAAAATATTTCAAGTAAACTTAGACTATTCGATGAAGAAATCCAACCAACAAATATAAAAGAATTAAACAATTTTATAAGGAATTGGCCCATTTATAAATTGAGTTTACAGAAATCTTTTCAAAAGATGCCACTGAATGACATGGTTTCGGATTCGGACTTTTCAACTGATGAGGATAGCTTGGATGAAATCAGTTTAAGAAATAAATGTCAACGTGGAGTGGAAGAAACTCTTTGTAAAACTCACTCCATTGTTACTATCTCTCCACAGTTAAATAACATGTTTCAAAATGCATACCCCATGTTACTACTTATTATAGCAACAAACAGAAGAAGGGGATTACTAGTTTATCTATTAGATTTAGTAGTTTGTTTCCTCACTATTATTCAAATATAATGAGTTACAACGTGGTTCCAAAGATTTTTTCACAGTAGACATTTATTATTTGATATTATTTTTATTTTATGTTCCTTAACTATGACTGATTTGTTTTTATATTTGTTAGATGCATAATAAGGTTTTATTTGTTTTATGGTTAAATTTATACTATTTAACTTATACTTATCACGATGATTTTTGTAGTATATTGATATGTAGTGTTTTTGTTACCAATATGGATACTTAAAAGATATTTTTTTTCTGAACTGCTTAAAAAAACTAAATTTTTTTCCTATAGGCTATTAATGTTATTTAAATGATCAAATATCCTCACTACGGAGGCTTTTGAAAAATTCAGTCTTAAATTAATTTCAACTTTTAAATTAGGAAACCTGGCTACTTCAGCTGCGTTTTTTTATCAACTAGTGCATGATTCCTCCAATCCAACTGCTGAACATCTCCTCCTTCAAAATTAGAAACCTTTGTAAGATTTTATTTAATTTATTTTGTAATGACTGAGCTGTGACCGAATTTATATTATGTCAACAATTAAGTCATTGCGTTTAAAACATTTTTAATACCTGTAACAAATTTAATATAAAAATCTAAACATTTCTGCAGAAACAAAGTTAGTTCTTGCCTGGAAGCGTTTGTATCGGATATTAACTTGACCCAAGTAAATGTTTTAATAGGCATGAAATTATTTTTATTCTCATGGCCAATATTAAATATATCTTTATTCTTAGACGACAATGTCATGTAATTTAAACAGAGACTGCTTACCAAAAACGGGTTTACGTTTATGAAGTAGAGGGGTTTGTTTGACAATTATTTTAAAATTGTTAAGAAGAACTAATACGTAACTTATAAAATCTAGATGAACTTTTATGTATTTGTAAGAAACAGTTAAAATCATTTCAGTGGTTGCTTTGGAATGATTAATAAAAATAAGTTAAGAAAATTAGGCATAATATACGAGGTCATTCTGCTTTAATATTCTATCAGCACATGCTTTTAAATATAAAAATCTTGTATTACTAGGTAATAATAATTTATGTAAGTCAATTTGAAAAAAAGATTAAAATTCTGCAAATTCTTGTTGTCTTCCAAAGTTCTACTGCAATGTGAACCAACATACTTTTCTCGTCTAATCATCACTTTTACCAGCATCATAATTTTACCCGCAATCCCTCTCCAAATTGACGCGAAATGTGAGTTCGTTGCAAAGCACGGCCCGCTTTTAAAAGTTTTGTAGAGGACTAAACATTTGCCGACCTTCTAGAAGGCCAGGATGAATCTCAAATATGAAACAGGTAAATACCAGTATTACCACGGCATTTGAGCGCCTCTTTGCACTTAATTTGCCCTTTATAAACACTCAAAAAGTTACGTTTTGTAGCAGGCTGGGCACTTGTTGACCTCCTAGGAGACCAGGAACGGCGTGGAAAATGACATTCTTGATTGCGCTTACCATTTGCACCACTTTGCACCCGGTTTCAGTTCTGCGCGACATCGCTGGAGAGAGAAATGACGATATTTGTACCTGAAAGGGTACTTGGTGTTCTTCTATGGGGCGAGGATCATACCTTAACGAGATAAAAATGTGTTTCAGTCACATGTCAGGGGCCAGGCGCATTTTTGCACTTCTACTGCACCAGATATAACCCTCTCGGGTGTGAAAGCGAAATTTGTATACTATTGCGCACTGACTAGGAGAACAGGATCGAAAAAATAATGACGGGTACACGTGAGGTTTTAATATGTTGATCAGCACACTTCATAGAGTATTTGTATCAATTTTTAGCTCAACGGTATTTTTCGTCGGGTTTTCCGCGATATTTTGACTGAATCTACTGGATTATTTCCGATCACAATTTCCATTTAACTTATCTTGCAAGCTTTTCGAGTATTGCAGTATTTTAACGAGGGATGGATTTTCATGCATTAGCGCAATCTATTGCAGCATAATACAGATCTAAACTATGCACTGAAACTTTTATGTAATTTTCATAAGTGGAAGATTCAGACACATAATAGTTCAGCCCTTCTCTCCTCTATATATTTACACTTACCTATTCCAACAAGAAAGAAGATTCTGTCAGGAATGTTGAAAATTTACAACAGTAGTGCATGTTAATGGCAAAACACATCAAATGATTAAAATGTATCTACGAAACAAAGCAAAACAGCAAAACACATAAATATACCAATTCACAATCAAGTGTTGACTGATATTAAGGTGGCAAAGAATTGAAGAGATCTTATCAGTTCGCATACACAATTATATTTTTCCCTATTTAGTTTCTGTAAAAATAAACAAATAAATATTGCTACTACAAACGTCTTAAATTGATGATATTGTGCTTTAAAAGAATTAATTAAATTGCTATATTGGATATTTAAGCCTTGGGTGTCTGTTCTATGGTTAATAGTATTATTTAATGAAATAAAAATCATTTCACTAAGGTTTCCTTTAGAATAATTTATTTCTCTATGTACTACAGAAACATTTTGAAAATAAAAAATGGAGGGTCTGAAAATGAATGTCGGCTAAGGCGGTATTTTCAGTTTTTTTTCTCGATTTCTTTCTCTACTAATCATATTGATAAGCGATTTTTTAAATATTGTTTAGTAGTCCCCATGTAGCATTTGTTGCAGTCTAAACATGGTATTTTATATACAGGGTGGCCCATCGAAAACGTACCGCAAGACATAACGGCCAGGGTAATTTTTTTTTCAAAAAATCCAAAAACACGTCAATTTTGTTTGTGAGGGGGACAATTTTTGCCCTTAAAATGATCGCAAAATTTTCAACCCTCTAAGCGGGGGTGTCATCCCCCAAACTTTTTCAAATGGGAAGAGGAGTCAAGTGGTACCGCAATAAAAGGGCTTTCTATTCTCTATACATTCCCGCTTTGGTTTTGAAAATCGGTCAAGTCATTTAGAAAATATGAAGGATTGAAATTTAAAATGTTTATTTAAAAATTATCAGAGTAAATGATAAGGATAAATTCCTTCGACCAATTCGCTATTTTTGTCCTGTTATTTTAGATGTTTACTGCTGATTTTAGTGATTTGACATGCCACAACGATCAGGTGCGGTAGTTGCTAGATAGCTGTTCTGTAACTTGTGCGTTTAAATTTCTCAATATCATTAAATTTTTTATCAATAATTATGGTGTACTCACTTGCAGAAAAAGTGGAAATAATCGAACTTTATTTTAAAAATAATGAATGTGGCAATCGGGTTGCGCAGATATTTAATGAACGACATCCTGAGAAACACCTTTCCGGCAAAATTGTTCGCGAGTTAGTAGCAAAATTTCGCGAAACTGGATCCCTTATGAATAAAAAGAGGCAGATGGAAAATCCTGTAGTAAATGAAGCTATGGAGGTCTTTGTATTGGGCCAAGTTGCTATGGATAGTACGCTGAGTACAAGAAAATTAGCCAATGAGACCGGCGTGAATCGTACAAGTGTCCAAAGAATATTGAAAAAACACCATTTCCACCCGTATAAAATTCAGTTGGTACAAGAACTCAACGAAGACGATTTTGATCGCCGCTTGCAATTTTGTGAAACTATTAGTGAACGAGTGGCCAATAATAATAATTTTCTATTCAATGTGTGTTTTTCGGATGAGTGCACTTTCTTTTTGAACGGTGTAGTTAATCGGCATAACCGTCGGTACTGGGCTGAGAACAACCCCAGGGTATTTCACGAGGTGCACACACAACATCCTCAGAAATTGAACGTGTGGGCTGGTATTTTTGGAAATTCTATCGTGGGTCCTTTTTTTCTTCCTGGAACTCTAACAGGTGATATGTACTTAGATTTACTGGAAAATACCATCGACCCAGCCCTAACTGACATCATCGAAAATAATCCTGGATACGTTGAAGCGGAACTGATATTTCAACAAGACGGTGCACCTCCACATTACTCTCAAAATGTGCGTAATTATTTAAACACTAACTTTCCCGGGCGGTGGATAGGACGAAGGGGTGCCATTGAGTGGCCTCCCCGGTCACCCGACTTGACTCCTTTAGACTTTTTTCAATGGGGACACATAAAAAGTAAAGTGTATAGCACTCCACTTGCCTCATTAGAAGATCTGCGAACACGAATTATTGACGTTTGTCGCGAAGTGACCCCTCAAGTTCTTCAGAATGTTCGAGAACGATTTGAAGCTAATTTGTATTACTGTATGGAGGTCGACGGGCAACATTTTCAGCATTTGCTTCATTAATACGGTAAGCTTTTTTTATTTAATTCAATGTATGCGTTTTTTGAAAAATGTATTTTTCAAATTTCAATCCTTCATATTTTCTAAATGACTTGACCGATTTTCAAAACCAAAGCGGGAATGTATAGAGAATAGAAAGCCCTTTTCATTGCGGTACCACTTGACCCCTCTTCCCATTTGAAAAAGTTTGGGGGATGACACCCCCGCTTAGAAGGTTGAAAATTTTGCGATCATTTTAAGGGCAAAAGTTGTCCCCCTCACAAACAAAATTGACGTGTTTTTGGATTTTTTGAAAAAAAAATTACCCTGGCCGTTATGCCTTGCGGTACGTTTTCGATGGGCCACCCTGTATAAGGAGAGCTAACTTGCAGTGTTTTTTGGAGATATTTTTTCTAAAAAATTACGGATATACCGATATAAGGAAATTTAAAGAAGCTGTCTGTATTTGCCTTGATTTTTTTGATTTACAATTCTGTTAATAACTGAAATTGTATAACTATTATTTTACTCTGTTTATGCTTTCGGTAATAAATTCATTATTGCTGAGGTTATCTTCACGATTAGAAAGATTTTTAATAGTAGAAATTTTTTAGATGGTTACATGGGACCGTAAATAATTTAGTATACGGTCAGATGCGGTTGACTTTATATACTACTGTGTCGACAAAGAACCATCTATATTTCTGGTAATCATGGTGTTTATGAGGGTATTGATTAAAAAAGAGAGATTTTGAGTTGGATCTTTAGGACAAACTATAATGGTGTCGTCTACGTACAACTTAATGAATTTTAACTTAAACTGAAGCAGATTTCGGTCTCAGAAATAAGCTGATTCATTACTAAGTGTTTTTTTTCCGTAGATATATTTTAATCGTTTTATGTGTCTTGCTATTATGATGCACTACTGCTGTAAATTTTCAACATTCCTGACAGAATCTTCTTTCTTGTTGGAATAGGTAAGTGTAAATATATAGAGGGAAAAAGAACAGAGGAGAAAAGAAGTGAAGAAAATGTATTCCAATAATTTTTCATTTTTTCTTTTTTGTTTTTACCGATTTTGTGATGAGTGTTTTGTAATTGTTTTATTTTATTTTAACATTTAATGTGTACTGCGAAAACGCTTCACATTTATCTTTATGATTTTTTTTTCGTTCAACATAAACTATCCTAATGACTTTATTTTTAGAACGTCTTAAAAACGTATATACTCAGTGTTGTTATAGTCGTTCTTTATATGCTGCGGCCTGAAAGGAAGTATAGCATATGTATATGTTGTAATTTCTTTTCCAGCCTTGATAAAGACTTAAGGAAGGTCGACACGTCGGCATTTTCTAATAAATAAGGAGGTTCCATTTGTTGTCTTGAATCCACAAAAACAACCCACCAAGTTAAAATACATAGCGCTGTAAATCCCTCAAAAAAAAGGATACAAAGTTTCGAGTTTTAGATTATCTTCTATGCAGTTTTCATAACTGGAAGATTCACGCATATAACAGGGTAAAATGACGCAGAACCCTTAAAAAGATCGTGACTGTCCAAGGGTTCAGTAGTCTATTAAGTATTGAAAAAAAAAGTAAAAATAAACATATTTATAAAATACATGGCTCTGCAAATCCCCCAAAAGTAAGGACAAAAAGCTTCAAGTTTTAGATTATCTTCTATGTAGTTTTCATAACTGGAAGATTCAGGTACATAATAAGGTAAAATGATGCAGACCACTTAAAAGGTCGTGGCTCTCCGAGACTTTTTTTGCCCAAAAATAAACATTGAAGGTTTAATAATTATTTTTCTGACTATTTAAATATTGGTAATTTTTGGACGGTAAAAAAAACTAATCAGGGTAAAAGCTGAATATAAAAATACTCACAAAAAAAAAAGTTTTAATACGCATATAGCAATCTCTGGCGAAAATCTGAGAAATTAGTTTCTTTTCAGAGAAATATACATACAAAATCTCTAACCGAAAGCATTCACGGACAAAAAAACAAACCACTTCAAAGGAAAGCAAAGCAGGAAAACGGATGCCAAATTATTGACTGCCGCAACGTCGATGATACGGCATAGTGCTTGTTTGGAGTTCTTTAGGCATAAAATAATACATAGCTCGAGGAGGTTTTCTCTGGAACTCGAAGAAGAAAGATATATGCTACCAGTAGCATGAAAGTATTTTTTGTACATTATATAATACTGCTACCAATAATAAATCATATTATAAACATTTATTAATAAATACATCTGATTTTGTTTACTGAAACTATATATTAGACCATGTTAAAAATATTAAGATCACAAAATAAAATAATAGGGGCAAATGGGGTAAGTGTAGACTGGGGTAAATGGAGACACACCCTGTATATTTTTTTTGTTGGTATAATTTCGCAGTTATAGATTGAGAATCTAAGAGTTGGTATTCAATCCTAATTTAGATATAAGTTTTGTTACCTTGAATTGCCTAATAACTTAATTAAGGTGCAATGTAAATTACCATAAATAAATATCGAGAATGCATTTCAGGCATAACTTTAGCTTGCGTTTTTTAATAAAATGTTTATTCGAATACTGTGTTTTTTTATATGTTATTATGTGCGTTTTTTTAATGGTTTATGTGTGGAAATTTTGTAAACATTAGAACATTTAACCCTTCCAGATCAGTCAGGCTGTCTACATTTAACCCATCTCTGAAAAGTTTTGGGGTAAATGTAGACACTTTGTTCTGGGTGTGGGGTAAGTGTTGACATTTTTTCCTTGTTTCAGATTATTATTAATGACCTAGAAATACACCTTTTGAAAATGCCACGTAACTACCAGGGCAAAAAACCACCCTGCAGTTATACTGCCGAACAAGTTCAAGAGACTTGTAACGCCGTTCAGTCCAGAAGAATGAGCTATCGGGAGGCCGAAGACCATTATAAAGTAAACCGATCTGTGATATACCAAAGACTTAAGGGAAGAAAGATTGCACTAGATATAGTTGATGATGGTAGGAAACCAGCACTTTCAAAAGAAATCGAAGACCAGTTAGAACAATGTATTTTAGCCCGTGCAGAGTGGGGGTACCCTGTTGACAGAGAGGAGTTGCTAGATATTGTTAAGGAATATGTGGATACAAACCATATTAGCAATCCGTTCAAAAATAATAGACCCGGGGAAAACTGGTACCTCGGGTTTATGAGAAGTCGCTTGAGTTTAAAGAGACCTGAACAAATGCAGCAAAAACATGCCGAAGCTGCGGATCCTTTTGTGGTTTTTGATTTTTATAAAAAATTGAGCAAGTTAATTGAAAGGGAACAGCTTGCCAATTGTGCTGAACTGATTTTCAATTGTGATGAAAGTGGTTTCTGCACTGATCCAAGCAGAGTGAAGGCACTTGGTCTGAAGGGGCAGAAAGCTTTCTACCGAAGAGTTGGAGGTACCGGTCGGGAAAATATTTCAGTACATTGTTGCGCATCAGCAGCTGGCTCAGTATTAACCCCTCTTATCATATTCAAAGCGAAGGATGCTGTACAAGCTAGATAGACCTATCCCGAATTGGAATATCCAGGAACTTCATATGCCACCACTGAAAATGGTTACATGGAAGAACCAGTATTTTTTTCTTGGCTGTCAGATACGCTAATTCCTTTTGTTAACAATGTACGTCAAAGAAAAAACCTTCAGAAAAAGGCACTACTGATAATGGACGGACATAAAAGTCATATCAGTTTAATAGTAGTAAACGCAGCAGCCATTGCAAATTTAATTCTAATAAAGCTTCCGAGCCAATTAACACATCATATGCAACCCCTAGACAAATGTGTATTCGGGCCTTTAAAAACTGGATGGAAAAAAATTCTTGTTTCCTATGGTGGTCGAAATTTGCTAGTTAGTTTTAATATAGGAGGATTGAAAAACTTATTTGCCGGAAAGAAATATAATTTCTTGTTTTCGTGAAACTAGTTGTTTTAAGGTAGATTTTTCAAAATTTCCTGAAAATTAATATGATCAAAACAAACTAGCTCGTTTTAAAGCTAATCAAGAAAGAAGAGAGCCCGAACACTGGCAGAATGGAGAACCAAACTCGCAAGAAGCAGAACCGCAAAAGGCAGAAGCAGAACGGCAAGAAGCAGAAGCAGAACAGCAAGAGACAGAATCAGATCAGGAAGAAATTAGATCACAAGAAGTACAGGAAAATGTAAGACCAGAACAGCAACGTAAAGAATTAGAACAGCAAGAAATTTTGGGACCGGAACTACAAAAAATTATAGCATCCGAACAAAAGGAAAATATAATACCCCTACAAGCTGAATGCAAGCAAACACGAGAGTCAGGTAATCTTCCGCAACAAAAATACAACCCAGTACAATTCCAAACATTGACGAACCAACAACCTCTGATGGTCGAATGTCTGTTATGGACGTATTTTTGAAGAAAATGCGGAGGGAGTTTGCACCACAAGACAATAAACTAAAAGAAAAGCAAATAAGAATAAAAAAAGAAACTTATAAGGAAGTACTGACGAGTAAAGAAGTTCTTAAACGTTTACAAACAGAAGAGAAGAGGCGAACCATGAAAAAATCCCCTAAAAGTAAACCTATCAAATCGGATACTAAAGCCAAATCAAATAAAAAAACAGTATCAAGAAATAAAAAAAGCGACTTACTGAAGTATCGTCTTCAGAATCCGAGAATGATCCGATTCAGATGGAAGTAGATAATCTCCCATCTAGTGATGATAATATTTATACAGAAGATTTTAATTCTGATGAAAGTTTGAGTGAAAACGATTTTTTAAGTAAATATATCCCACAACGTAAAGATAATACACTGCAAATTGGTTTGTACTATGCAGTGGATTATGTCACTAAATGGTACATTGGTCGCATAATCAGCATTACTGGTAATCAAATAGAAATGAAATTTTTAGAACGTCTTCCTGAAGATAAATTTCGATGGCCGGTAAGAAATGACATTAACGTAGTGTTGAACACATCGTGTTTTACTGGACCAATTAATATAAGTGGAGCCCATTTGTTTTCGGTTTCTCCTAGCCCAATAGAAATTCATAAAAAAAAGTTAAACCGTAATCAAAAATAAATTTTTACTCTTTGTAACCCTGTTAAGATTTTATTTCGTCTTTATGTTTCATTTATTTGGTAGTAAGAAATATTGTTCTGTTTACAAATTGCAGTTTTGCTCTTTAGTTTTAGTATTAAACATTACTTTTTCAAGATACTGTTTAATTATTAGTGTTTAATCCCTTTTTTCTGTACTTTTAGAGTGTTTTTGTGTAGGTAGTTTTAATTCTGTTAAATAAAGTTTATTTTCACGTTCTGGATCTTCGCAATCGATGAACATATTTTAATAAAGTTTTTACTGTATTTTTCTGAAGCTTTTATGTTTTGTCCCCACTTGCCCCAGTAACAATTACAATCAAATATTAGTTGAAATTCACGCTGTCTACGTTTACACCAGGTATGGGGTAAGCGTAGACAAATCGAAGATTTTTAAAAAAATATGTATTTATGTAACTTAAGTAGAGCTAGGTTTGATATCTTTATCGACATGAGGGCCTAAAAGGCTAAGTATATAGACTGCAAAATCGCACATTCTTGCGTGTTAAGGAATTGACGTATTACTAAAAAAATATGAAAACTTGGGGTAAAGGTAGACATTGTGTCTACACTTACCCCACTTGCCCCTAATTGATAAAGATATGAAAATATTAACAAAAAAAACAGAGAAGAAAGGAAAGTCATCTAAATGTTCCCATAACTATGTAATACATTACAGGAAGAATATACTATATCAAATAATTGGTAAAAACGGGTTTTGATAAAATAATTTGAAGACACATTCAGCTTTTTTTATGTTTGGACCTTACATTAAACTCTGATTGCTATCGACCCCCCCCCCCCACTTAAATACGCCATTGTTCTATAGGCGTCCATGGTTTGGAACGTAACTTCTGTTATGAAGTGGATGGAAATTAATTCAATATGTTAAAATCCCAATGAACAAATAGCCATTGTTTTGCACAGGGTGTCTAAAACAAAATGACCTTCCTCCTTATCTGGAGAACTACAGAAGATATAAGAATATTTTAAAAGCAAATAATTCTTTGTGTCCCTTGAGGTAGTTAATACATAAAAGGTGCAAAAATGCAACTTTAAACGTATCTGGCATCTTCTTTGTTCTAACAAAAGCATCTGGCAATAATTTTTCATTTCTTATTGTAATGTTAGCAACTTCCCCTTAAAAAATCAGCCATAGAAAAATTCGTAATTTCATCGTTGGTTTTTTTGTATATTTCCTCACATCGTTGTTCTATCGCCCAGCTGCCAGACGATTGTTTCCGCCGCACTCAGGATATGCACAAACATAGAAAATTGACAAAAACCCTGCCATAACAGACCTGACTCTACATTTGTAGATTAAAAGCTTCTCTCGTTTTCTAATACGTTGCTTCTTATGTGTAGTTTTTGTCAATTTTTTCGTTTGTCTTTAAATATAAAGGTATCTAATAATTCTAGAACCAATGAAAAATACTATATTATACATACGTCTAATATAACAAGGTCGATGCTAATTTTTTTAGCAAATTTTAGGAATTTAGATAAAACTTTAGAACTTTGGTATTCAAAATCTTTTAAAATAAAGGTTGTAGATCCTGTTTAAAAAATGGGTCATACATAATAACTGTAAAAAGCAAATTTGAATATCTGGCACACCCTTTATTCTAACAAAAGCGTCTGGCAGTAATTTTCTCCGGTATCGTTGTTATATTACATAGCTCCCAGTCGATGGTTTCTGTCACACTCAGAGTACACAATTTTTATTACTACTAGTTTAAAAATGATGCAAGTACAATATGCACAGGCTTTCCGTTTATAACTACCGATCAAAATATTATTCTTGTGGTACGCTATCCTTATGCACAAATATTAACTTACATTTCATTTACCGAAAAGTCACCTTAAGGGTTAAAAGCTTCTGCTTGTTAAGATTCACATTGCCAATTTCCGATTTTGTGATACGGATGTCTGAAGATTCAAAAATATGAAATACTGTCAAGAGAACGCTAGTGTAATTTTTCATTTTAAGGCAAAATAAATATTTTAAATCCACCAGATGAGATTCGGGGAATTTTAGAGTCCTTTCATTTTTAAAATTTTTCTGAATATTTAACTTTTATTTTGGGTTTAACTTGGTACATGTTTAATGAAAAATATTTCCTTCGTGTGCCTTAAAAAGAATAATAAGGGTAATTCGCTCTTTATAATATTTTATGTTTTTGCTGTTTTTTTCACAAAGTTAAAACAGTCAAAGAAAATCTACAACGTGATTCGTACTTTTTTGACGAGCCGAAGGTTTTATCAAGAGTGGCTTTTTTTCTCTTTTCACTTCTATATACGCGGAAAAATGTATTTTTAAATTTATTATGAACTGTACAATTTTAGTGATTTAAAGCCATTTAACGTTTTAGTTCATATAATGATGTTTACGTGTATGTATGTATATATTTTTATTGTGTTTTAATGAAAAAAAATTATAGGAATCTGGAGACTAAATAAAATCTTGAGAAAGCTCAAGACAATGAGCGAAACGTTTATTTAAAGTGACAAATTTTGTTTTCATTGTTAACCTAACCCAAGAAAATAAGGCCCCACATATAAATATGTGGTTAAAGAAAACTTCTAATTTTTATATATATGTATATATATATATATATATATATATATATATATATATATATATATATATATATACAATATAATAAATACGACAAATCTATATGTTTGAATTTTTTTTTTAGTTAAACATTTTTATTAACATTTTTATTATTTACAAATCATAATTAAAATACATTTAAGATTAAATATTTAAGGCAAAAATAATTCTCGTTAATTGCATTTGCATTTAATATTGCACTAAAAATACGTTACGAATGTTAATGAATGTATTAAATAATTTCAGCCATTATCATTAAATTCATACCACCGATGAGGGGATTATTAAATAAATATAACAAAAAAGAGTGCTTCACTAAAAACCATTTTAGCAGCTCATTAAAAAGTAAAAATATATAAAATGCATTTTTATTATGAAAAAAGAAAAGTAATGGGATAGCATGTCCGCCATAACAAATAGAGCCATATCTCTCATTGTGTCAGGTTTATTTTGACGATTTTTCAAATTTTATTTAAAATAATCTTATGGTGTTGTGTTTTTAGGGTAGAAAAGTATTGTCCTTGCTTTTTAAACACATTAAGCTAATAACTGATTCTGTATCTACCCTCCATAGCAAGAAAATACCAAAAACCGCAACTTCTTTGATACACCCTTATGGTAATTTAAACCATAAGAGATATTACCTACTGCTTAGTACAAGAAAACTATTTTAACAAATAGCATAATAAGTAACAATATTTTAAAAAGAAATCTTTAAACAGCTTCTTTCTAAAATAAAATCAATAATAGGAAATAAATTGCATTTATGTACATGAATATCTATTATTTATGCTGTAATACCTGTTTTTTTTTATTAATTTAATATAACAAATAAAAGAACATTAAACATAATAATAAATAATCCATTGCCTACTTAATATTTTTAATTAAACCTAAGTCTTTCTTTGGGCATAATTGAACACAAACTCTTTAAAAGGTTATCTCGTTTAGAAACCGGGATGCCTTTTTCACGACCTGGTATTTGTTCATCTTGGGTTACTGATTTTCAATTATATCAAGGGTTCGAAATTACTGTCAGAAAAATATTATTTTCATAAGTTATAATTGTGTGAATATTGGACAAAACATACAAATTAATTTACAATTAAGGGATGCTGTTAATAAAATTCACAAACACAACCTACAACGTTACAACAAGATAAACGTGCTCTACTGTCGTGCAAGTAAATAGTTACAAAGGGAAATGAACGACCGTTTCAGCAGTGGCGTAACTAGCTGTTAGGGGCGTAGGGGGCAGCCCATAATAGGGACGTTTGTTGTAATAAAATGTTCATATTTATCTGAAATCGCTCCCACGGTGGCATTTTCCTTGAAAACCACACCAGGGCAACGTCGTAAATTTGATCAGGCTTTGGATATGAATATTTAAATTTTTATTTCGGGAGAGTCGATCATGGTTCTGATTTAATAATGCAGGTTTTACGATTTTTTTATTATCTGTTTTTTCTTTTTCCACGACATATTAAGCACGATATATGTGCTTGTCAAATCTGACGACCCTGTGGAAAATTTACGTCCAAAAATGTTTTAATGTCTAACAGATATCAGATTTGGACAAATCCAATTAGGTGTTCTAAAATTAAAAAGAGGCTTAAAGTTTAGCACAAGTATACACAAATGAAATAATAATTGATAGCAATCACTTTGACGGACGACATGATTGACACGTAGAATACCTTAGTTGGCGATGATTTTTAATCCTTAATATTTGCTAGTCAGCAGAAGAATGTTTGTAGAGATAAAAAGTGAAAATGCTATATTTTTTATTACTTTGGTTTATTGTCGTGATGAAATTCTGCACGAACTTCTCAAAATTAAGGAGAGACAGCTGCAAAACTTGACGAAACCCGGATTTTAAATTTTTATTTCAGAAAATATTAATACAAAAATGTTTTGAAGGTGTTTGGATACATTTTCGAATGACAGAACAGCCATATTTATAGACAATATAGAACAAAGCGTAAATATTAAGTAAAATATATTAAAACCTACTTCTATCTGGTATAAAATAAATTTTAGTTTCTATTTAAGTACTACATGTGAAGCCTCCAGCCTGACAGCGCCCGATTGAACTGCAGTTTATAATATTGTATGTATTCAACCTCAAGATCATTCTGGGTTGTTTAGAATCAGATCTTTTACCGAAAAAAAAATGGTGACATTTGTTGACATTTTCAAATTCTTATATGGACATGAAAATCCTGAGGGTACTGTATCATGCCAATTTTAAATCAGTGGTATGATACGGTTTATCTTTTTGGGGAGTTGCAAATGAAAGTAATTGTTTGTGACTTTGTAACACAGAAAGGGCTACCTAATAATATTTACAGTTTAAAGAATAAATAATTGTTTTGTTTAAATACAAATTTTGTTTGTAACACTATTACACATAAATAAATATTTTCTGTATCATAGGTTAACAATTCCATTAAGAATGGGCCGCACCAATAATTACCATTATTACATAGACAGAATAAAATAAAAAAAAAAAAATTAAATTTTTTGGGGAACAGCAAAAATACAAATTAACGCCTAGTACAAGTGACATCGAAAAAAGTCACTACGCCGTATTTACTAAAATTAAAGCATTGCTTATTAAAAATGATGGGATTTACCGAAAGAGGCGAGAGCCCTTTTTCGTAGCGACTTCGTTTCAGCGAACCAAAACAATAAGATTTTATTACTAAAAAGCCTTACTTCTCCTAACAAACATAGAAAATGTAAAACATCAACGTCAGAACAAACGATTGCTGAAAAGCTGAAAGAGTTTCAGTCACATCCGAATTTCTGAATTTCATGACAAGGCTCAAATGTACTCTCACCCTTGTGGAAATTTTTCTATCTGTTTGTTCCACATAAGTCGTGGAACATTCGCCACAATTTAGCTCGTAAATCTAAGATCTGGACAATTTATCGGTTGTGTCTTTTGTCCTTACTAAATGTTGATATTTTTAATATTTTTAAAAAAATTAGCCAATTGGAGAGAAATACTTCCGAAAAAAGTAATGCACTTGAAAATATTTGTCTCATCCCTAAGTTATATGACATTATGTAATAGTTTATAAATTTAGAATATAATTTGTTGATAGACTTCAAAGGAAAACTGTTGTTCATAGCAATCTGTATTATAAAATCAAGCTTCTTATTAAACGCTTCCCTTGACAATGGTAAATTACACAACCGATAGAAAAAGGAGTTAAACGCGGCGAAAGAGAGTTTGAAGCATACTGAATAATATTATCCGTGGACGATGCTTTTCGGTAAACCTCAAACTTTATCCTACTTTGTTTCCTCGATAGTAAAAGGTCAAGAAACGGTAGTTTTCCTTCATCTTCCATTTTCAAAGTAAACTCAATTTTAGGACGCAACGTATTAACGAATTGTAAAAACTCTTCCAACTGTTGTCTATTGCCATTCCATACAATGCAAATATTATCCTCGTATCTTTTATATGCTGTTAGGAAGGATGCAAAATAACTTTTCATTATCATGTTTTCCAAATTATTCATGAAAACGTCACTCAGAAATGGAGGCAGACAGGAGCCCATAGCTAGGCCATACCTCGGCCTATTAACTGTAAGTAAGTAAGGTAAGAAAAGAAGTGAGGCCACCAATAAGTATCTGTGGAAAAGAAGATCTGCGAAAGGCATACTAGGAAACAAATTCTTCACATCCAATGAAATAATTCATTGTGCGGAATATTAACGTTTTTCAGGTAATTGACAAAGTCGATGGAATTATTGGTAGAATATGTACTATGAAAACCTGTTACGTCCATAAGAACCCTATTTAGCCAAGCTGAACGCTTATAGCACGGGGAGTCAATAAATGAAACAGCTGGCCTTATGGAACTACCATCTTTGTGAATTTTTGGCAAGCCATAAAGTAAGGCTGTTTTCGGGTTCATAGGATATAATTTATCTTTGGCCATGTCAAAATATTCTAAGGTTATTAGAAATGTGTCCAGACTACTTTTTAACTTAGTAAAAAATGAGTGAGTGGGTCTATTTATTTCTTCAAAATCTCCAGAGTTCAAGAAACCAATAACCTTGTCAATATAATTAGTTCTTTTCATAACTACAAACAAGAACCTTTATCGGCCTTTGTGCAAATAAGATCGTCGGATTTGATCTAATGTTTCAGAGATTTTAGACAAGGTTATTAGTTTCTTGAACTCCGGTGAATTCGAAAAAATTAATAGAGACCCAACAAACTATCCTTATAATACCCTTAACACCCTAAAAACTATAGAGTTACATTAGCCTAAAAATGCAAATCACGCAAAGTTGAAAAATAATGCAGATACGGTACTGTTTCTTAAGACAGCAGTATGGATAAATACTTAGAACAGCAGAAAGGACAGAACTTATCATGTGTCAAGGAAAAGACCTACCGTTCCGTGTTAGGTGTCCAGTTTTTATACAGATAAATTTAGAATGGCCTGTATGCTATTTTTAGTGCTACTTTCATTATTAGAAGTCTTGCGTTTAAGCTAAATATATATAATTAATTTAAATATAGGTATACCAAAAATCCTATTCTTCTGACATTTTATATACCGCATTCGCCTGATTTGACTTTTACTTTATATCTAAAATAAAATTGGCTGGAAGGTTGTTCATGTAAGAAACTATATTATCTTAACTATGCGTTGTAAACTATTATAAATATTTAATTTAATAATTTCAATTTAACACTTTACAATAGGCCATAAAAATTTATTCACGGATTAGGTCAGATATTACATTTAAAATCTTCATACTAAAAATGCGCCCACTAATGCTTCAAAATACACGTTCCAGGATAAAATGTCTGCAAAATTTGTTTTTTCACTATTTATTTTACATCTGATGCTGTTTAAATATCCTTTTCAATAATTTTAAAACTGGAATTAGCTCTTCTTTTATTGTATCAAGCTTTATCGATCTATCAAGTACTAAATATTTCTTACTCTATTACCTTATTTGGAAGCTTTTTCGATATGACCAAGCTTTTATATAGCAGACGTTCTCTTTGGGATTCGTATCTGAAGACTAAAGTTCTACGATATTTTAAACACTATGTCATCGATATTATTCAAGTAATTAAAAAAAGTTCAATTCTAAAGGTACAAAAATTTGTTTGAAAGATGACCAGAAATTTTGTTCACCTTCAAATTTCTTCGGCTGTCAAAACAGGCATATGACTTAAGTGAAATTAATATATTTTTAGGAGCTAAAACTATGAACCACAACTAAAAAATCTTGTGAAATATGCACAAATATATAAAATATCCCCTTAAAATTAAATATGTCATTAATTCCCTCCTAAGAGAGGAGTTTTGTAATTGCTATAATCATCTTTCGAGATTTTTTTAGATCTGCACATTCTGGGATCTCTATGCCCAAAAAACATGTTTTCTTCTTCGTCGGTCTGTTTGTCCATCTGTTCGCGGAATAGCTAAAATCCACATGTCCAACTGCTTTTAATTTTGGCACAAAAATCAAGTGGGACATAGAGATAAACTGGTTAAATGTTGCTACGAATCGAATACAACGAAACAATATATCGGCCTAATAAATAAAAAAAAAAATGTTATCAATATCTATTGTTAAAGATATAGTTGGTGTACTGTTGGAAAAAGCCATTTACGTCATTAAATGAGTCGTTACGCAAATATGTACAAGGTTATTGGTTAGAGATTCACCACCTTTAAAATTTATAACATTTTTAGATGTTTATGAACAATTTTTTTATATAAAAGTTGTAGCTAGTAAGCTGAACATATTGTAGTTATTTTGCATCTCATTAATAAATGAAATGGTGATTACTTTCTATCCTTTAAGATACTTACGATTTGTTAAGCGCAAACTTAGAAATAGAATCAGTTATTGAGCTTGTATTTGTCAATTTGACAAAAAGGCCAGTTTGGTGAAAAGGGCATTTTGGACGAAGTCAGTTAGAGGGATAAGTAGTTTTCATGAAGATTAAATAACATTATGACAAAGAGTTTATGCTTATACAACTTGGTTTTTTCAAGCATTATCTTTTACTATTGTTTGGAGAGGTCATTTTGATCCCGGAATAATAACGCTTAATTAAAAATTCGTATGATACCTTTTTATCGATGAATTAACTAATTAATCGTTATTTCCATGTTTTACCTTGTTTTTTTTTACAATTTATCCTTTACTAAACCAGGTACTAATGTTTCCATGTTTCCATCCTTCTTAGTTTCATCTACATACATAAAATAATATGTATTTAATTTGCTATTAAAATTTAATTAATTAATTTAAAAACTAATATTAGTTTGAAATTGTTTGATTTATCTATTCAGTTATAACTCAAAAACTATATACTACTCCTAACATAATGTTGCGAGTAACACAATCTGAGTGACATTTAAAGTCTACATTTCATAAAGTAATGTATTCCAGTCGTCGAATTCAGAGCATTGTGTTTGTTTTTATTTTTATTGAAATAGGTAATTTTCTTTCTACTATTTGTAGGTATTATGGGGGAAAACAATGAACAGTTGGTATTATGTCAATAAGGCAAGTGGTTTCCTTAGAATCATTATGATATCCTTTAAAGCAAACCTTTCCGGATGTGTATTGTTTATAATGTTCATATTTGTTGCCTAACAATATTACTGTTATTATATAGATTTCGTACAATGTCTTTTAAAAAGTTTTTTTATGATCTGCTGTTTTTTTGTTACCATACAGATATTACTATAGATCCTGTATTAGGAATGGATAATTTTGCATAATTTTGCGTCTCACATATATCTTTTAGACACAAAATTGCTTTTTTCTTGGACACTTCACGAATCTGCAACATTTCAATTTAGTGAGATTGAGTTATACATCATACGTCGCGTCGGAACGATTTGGGCTTTTCAGGGAGAGTATAGACAGATTGTCCAATTTCATGTTTTTTACTCAATATGTCGACGCTTTATAAACTGACATTTTTGCACGTTTGATTTGAAAAAAATATAATTATACTTTTTACTATTTCAGTCGGTTATTCGTTTGGTTATCCATTTTTCAGCCCAAGAGCTCGTGACAATATATATATATATATATATATATATATATATATATATATATATATATAAATATGTATATATAATATATATATATATATATATATATATATATATATATATATATAAATATATAATATATATATATATATATATATATATATATATATATATATATATATATATATATATATATATATATAAATATATATATATATATAATATATATATATATATATATATATATATATATATATATATATATAATATGTATATATATAATATATATATATATATATATATATATATATATATATATATATATATTTATTTGAGCCAGCATCTACTCGCAAGGTCAGGTAGTGGGACCACTACAAGTGTTTCGTGATAGTTAAAAATGAGCGCTAAACTTGTTACTTGTTAAAATATACAAAAAAAAATTGGTTAACCCGCATAGTGGAACGCGGCGAGTCAGCGGTCGCTCGAATTATTGTGGATATCAAGTGCACGCCACTTCGTTCCACTAACTGATCATGCAAGTGCTGACGATATACACCCTTAATACTATATTATATTGAGATATGAGCCATTAAAAAACTGTTGCAGTTTTTGGTCACGAGCTCTCCGACTATTACTTCACATAACAAACACCAAATTACCTTCTATAATAATAGTTCTAGGTACGCTATATATGATGTTTTGGTTCTTATTATCTCATACTATAACCCGAGAAAATAGCTATAAACATTTTAATAAACTGCCTTTTACGGCAGTAGCGCTCACATGGTTGGCGTGACCTGCAGGTTGGCGCGTGTTTTAGATCGTTGTTTAATCCTTCGCTCAGAATTAGATATTTAGTACAATATAGGTAACCATTAACGTCTATAAATCTTGGTAGTTAAGTTATAATCAAAGAGTGCCAATAAGGTCAAATTATTTCCCAAATGTAATTTGTAGTTAAACATCTTTAAATTAGCTTTTAAAAACGCTGCGAGGTTTCAGTGTCGAGACAAAGTTAATTCTGCAAAATCTACATTCTTATCATATTTAATTATCTAAGAGATTTTGCCACGTCCTTTGGCATTTTCAGACATTCCCTATCTGGTTAACATAAAAGTTGTATAGCGTTCATTACTTAGTCTATAAACAAATATTATTATTTATGTAAATTGAATGTCTCAGAAATGTGTAGAAGGTCCAACGCGGTTTTCTTCATTTACTTACTGTTTATTAAGTGAGCCCCCACTTATTTTTTAAAAATATACGGGTATTTTCACCTTTAAAGATAACTAGAAATTTGACAAGACGATGCTATGAGGGGCAACGTGCTAGAGAGAGAGGCATGGATAATGATATACTACATGGTGGAACCCACAGGTTAAGTATACAGAGATACGTAATATCAATACGAACACTGTCTTATTACCAACCAACCAACTCCTCACTCCGAGGGGTCAACATATTCTTTGTTTATTTGATATCAGTCATGGACTTTGCTACTCCAACTGATCCAAGTAAACTAATCGAGTAGTACCTATTTGAAACGAAAATCGGCATTTAGCATTACATAGGAAATGACAGCCAATTTTCTTAGCAGACGTTACAAAATTGGGGAAAGTATTGCATCCCAAATAGTGAGTACTTCCCTAAAAATATCCAAATTTTTTCCTCTCAATCTCAAAAATTTCCAAGAAATAATTTTTGGGCCCTAAAATTAAATCAGATTTATTTAAATATATAATTATTTACATTTTATACCGGCAATATCTATGTTGTATTTAAGGCGACTGAATGCCTTGGAGTTAATTTATAAGAAAAATTTAAAAAATATGTCCTAATTTTCTTTAAATAAGATTTTTCTAGTATTTTGGTACGTCATAGAAACAAACAGTAGATTGAAAAGTTGTAGAAAATAGATTGAACTTTCATAATCTGCTTTGTTTTAGTGTGAAGAAAGTAAAAAACTTTGATATATTCGGCTTCAAAGTAAGTATTTAGTCTGGTTTTTAGTTCAATTTTCAAAGAATCAAAACTTTATTAGTTTTTATCCGATTGAGTCGGTTTTTTGACGCGAACCTCGAGCAATTTATATACTTTCCGAAAAAAAAAATATCCCAGATCATTAAAGGGTATGGCTAAATTATAATAAAATTTAATATTGGTGAGTGGCGGGCAAAATCTAAAAAAGGAAAAAATTAAATTTTTTGCACGCAAGTAATTGTGAGATATTAAGCTCCAAACTGTAAACATAGTTTTATAGTTTTTGCCTCCTCATTATTTTTCTCTTACGGTATTTTTCAATAGGATTAATTTTTGGCGAATGCTAAGAAAAAAATCATAAAAAATTTAATTTTAAAAAAGTTATAAAATTAGGAAAAAAAATCTTCCCAAATGTCGATCCCTCCCATTTAAAAGTAGAGTTCGGAAGACCATAGAGGGGAGCGTTTTGCTGAGAATTGTAAGGTAATGTTTCAATTTTTTCGACAGTTATCGGCATTAAACGACACAGTCGAAATATATTTTTTTTATTAACAGACGGACAACCAACAATTATACGAAAATCTGTTTGATATCATTCGATAGCCTCAAGTGTGCTCTAAAAACTTTTATATATCTCTATCGAAAGGTAAAAGTACGCAAAACAGCAACCACTAAAATCTGAACCTGAAGGTGAACCGTCTGGCACGTGACTGTTGTGATGCTTGTAGAATTTTGTTACGTATCTTTCTTTATATCTGATCTGAGGTGGAGCCAGTAGGAATACATTATTATTTATCTGAGGTCTTTAAAGATAAAATTATTAAACCCAGTATATTTATGACCAACAAGAAGAGACCCCTTCGAGGGACATATGATCAACAGAGTGAACAACTTTAAAACATGCATGGTGGGTTTGCTATACATTTTTGTAATATCTTGTATCCAAAATATTAACTTTGTATAAATTAGTAATAAACCTGTTACAATTTTTCCTATGATTTTAAATCAAACCAATATTAATATGATATTATTGTACAAATAACTAACATAGAGCGGAACCTTTCATCGCTTTTGTCAATTAAGAAATCACTGAATTCAGTGTTCAGATCTTGTGGAGTAAAGATCCCTGAAGATGATTCGTGCAATCGAAGGCGAAGGCGAAACGACGGAGTTTAAAAATAAACAGCGTCATCTTTCTTATGCTACACTTGCTTTACCTGCATCCTACATAAGTTCAAAAAAAAGTTACCAAAGGGACGTATGAGTAAATCATTCTATGAATTTGCTTAAAGAGAACTTTAGCAGACTTAGTAGAGGCGTATTAGTATATAGTTATACATTTCAATGTATAAAAATACCTATTAAAATTATAACATACGTTTTTTGGGTAAATTAGAGGTGGTACCTACTTATAACTTTTGTGGCTCAATTTGTAAATACTTTTAGAGTTAAGAATAAAAGACCATATAAATAGGTACCAATTTAGTTTATTTACATCGTATAATTGACTGGCTTTTGATAAGATTTTTTGTTTTAACAGCAATAAACTTTATGTTCATAGTAAAATCAAAAGAATGTTCAAAAGCCTTATTACTAGAATAAGATGTTATTGTCTTTATAGTATAAAGATAACCAAAGCTTATTTAATGTGTCATTTTTAAAAGCAGATATATAAGCCCAGGAAGTTTTGTCTTTTATCGCAGTTTTAATTCAATATAGGAGAAGTCAACGATATACCTTGGGAATCCCCTTTGCCTTATTTAATTGCGTTTTTCTACGACATCCGTTTTTTTTACCAGTTTGTACTTATGCCACACTGGGTTTTTAGGTATAATTTAAAATAAATTGAATAAGTACTTTTTACACTGTCATATTAAATTCCTACCAGTTTATCTCTATAGTATATTTAATTTTTAACATTTCACTAGGCCGCCATTTTGTTCCTCCATATGACCTTTAATTTTTGCTCAAAATTTGAACTCAATCGGATAAGTAGTTTTTTAACTAAACGGGCGGCGAAGAGACCGACAGACAGACCGGCGGAATTGAGAAAACATTTCTTTTGGCCTCTAGAAACCTATAAATGCGAAGATCTGTAAAAACTTGGAAGGGTGATTTTTTCACGAGTAAAATACTTCCTTTTTACGAGGAAAGTAGTATAATATGCGGAACCTTAATTTTAGAAAGTTTAGAAACGATTGGATGAAGCTGTCCTTTAGTTTTGGATTGTGAAGGTATGTGAAGTATTATCATTCCACTAGCCAAATTATAATATAATCTGAAGATAATCAGATATATAACATGAAATGTAAGTACGGATAAACGGAGAGGCAACTGCATTATATAATAAACTAGCTGAATGCGAGCACTTCGTTGCACGTACAACTCAAAATAGGGAAGTAGAAAACGTGTATATAACAATAACTAATAACTAAAAATAATTATAGAGATCTACCCTTTTGGTGCCCAAATACATAAGTCACAATTTTCAGTAACTCTGGTAGAAGCAACATAAAATCAACCATGCAACAATCTTGTTTACCCATGGCAAAACATAATTTTATGAGGATTTAGCACATTTCAGCTTTATATCTTTAGTAGTTTTTTTTAAATCATATCGATACTGCTTCTCTTCCTTTCCCTCAAGATTTTGAGTGTTAAATTATAAAAGCTTTTAAAATGGAATTTTCAGTAGTTATCAAAAAGGTGTTAACACAAAATCGAATTAAATGTTATTTAGTGTAAAACTTATTTTACAATACAAGAAAACGTATTTTACTCCTTGTTACAACCTTAACGATGAAATTTTCAAAAATTAAAAGAATGTTTGTAAGACAATTACTTTTGAAAGCCATTCTCAAAATAACCGCCATAAAATCTCTTTTGGTTTAAAAGATATTATAAAAAAATGTTAAAATACATTTTATTTTCTAAGGTACGAATTTTAAAAAATCTAGAAAATGGATCTAGATATAGATGAATTTCAAATATCTAGAAATTGGTTCTAGATATAGATAGTAAATAGCATGTTGCATTTTCTTAATAAGAAATATTTACGCCTTACGGAGATATCCGTAAGAAATATTTTGCAAAAATTAAGAGAAAATTCACTTTTACATTGTTATTTTCTAATCCCGGCAAAATACGATTTTTAGATCCAATAGAATCCATTGTTTCGTCAGTACTTGTTTTTTAGGTTTAAGAAACCGAATTTACTATTAATTTGATAGATATATAATATACAGGATCCAGGGTCTTCTATTTAACAAAATGTAAGTTGGTTTTATTTTTTAAATTTATTTACAAACGATTCTAAAATTTGATAATACCAAAAGATAATAAAGTAAAATGCCTAAAACTTTGTTTTCTATTACAAAAAAAAAAAAAATATCGTAGGTGGATGTCAAAATATAATAGATAACCCTGTACATGAATAAGATTATGTTCTTTGTAATAAACATTTCTTGAAAATCAGATTTGAAAACCGAAAAACACGTTTTCTCAAATCTGTCTGTCTGTCGGTGTGTCTGTTCGCGGTATAGCTAAAAAACTACTAATCCGATTGACTTCAAATCTTGCTCAAAAATTAAGGGTCATATGGGGATGAGCTGGTTATATAAATATAAATATATATATATATATATATATATATATATATATATATATATATATATATATATATATATATATGTGGAAATCATATTTTCTTAGCCAAAGTTTCACGCATTGTGTTGAGCTTTCTCATAACTTTATTTAGGTTTGCTTGATCTCTAAAAAGTATTTTTTCCATTTAAAGAAAAACACAGGAAAAATATATATAAAGATGCAAACATTATACACATACTAGAAACATTAAAAGGTTTATAGAGATCGAACAAACCTAAATAAAGAGAAAGCTCAACAAAATGCGCGAAACGTTGACTTGATATGAAAAATTGTGTTTTACTATTAACCTAAATTATATATATATATATATATATATATATATATATATATATATATATATATATATATATATATATATATATATGTATATGTGTGTTACTGATTATGTACAGAACTAAATTGGGTTACACTGCACCAATCCTAATTAAATGAAATATTCATAGCGAGGAAAGATCCCGGTAAAGCAGATTTGCTGATTTTTTTCTTATTTTATTGGAAATTCAAACTGCACTCTCTATTGAAAATTTGATTTTAAAATAAGATTACAAAATGTGGCAATAATATTTCCTTAAAAATATAGCTTCGGTTTGGATTGAATAATAATTTTACCTGAAAAAGGGGCTCAAAATTGACAAAACACATGATGTCATAAGGCTTTAAACTCAGTTTTACTAAAAAGTCCCTCAACTAACAACGTGTTCACATTTATTAACGTCTCCTCCACAATCCCATGCCGTTAGGAAATTTTTCAGCGAAAATGTAGCTGTTAAATACCTTTGAAATAATCAACTATTATTTAAGAGGATATCCGAGTAGCTCTAACAAGCACTCAAACGTCTTATTAATGTTCTAAATAAAAATATTTTGTTTTTCGTTACAGTTATCGGAAAGTCGGTATTTTTTCATATTTCATTTTTTTGTTTATTGAATTTTAATTTTAGCTTTTTATAAACACAACGGTTTTTTAAAGTTCATCAAAATCAGCGAAACTAATTTTCAAATATCAATAAAAAATCGGGCACATGTTTATAGACACTTTTGATCATAGAATAAGCCCTGAACTGACTTTCTTTAGTATCTACATGCCATTAAGGAACGCCCTGTATTTAAATCAATAATTTCATGTGCGAAGGACCGCCCATTATGTAACTTTTCACTAGAATAAACGATTACACAAACAATAACTATTTTATCTCCACTAACTGCTTGTTTATGGGTAGCCATGTAATTTAGAAAATGTTCAACTGCAAACTTTATCGTAAATTGCAGTTGGAAGCAGCAACCAGACTTTAAATTTCCGTCCATTCAGAAATTTCGTTAAAGTGCAAGTATACTTAATGGGTTATGTCGAGGCTTATAGCGTATTAGATTGTGGTAATTAAATTTACTGGACTGTGTATAACCTTTTGTTGGGTGTCTATTACGTCATCAACGCGGCTTTGAAGAGACACCTCGTGTGGAATAATGTGTTTTTACTTCCCTCGTAAAATGGAATTATTGTAATGTCAAAAAATCACCCTCCAAGATTTTTCTAGATGTTTCCTAGATGTCGAAACACATGTTTGCTCAATTCCGTCGGTGTGTCTGTTCGCGGCATAACTAAAAAACTACTTACTCGATTGACTTAAAATTCTTGTCAAAAATTAAGGGTTATATTTACCTCCACAATAAACTTAAATATTGCACAGATGTTCATAATATAACTATCCGTAGACAATATCTATTAATATACCTTTTCATAATAAAGAATTATTTAAAAAATGTTTTTCATACCAGATTGTTTCCTTAATCAATAAATTTAAAATAAACAACTTTTCAGACTCAATCATATCCTTTAAACGAGCATTTAAAAGAAAATTAATCTCGCAGTAATAGATTCTGGGGATAACATACATTATTATTGATATTCGTTTTTTTTATGCCAAAACTCTATTGTAAACCTTGTTCTCTTTTCTCTTTTTTTTTCTTTCTACTTTGTGTCTTCTTGTCTCTGTCATCTCAGATTAGGCTAGATTACGTTCATTGTTATTAAAAATTATAAAGAAATTATATAATTATATGATTTGTACCGTTTAGTTGTAAGATTAAAAATTGAATATTTCTTTAGCGTTAGATAAAATTATTATGTTAAGTTGTGGGCTTCAACAGCACCTTTTATTGTGCAGGAGACTGCAAGTGGCCCATTATTCCTCTATGAAGTTTTGTATTAATATTTGTAATACCTATGGTTTCAAATAATAAACCTGTTTATTATTATTATTATTATTATTATATGGGAGTGAGCCGATAACATTTAGGAAAAAATCCATTGAGGCAAAACAAAATGGCGGTTTTCAGCGTCAAAAGATGTATTTTTTTAATTACGTAGGTCCGTCTCTCGGTTTGTCTGTCAGTTTACGACATAGTTTAAAAACTACTCATCAGATTGATTTCCTGCAATTTTAGTCAAAAATTAAGGGTTATATTGTGATGACCTGATAATATTTTGGTAAAAATTCAATATGTCGGAACACAAAAACGTTAAAAAAATTTTTACTAAAAAACTAATTATCCCATGTATCTCCAACTTTACACAAAAATCAAGTGTTATATAGGAATGAACTGGTAACGTTTTGGTACAAATAAAAGATAGCAAAACAAAATGGCGGCCTAACAAAATATTTAAAAAATCAGCCTAAAAACTACTTATTAGATCAATTTCAAATTTTGTGCAAGCATTAAGTATTCAAGACAGCAAAACAAAATAGCGGGCAAATAAATTTTTTTAAAAATCAACTTAAAAACATCTCATTGAATTGAGTTTAAATTTTACAGGAAAATTAATTGTGATATAGGGATAAACTGGTACGAATTCAATATGATGTAACAAAATGGCGGTGTGTGTCAATGTAAAAAATACATATTAAATGTATTTTAAATTATTCCAAAGTATATAAGAGTATTGCATTTAAAAAAATAAAGTTGAGAGCTCTATCGGAACAATTATAAAACTGGCAACGTTGTAAACATTATTTTTAGATCCGGAACTATTGATAACATCTCAAAGGCAAATTTTATAACGATATCGTCGGTGAAACCAGAAAACGGTGTATCTCCACTTTTATGGCAAATAGAGATATTAGCGCCAACTATTGGTTGTGATTGGTTTCCATTCAGTGGTCAATTTTGATGTATCTCCGTGGCGGGCCTAAACTGTCAAGAAAATAGTGTATCTCCGAAAATCGCACGGCGATATATATTTTTAAAACTTGTGCTCGGAAAAAGTGGCCGAAATAAGTGAAAGAGCGGATTGTTTTTTTTTTCTATGATTATATATAAAGGTAAGATATTGATTATACTTTCTAACAACTATTTAGTCCTGTAGTTTCACTTTAGACACAATAAATAATGTAAGAATGTTTGTATGGAGTTACACCTTTTTCCTGAGGTAAGTAACGATGTGTGTATGGAGTTACATCTTTTTCCTAGGTAGATTGTATTGTTTGACTTTTAAATGTTAATGCCAAACAAGCTTATTATTGGCAAATAATGATATTATGTCAGTCAATATACAGGTTTGGATAAAGTAAGAAATCGGGCGTACCATTATTCTCCCCGGATCATGCTATGGATGGCGCTGATTAGTATACTTTACCGTCGCTGGTTTTAATATCCCCATTCAGTTCCTTATCCTGAACCCTGAACTGAACCAGTAATGCTAGTTTGGGAGAGAACAAAGTGTTGAGTGTTCGGATTTTTTTTGCGGGGGGACAAAAATGAAATCGGGGTTTACAGCAGGCGGCGCGCGGCGATTTAACTTAAAATTCTGTTTAGAGCAAAGCGCTCGATGCGCGTCTAACTGACTTTGCCTCTAAAGGCAGCATTGAGGTTGATAAAAAGACTACTGCAACGAAAAAATGCGTTTTTGTTGTCTCGAGTTATTTATGCAGTGGCGTATTTAGAGAGGAGGCAAAAGGGTCCCTCCCAACCAAAATGTTTAAAAGCAAACATTATTTAAGTTTTCGAAACATTATTTTATATGGCATTTTTTATTTGTTTACAAAAAGAGATAAGTTTTTTTTTAACTAGACTTCCCCTTCCTTGTTTTTCATGGGTGTCGTATATGAAGGAAGAAACAGTAACTTTTTAGGCAGCCAATTTTTTTTATTTTAGGGAGTTTTTACTCTAAAACCCGAATTTCGGGGGGATTTTGAGTATGGTTTGGGGGGTACTTGAGGCAGGTCATCTGGCAAAAGTATCCTGGATACACTAGATAGTACAAATATGTGAAACTATTTGTTATTATGCGACACTCTGTAACATAATAATAATATCATTAAAATTTAAAAAGACGGCTGGGTTACTGATTATATTCGAGTTTAATAACCGCTTAATTGCTCGTAGTTCAATAAGTCAACTACCCAGCGTGGTTTTTATTATTATTATTTTTAATATGTTAATATATTGTTTTTACCTCTATTCCAGACTTTACATGATGTCACGCGGACTTAAGATAGTGGAGATGTTAAAGATGATGCCAGCCTCGAATGAACAAGAAACATCACCACTAGCGTCATCGATAAATACGGATGAAGAACAACTTAGTGCATTAAATGAGGCACTAAATAACGAAATATTATTTGGGATGGATAGTGCTGAGAATACAACATACTTGGATACTATGGACGAGATGGTTAGTTTTGTTAATAACGACAATTTAAACTTAAACAACTCAAGCATGGTACAAAACGAATTGAAATTGGACGAAAATATTTTAAGTAAAAAGCAAACAGAAGGAACCTCTTGTGAAGGTATAGTTCTCAGTTCCAATTTTAGAAATCAAATTGGGCAAAGTAGGAAAGAAAGTGATCACAGAGCATCGGTATTGTCGGATGATAGAAATACGAGTGGATCGGAGTGGAATATGGAAATAATGGAAGAAGAAAACACCGATAGCAGCGACGGAAGCGAGCACCATACATCAATACATCCAGATGTATCAAACGAAAGTGATGGCGACGAATCAGCAACAGAAAATAATCCGAGAAAGAAAAGAAAGATCAACAGTGAAAAGAGGGATGTTGCTTACCAAATAAATAAAGACAGAAGAGAGTTTGGATTGTCTTATTCCGGCAAAAAGAAACAAGATGGCAAATGGAATTATGAGATTAAAAAACCTGGAAAATTTTTACTAAATCCATGCGCATGTAAATTGTCAGAAAAAGATAATTCTCTTAAATGTAAGAAGCTTACAAACGATAAGAGAAAAATTTTGTTTGAATCATTTTGGAGAAAATCATGGGCTTCAAAACGGGATTACGTGAGGGGCCTTGCTTTATTACAAGCAGTTAAAAGAAGGAGGGGTGAATTGGAAAATTCTCGTCGGAATTACTCTATAAAATATTATCTTGAACAAGATATGGTGAGATATCGGGTATGCAAAAAAATGTTTAATGCCACTCTGGGATTAAAGTATAACTGCGTTTTAAAATGGATTAAATTCGAGATTGAATCAAACAATGTTTCTGAAATAGATCGTGAAGAAGCAATGCTACAGACTAAGAAGAAAAAAAATACCAGACAGAGTGCGGTATCTGAAATTGTTAAAGAAAAACTAAGGGCTTTTTTTGATTTATTACCTAAAATGGAATCCCACTATTGTCGTTCTACGACACAAAAACTGTATTTAGAACCAATGTGGCAAACGAAGCAGGAATTGTATCGTTTTTATTCGGATAAATATTGCACAGAGCACAATATAAAGCCATATTCCCGAACATTTTTTAATGACATGTTTCAACAGATGAACCTATCTTTATATCACCCTAAAAAAGATCAGTGTGATACTTGCGTGGCATTCAAAAGCCAAAACCTTACGGAGGAAAAATATCAACATCACCTAATATTAAAACAAGAAGCGAGAGAAGAAAAGAATTTTGACAAAACCGGGGCTGATACGGATTTCATTTTTACAATGGACATGCAATCGGTTTTACTAGCTCCGAGAAACAAAGTTTCTGCTATGTACTACAAAACAAAATTGGCGGTTCATAACTTTACCATCTTTAACATTAGGACTAAGGAGGGTTACTGTTATCTATGGAGTGAAATAGAAAGAGCCGTAACTGCTAATGAATTTTCATCAATTTTAGTATCATTCGTGGAAGAAGAAGTCGTACCAAAAATGAAAGAGGATAACAGAACAATAATTTTTTGGAGTGATGGGTGTAATGCTCAAAATAGAAATACAACTTTGTCAAATACATTAATCAACATATCGATGATGCATAAAGTGACAATAATCCAAAAATACCTTTCTAGGGGCCACACTCAAATGGAAGCTGACTCAATGCATTCAACGATAGAAAGAAGAATTCGTAACCAAGATATCAATGTACCAGCAGATTACGTAACACACTGTGAAAATGCGCGTCGAAATCCATTTCCTTACAAAGTGTCCTATCTCGAACACTCATTTTTTAAAGACTTCACGGCTTTGAAAAATTATACCTCCATTAGACCTGGTCGTGGAGTTGGTACTCCTCTAGTAACAGACATAAAACAGCTAAAATACAGTGAAGATGGCATACTAAAGTATAAATTGAGGCACAGTGATGTTGTTTGGCAGGAATACAACCATAGAGCATTGAAACAGAATAGGCAATGTTATGATTTCAGTTTACTACAAAACCTTTATGCTGAAAGAAGAAAAATTAAAAGGGAAAAATTCGAGCATCTACAGTCATTAAAAAATAGTCTAAAATCAGATTTTCATTATTTTTATGATAATATTCCCCACCACTGAATTTGTAACTATGTAAAACATATTATTGTATATATATATATATATATAGGTATATATATTTTATTTCCTTTTCTTGATAATAATAATAATTACACTCTAATTCTATTTTGTATTTTATCAATAAAAAAGTGTAATCAGTATTATATTATTCTTTGAATTATTATGGAAAATTGTGTATATCCCACCAAGAAAACATACATGGAGACGAAAAAGGTGTATCTCCATATAAAACAAAATTCGAATATGTAAAACTATTAATAAGTCTTATCTTCACAGGTAACCTTCAAATTGTCTTAAACAAATTAGTTTTTATCATAACAGTATATATTTTTTAATAGTTATTCGGAAAAAATACTCTCCTGAAAAATATTTATTTTTGGAGTTACACTATTTTCTGGTTTCACCGACGATATGTTAATCCGTTATCGAGATATTTGACCGTTCTGGTTCTTTTGAATGAAAATGCGGACTTGCCATATCTTTTAAAATTACCAGACGAATAATTTGATATTCTAGAATTGAAAACCTTTTGGTTTGGTGAACATTATAAGCGAAAAACAATCATGGTATTACATTTAAAAAAATAAACTTAAGAGCTCTATAGGAAAAACTATAAAACCGGCAACGCTATAAATATTATTTTTAGGTTCGGTACCATTGATAACCTCCCAATTCCAAATTTCATAACGTTACGTTAATCTGTTACCGAGATATTAGACCGTTCCGGTTGTTTTGGGAAACCCTGTATATATATGTGACTATGTACTGATCTAAATTTGGTCAAACTTCACTATTCCTAATAAAAGGAATGATTCATAACGAAGGAAGTTCCGGGTAAAGGAAATTTACCGATTTTTTTATTTCTTATCAGTATAATTTGAAAAATGGGAGTATAGTCAAAAAATGTTGACCGCTGATGTTCGAGGGCATAGCTTTAAACCAAAAAATCCTTATCGGTGATAATGGAGGATGAGGGCTGTATCAGCATTCATAGAGAGCAAAGAAGAAACGACAAATTACCTCTAAATATATTGAAAGAAATAAAAAAAAATGCAATCAAAAGAGGGAAAAGGCTGCCCAATAATATCTTAAGTAGTTTTTTCATAATTAATGTTTTGCAAGTAAGAAAGCATGGTAGTTGTAACATTTTCAAAGAAAATAGATCAATTTTTTTTAAAGTGGTAGACAGTGTATGATAATTGAAAAGATGTCGAACTTGTTTTGTCTTTTGTGCCAGGTAATTGAAATATATATAAATAAAAATATTACAATTCAATATTATCTATGTAGAAACCTAAAACTAGATAAAAGGTAACCTACTATAGATAGCACAAAAGGTAGTATTTTGATTTTGTTCCACCATGTTTTATTCCTATCATTATTTTACTATTATGCCCGATTTGACTTTTGGATATAACAATAATTTGAATAAGTAGCTTTGGTTGATTTTCTAAAAATGTCATTAGATTGGCATTTTGTTTCGTCATGTTCAATTCGTACCAAAATTTTACAAGTTTTTCTCTAGATCACATCTAAATTTTGTGCAAAATTGAATAAGAAGGTTTTTCAGCTTGATTTTAGAAAATTTTTTTTTGGCCGGCATTTTACAACATTTTATTTTGGTTCTACAATTTCAGTTAATTCTTGCGCAAAGTAAGTAGTTTTTTCAATATTTTAAGAAGCCACCATTTTGTTTACCATCTTGGATTCCTACCAAAATGTTACCAACTCACACCTATATATTGATTTTTGTGCAAAATGTGAGGAAAATTGGATGATCAGTTTTTAAGTAATATTTTTTTTACCATTTCACTAGGCCGCCATTTTGTTCAGTTATATAAGATTTTTACAAAAATGTTACGAGCACATCCACATATGACCCTTAGCTTTTTACAAATATTTGAAATCAATCGTATATGCAGTTTTTAGCTAAGCTGCGAACTAACACACCGACAAATCGTCAGATATACCGACGGAAGTGAGAAAACATGTTTTTTTGATATGTAAATATCTGTAAAAACCTGGGGGGGTGATTTCTGCACAATTACAAACATTTTGTTCCGCCATCTTGAATTTGTTTTAGTTAATTGATTAGGATATACCATTTTCGAGAAAAATTGATTTGAAAATTGTGTTACATTAAGTACTTTAAAAGGATATGTATCTGCTTGATTAGGGTTTAAAGTTATAGGGATAGACCCCAGTCGCTAAGTAATAATTTAGACGATTTCTGGGGTGGGCCAGATCCAGTTACGCCTATGAGGACATAGCCCAATTTAAACGTAGTTTAGGTATGTTCAACTGAAATTTATTTGTTTCATGTCATTCCCTCCAAGAAGAAATTCTAAATACGTCTATGCTCTTGCAAGAAGACTAAAATTTGAGCAGACAAAATCGAGACATGAGTTTGTAAGAAATCAGCCAACGCTGGGAGGCTAGAACAAGACTAAGTTCAGCAAGTCTGTAAAATACCATATACATATCGTTCTCAGTTGGTTTCAATAACGCTCTCAAATTTTACCATACTGGTTTACGAATAAATTACCAAAAGATAATTTAAAATGGTTTCAATAAAATAATATTATATTCATAATTTAATAAAGGTTTTGCTAATTAGCATAATTAAATGGTTATTTATCAGCGAGTAAACTGCATGTTAATTCTATTGGTTATTATTTAATGACACGCCATTATAAATTCTTTTAAATAAGCAATTAAAGTATTAATTTTCAAACATTACTTCATTCTTTGGTTATAAATAGTAACTAAATAGTTGTATTCATTGCCATCAGGTATTTATAATTTTGTACCTCGATACGTAACAATAAATCATCGATTCAATTTACAATTAACCAATGAATAATATTTTCTATTTAAATGCACCTTTTTTTGTTTTCAACAAAACAAAGCGCACTTCTTTCACGATTTACCTATTTTTTATTGTAGGAAGTATAAATTACCTTGTTTAAGTGATGGGATGTTAAATATACATATATTTTGTTTAATTTCATTAACAGCAAAGTTCCTATTAAATGTCAATCAAAACCTGTGCGGTAAAAATTTTAAACTGCAGAACATTATTAAGGAATCGTTTCCTCTTTTTTCATATATAGGGCTAGTGATTATGGAATGTTAAAGAACAGATTTATAAATGATTTCCACTAAATATCATTGCATGTAAAATAAATTTTATTGTTATAGTTATTTTTAAGCAAATCATATATGAACTAAATACTGTCCCAAAATCCCGATCGTTATGTTATTGACGCATTATCCTATTAATCATCAATTGTTGTGGTATCTATCATAATATTAAGTGATATCTATTTTATAAAATATATGTCAGATACATAATAATCAACCACATCAGTTGCTCATGTGAATGTCGCCGTTTAATTTAGTTAGAACATACGCAACAATGTTTGGCTCGACTAAGGTCTACTTGCTTAGAAATACAATACAAAAATTATCTTTAAAGACACAAATAGATTTTCCTGGTCACGGTATAACACCAATTTATAAACGAATTTAATCAAATGTATACAGTGCGTGATGGACTGGCAACTCTGAGAGTTGAGCTACTGAATGTACGGAATACAATACAACGTTAAAATCATAGGCCTGCCGTGAACGTATCCATAGGTCTCTATCTTGTGCTGCCAATATGCAATTCGTGTATAAGCGTCGTAGGTCACCAGTTCATCTTGTTGATGGGCGCCCTCTGCTCCTTAGTGCATCTTGCCTAGGCCTCCATTCAGTTATTCGTTTAATTGGCTTATTGTCCCTCATTCTAGCGATATGTCCCGCCCAGTTCCACTTTAAAGTTGTTATTTTAGTTATTGCATCTAGCACTCCAATTCTTTTTGCGTATTTCTGTATTTGGTACCCGATTAGGTATTAGTTAACTCGTAGATTTCACACAGTTTTTCTGGTCAACGTCAGAGTCTCTGCGTAAGAACTGGCAACACACACTATTTGAAGACTTTCTTTAAGTACATCGGAGACTCAGATATGTGCCTTATATTTCCAAAGACTGCCCATGTCAATCCTATTCGCCGTGCAAGATCACAGGTTTGCTTGTCCCTATTGATACACGTTTCATGTCCTAAATATTTGTAAGAAATTGTTTGTTCTACCTGAATAATACTGATACCTTCGCTAAGAACATTATTTGTTATAAGTTGGGTCTTCGAGCTGACGATTTTCGAGCCTGCTTGTCGGGATGCATCATTTAGATTTTGAAGCATTTCATTTGCATGATCGATACGATCAGCAATCAGAATTATGTCATCATGAGTGAGTATTTCGTTGATGTTTATTCCAAAACTTTCCTAATGTATGCCTTTGAAGATATATTCCAGAAGTTTGGAGGATATGGTACCACCCTGTCTGGAACCTCTTTATACACGAAATTTGTTGGCATCTTGTTTAATTACAGTGTATCTGTATCTGTGATCTATTCTGCAGTCTGAGAGGGCTTCTAACATCGAATATTGGTTTATAGAATCAAACGTTTTTTCGTGGTCTACGAATATTAAAATCAGAGGTTTATTGTAGGCTACTGATTTTTGGATAAGACTTTTAAGAACGTGTAGATGATCATTTGTACTTGCTCTGAAGCCCACCTGTTCACGTGGTTGATACAGATTCAGTTTTGCGGACAGTCTATTCATCAGAATCCTTGCGAAAAGCTTGTATATATGTGATAATGAGCTAATCGGACGATAGTTTCCTAGATTTGTGATATTCCACTGAGGTTTTGAAAATATTTTTATCCGGTCATTTTTGATCTATGATCACTAGCAATTGAGAATTTATTTAGGACAGTCCATCTTGTTTGATTTTCTTTTTGTCTGCGCAAATGAAATCGATTCCGTTTTTTAAGTGACTGTTTGGACTTATCCAGGTCCATTTCCTTTGTGATTTTTTTATGAAAAAAGAGTTCATAAATAGAGACCATGCTTTTGTAAGTAGTTCCTACTTCCTCGCTCGTTCCTTTCACCATTTAGGGTTATTTTATTTTACATTGGATGAATCGCCTATTCGTGTGTTTAATCTCTCTTTGGTATAAGACATTTATATATATATATATATATATATAGATATATATATATATATATATATATACAACATATAATTAGTTTTTTTTTTAACGGTGTTTAAATATTTTGTTAATTATTTTCTTAGGTATGGGTTGACTCATTGAAAAATAAATGTATAATTTACATCGTCGTTTCGTTCATTATATTGAGCTTTGTCAAGATGGAAATTTATTTTCTTAAATAAAAACATATAATAGCGTAAAATTTAAAATGGTTAAAAAACATTCACCCAAAAAACATTACAATAAAAACAAACAATAACCATAAAAAGAAAAATATACCTTTGAAACATGAAAGCTTGAATAACTTTCAAAAAAATACAAAAGAAAATTAACAAAACAGTACAATTCGTAAAGGAGAACCCTGAAATTAAAATCCTTAAACCTGATAAATCAAATAAAACTTATAATGAACTCTTATGAATATGACATAAAAGTTAAAGAATTACTTAGTGACGTAAATATGTACAAAGAATTGATCTTATCAAACAAAAAATAACACGTTCATAAAAAATTGTTAAACAAAAAACTTATTACCGATAGAAAGAAGCAAAAAACCTAATAATACACAACGCAGTAGCACCGAAAATATATGGTCTCCCTAAGTTACATAAAGCTAACATACCTTTAAGGCCCGCTGTATCGTGTATCCAATTTCCTTTTTATAAATTGTTGAAATATTTGTCTAATTGTATGTCCAAAATACCATGAAAAAAAAAACGATTATTTTGTTAAAGATTCTTTTGAATTTAAACAATTTTTCGAGTAAAAATTAAAAGTTCACACAACACTTCCGTTAAAAGAATTTATAGAAGCTATTAACATTACTCAAAATAATAATTATTTCCAGTACGAGGACAAATATTATCAACAGTTAGATGGTTGCGCTATGGGTTCTCCTATTTCCTCTATTGTCGCACAATTAGTTATGGAATATATGGAGGAGAGCGTGATAAGTGAACTTGATTTGAACCTTCCCTTTTTAAAAAAATTGTAAACGATTGTTTAACTGCCATCCCAAAACACAACATTAATGACCTGTTAAATGCTTTTAATAACTTTCACCCCAAAATAAAATTTACCATCGAAACTGAAGACAAAAACAAAATTAATTTTCTAGACTTAACTCTAATTAGTAACGAGAAATAATTAAACACAAAAACCAAGTGGTATACAAAAAAACATGGTCAGGTCGGTACTTAAATTTATCTCCAACCATCCAAAGAATAAAAAAATAACGTTATTATAGGTCTAACCGATCGTGCCATTTCACTTACTTTCCCAGAATATCGTCCTGAGATTTTAAAGAAAGTTAAGGAAAATTTAATAAATAATATAAAAAACATACTAGGAATTTTTAAACAACGAACTCATGTATTTTATAGTAACATAAAGAAAGCAATAAAAGAAAAAAAAAATAATACTAAATACGTTACAATGCCCTACACACACGCTCTATCAGAGAAAATAAATCACATCTTGTCTGAACAGGACATAACTGTCTGTCATAAAGCACATAACTTATTAAACAGTCTTTTCACTCCCATGTAAAACAAAGTAATAAAAAAAAAAGAAATCAAACTTTGTTTACTTAATTCCATGCCTAAATTGCCCAAAATAGTAAATAGGAATGACAACACAATAGTTTGATAGTCGATTAAACGGTCACAAATATACAAAAAATGCATCTTCTGTACTAGACAAACACCCACTTTCAGAAAAACATGAACTCGATTTTAAACAAACACAAATTTTAGAGCAAGAAACTAATTATCGTAAACTCTCAATAAAAGAAATGATACAAATTAAAAAGCAAAAAGATGCCCTTAATGATAAAAAAGGCATCAGTAATTTAAGCCAAATTTATCATAATCTAATAAAAAAGTAAATTAATCTAAATAAAAATAAACCATTTCTTACATAAAACTCTGTACACTAATAAAATAAACGCAAACTCTGTATAACCAATAAAAAACCAAGCAAATAAAAAAAAGAGAAAATACTTTTTTTATATACAAACTAGCAGAATTCCACATAATCCATAAAATCGACTTGTTTCCAAAGTGCGTACTATCTATAATATTAATTTGGTTCTTTTTACGGTTCCATTTCCATCTTGAGAAACTCCAATAAAATGAGCGAAACGTCGATGTCAATTATAAATACGGGTTATGAACGAAAATTGTATCATTCTTTTTGAGGAGTAGGTACTTTATATTAAGTAAATAATCTTAAAGAGATTATCTTAAATCCTTACCAATACTGTATTTCTCCTTATAATCACGTCAATTTTCTATAGACACGTACCTGAAAAGAAAAACAATTTAGTTAAATTCTATTATTTTAGTAAGTACAGTAATTAACTAATATCATTGACAAGAGTACATCTTAAATTATAGGATTTACTTTTATTTTTTATATTTCTTTCGTTCAATATTCACATTTCAGGAAAGCACGATTTGTAATAGGGTTAATTTTTAAATATCTACTATCATAAAAATGTATCTAAAAATTGTGATAAACAAAACGTTCTTCCAATATCTTGGGCCGAAATCAATTGTTTCTGACAATAATCGAAATTCGCACCAAGGATCTTGCCGAAATCGACACTAAACTGCGGCCCATAAAAACATTAAACCGGTTTTTTCGCCCATCTTTTAAGATAAAATTGAATGAATATTATACTGGTATCAGAGATGGATTCTCCAGTATTTATTTTAAAATAAAAAAAATATAAAAGCTTTTTAAAATAGCTCGACCAAAGTTTACTGAATCAGTAAGCTTGCTTATATCATAAGCTATTTCACCAACATACATATAGCTTATTGATTCCTACAAGTTTTATATAAAACATGTTTCTATTTTTAAGTATACCTTCGCCCTCCAACACTGCCTAACTCTAATATAAATGCATTAATTGTATATATTTTGTACACCCTGTATAGAATATATGAATATATGTATCTGTTTGGAATCGTCTTAACGAACTTTGATATACATGGAAAAATGCAAAAACATAGTAAAACGATAAAATATCAATAATATTAAATATATAGTCGGTGATACTAGCGGAAATATTAAGAATTTTTTGACCCCTTTCATTAAAATCCACAGAGCTGCTAATTTTTTTAATAGTTGCTTTTATTTTTTCCCGCAACATTAAAGCTGACCTGTATAAAAAACTTTCCGGAGCTAGAGTTTGTCAAATAAAAAATTTTGTAAAAAGTTAAACCAAAAAGAAAAAACAGTAGAAAAAGAAAATTACATTTTATCAACCTATGTAATAATTGCTAACTTAGTCCAATCAAATCGTCAAATTTTTCGTTTAAAATTAAAATTTGAAATATAACAGAAGGTTTTTGCTCTTTATTGGGTTTTATACTATTAGAAGGAATTTTTTAAGTACAAAAAACGAGTTCTTTACCTTCTTTTTAGTTCCTGTTTATTATTTTTCCTTTATTATTATTCCCACTCATATGAAACATGCCAGTTTTTGATTCTTTAGATCTAATTTTATTGTACACAAGGATATTTTTGTAAACAAGAAATTTTTATATAAAAAAGTTAACAAAATTTAATTTTTTTATGTTTTAAAAACTTATTTTTATAATAAAATATAGAGAGAAAGCGATTATATACACTTAAAAATAAAGCCAATAGTGGCGAAAGGTAATCTTAAAAAAAAATAATTATAGTTTAGATAATTTTATTTTTAAATGAAATAAAATGTATTTTCTTTTTTAATAACTAATAATTATCTCCTCTTTTTTGTTTAAAAATAAGCTTTGGTGACCTTTTCGTTTAACATATAAAACCGCGGTTTTTATTTATTTTTTAAATATTATTGGTTTCATAATTTTTAGTCTGGAAATTTCGCAAACAGTTTCTTCCTGCTTTATCTGGTACTTAAACAAAGCGCAATGAAAAAAATCCAATTTGCGACGTCAAAAAGTCTAAACATACCACAAATAACAAAATTTACCAAACATTCATAATTTACATTGTTAAATACTCCTAGATATAGATTTTCAAGAACTAATAGTTTGCACTCTGAAATATTTCGGATTTTCAAACAAATTTGCACAAATGACATAACATATAAGCCATGTTGTTGCCGCCATTTCGAATTTTTAAATGTTGAGTAACAACTAATAATTTGTTAATACCCCTAAATTCCGAATTTTAGTAGAATCTCGATAACAAAATTTGTCCGCCGTGGTGAGGCCGCTATATTGAACTCTTAAAAATGTATTAAACATTTATAATTAGCACTCTTTGTGCGCCATGTGGGCGGTGCCATTTCGAATTTTTGAATGTTGACCAAAAAAATAATTATTATAAAATTTATTATTCGCATTCTAATTACCCCCAGATAGCAATTGTCAGTCGAATCAACATTAGTTGTCCGCCATCTTGAATTTTTTATACTTTAATTCATTTGACGAAAAATCCGTTACAGACCAACAAACAAACACACCCAGAAGCGAAGCTGGCAAGAGCGTGGAAAAAGTATAATTCTTCTAATACAGTGGAAAATATTTATCATTTTGAGATACTGCCAAACAAATAATATACAGGGTGTTCTAGCTCTATTTATCCTCAAAATATCTTCGTCCCTGTAGAAGATATAAAAAAAAACGATTAGACGAAAGGTTCATGGTCGTAAAAACTACTTTAGTAGCATTATTTTTGTCAGGCGTCTCGAAAGTGTAATTTTTTTGGGAAAAATCCTGTCACAAGAGGCAATGTACTCCTTTTGATTCCACATTATTCTTAGAACGTTCTTTTTCCTGCCTCTTATGGCAAGATTTTTGTCAATATTATTGGATGTTTTTAAAGTTAAAGGTATGACACTTGGTATATTTGTAAACAGCAAGTATAGACCCAATTAATAATGTTATACATATATTTAAAAAACAAAGTTGGAAAAATAGCCTTAGAAAGTAGCCTTTCCATACGAACATTCTGCTACTAACATTAGTTCTTGCATCCATGAAATGTCTCGCTTAAATATTTTTTTATCATCTACAAAGCCGAAGATATGTCGTGGTTAAATAGAGCTAGGACAGACTGTATAGAATAAACCAACAAATAGCGTGTAACATGAATTAACAGAAATAAACAAAGACTATCCCAACTCTGCAGCCTTACGCCATTGGCCTCTGGCACAAATTGGCTAACATACTTTACATTTACTGGGAAATGGAAATAAAATAAATATTTCCTACACTCCCACTGTTGGTAGTATATACACGGTTTCTATATTAACAACAAACAAATCTCTATGATTTCGGATTCTGCCCGCTGCATATCAGCTTACTTTTTGATTTGGTTTTCCTGTCCAGATGTGGTAATGTTTCATTGCTGCAACTGCAAAAATTTTAATAATTCCACTTTTCATTAGTGTAGAGTTCAAATAATGTGAATGAAAGAGGAAATAAACGAAATTATTTGAATAGCTATTATTTAATTAAATAAAGGCAATATTTTTGACGGTGAAAAAACTCTGGAAGCATACTGTATAAAAACAGCATTAATTTATCATACAGTTTTATCATTTTTGTAAAGAAGGTCAAAGAACATAATTGGTCAGGTCGTCAATAATACATAATAATATATTGTACTACAAAAGACATGTCTTGCATACTTTATACAACCAGTAGTTTGCCACTCGTTACAAGCTGAATAAGAGTCGGCTGCTCCGTGAAAGTAAAATAAATATCGCCGAAACGAGCTACTACCGTATGATTACTGCCCTGTCCTCTCGCATGCATAAATGCATCGTCTTTGGTCCAAGCCCCAAACGAGAACCGGGTGGATTCTTAGCGCTCTGAATTTTGTCCGCAGGTTTCAAAGACCCTGATGCGGCCGCAGGAATGCAGTTATTTTGCGACCACTGTAGTGCAAGACATTCGAGATGTCGCAAACCCGAGATACAAACGGATATAAGAGATAAACCTCGATATAGGCAGTATTGTTTGCTAGAATCCGTTGGCGTTCTAGTATGACTTTATTATTGTATAAATGCTAATTGGTCAATTTTGTGCTCAATATATATAACATTTAATTTAAATGTAATAAACTAGTAAACAAAATGTTTTACTTTCAGATCAGGGTCTCTAGATGCCGAAAAACATATCTTCTCAATTCCGTCGGTCTGTCTGTCTGTCTGTCTGTCTGTTCGCAGTATAGCTGAAAAGCTGCTTACCCGATTTATTGCAAATTTTAGTAAAAAATAAAGCGCCATATGGGGATAACCTGGTAACATTTTGGTATGAATCCAAAATAGCGAAACCAAATGGCGGCATAATAAAATATTTAAAGTCAGCCTGAAAATACTATTATTAAATTAATTTGAATTTTTGTGTGAGAATTAAGGGTGATATATAAAATAAACTGGTAAAGTTGAGGTATAAATTTAAGATCGCGAAACAAAATGGCGCCGAAGTTATTTTTTTTAAATCAACGTTAAAACTGGTACGAATTTAACATGACGTAACAAAATGGCGACGTCTATCAATGTAAAATCTACTTATTGAATTTATTTTAAATTATGCCCAAAGGTGGCATAGGTAAAAAGAAACTGGTAAAATAGGGGTAGGAATCCAATATAATGGAATAAAATTGCGCCCAATAGAAATGTTTGAAAAGACAGTATCTGCAACATATATATATATATATATATATATATATATATATATATATATATATATATATATATATATATATATATATATATATATATATATATACTAACAAATGGGAAAAAATCATAATGAGAGAAGTTCCGGGCAAAGGAAAATTACCGACTTTTTGTATTTCATAAGCGCATGTTTTTTTAATATTTTTGTCGGAACTGGGTTATTAGAGTAGCTTTAATCTGGTACAATCCAGGGATAGATCAAAAGTAGAATTTTTTACAAAAGCGAAAATTTCATTTTTGATAACTAATTTTTTTCCTAAGAAAATAAGCACGATTTTTAAAAATTTTTCACTTTACATTAAACTCTTCTTGAAAAAACTAACTTTTTAATTGTTTCTGCTTCCTTAAGTTGACACGGAGAAGTTGAAAATAATTAGTTACAGTTTTTATCATGTCAGGTCCTATAATATTTTTTTTTCTCCCTGGTTTTGAAGCTCGATGCGGTTTTTTTAGTTAGGAGGGGTAAGTTTTTTCGGTTAACTGATTTCTAAGCAGAATTTTTTTTACATTAACAAACTTCTTAATTAAAAACACACATGTGTTTCCTTGATCAGTAGTCTTTCATATACCGGGTGATCGAAATATACGTAAGGAATATAATGTAAATTAATTAATTTTGAAAACTCTGGTAGGTAATTTATCTCGGAAAAAATGTCAGCCAAACAGGGGCTTGCAAATGCTTCTTTTTGAAAATACAGTGTGTAAAAATCTTAATATGATTTATTACCTCGTATATTTTTAGAGATTTTGAATAAAATTTGATGCACGACATACTATGACTCATGTTAAAAAGCGATTAAATACATTACAGAAAAATTTCCAAAGTGTGAATTCTTCCCGTTAACCCTCCCGAAATTACTAAACATCCCTAGTCAAAATCAAATTCCCCAATTAACTCCGTACATTTTTTGTGTGTTATATCTTTCGGTATCTTGCACCGTTTAGAAATTATTTAGCAAAACGTCAGTTCATGCATACCTAATTTAAAGGTTAACATGGGTTAACAATAAAATTTGATACTGAAATTTTATGAAAGGGAAATGCTCTAAATAACATTTATATGGTAATACCGAAAAAAATTAACAGATTAAAAGGTTACAGAGAACAGAATAAAGTTTTTAAATTGCCAGAGGTACCGAAAGATCCAATTGGTTTTTGGTTTGTGTTATATATTCTCTGTATCCTATACATTAGTTCGTATATATCATAAGTATTTCTGCAATATAGACATATAAAAAGGCATTTGCATCTAATATTATAACCCCCGCCGCCACACGCACTGAAGTTTAAAACGCCTAGTAGAGTGGGACAGTCTTTTGTACCATTTACTAACTTATAAAGAAAAATTAACTAAGATTGCGACGGCCGGCGGCTTTCTAATAATTCTATGTTCAGTAATTGACAACGGCTAGAGTAATCAATATCGGACACATCTAGTCCCATTCTAAACGCGAATACCTCCAATAATCTACCCTGTGCTCATTCCAGGCTGTGGACATGGACCGCAAAACAAAGATTCCACACTGTTGAACAATATTCCAAGGATTTACGTACATAAGTACAATACAAAATTCTAAGAGTGTATGGAGAGAAATCCTTACTATGGCGAAGTACAAAACCAAGTTGACGAAAAAAGTTCGACACAGTTTTTTAGAGGTGGAATATATAATTTAAATTTCAATCTAGTGACACACCAAGATTCTTAGCCTTGTCGGACCTACCCAGTTTTCGCCACCAATAGCATAGGGTAAAATATGACAACACTTAGCTACATTCAGTTATAGTTTATTTTTCTGAGACCAATAATTTATTTATTCTAAATCATTTTGAAGTAACTGCGCATCAGATTCACTTTGAAAAATACGGTGCATTTTTAGACCATCAAAGATTATTACCTATGTTATTCACGAAGAGTTCGAATAGTAGTGGTTTGCAATGGAAGCTTTGTGGCACGCCAGATGGTACTCCAATTGATTTGAAATTGACTTATTTGGACACATTAACTCCAATGACTCAAAAAACTGTTCAACCAAGCAATTGCTCCGACACGCCAAAACCCATTTTCTTGAATTTAGACAAAAGTAAATAATGTTGAGCATGGTCGAATGCTTTAGAGAAATCAGCATATATACAATCCATCTGCAGGCCTTTTTCTAGAGATACAATAAGGTTATTTTGATGAAGGAGAAAATTAATAGCTACCGATCTTCCAGCAGAAAAACCATATTGTTCTTTCTTAATCACGATTTTACAACAAAAAGATCATGTAGTTAGAGACATCCTCCCTATCTCCCGCCTTGTGTATCAGGTAACTATTTTCCAAGAGTCAGGAAAAACCCAAAACTTCAATGACAGAGTAACATTTTAACACCCTCAATCTAGGGTACGAAGAGTTTGCGGACTGCTGTTTATGTGACTTTTTTTTCTTATTTTTATGAGATTAATCGCCACCTGAAATTATGATTATGAATTAAATTGCACTCTGTCGGGTGATTGATGGAATAGTTCTAAACAAAATATTTTACTTTCACTGTACCATTGTGAACTAAATCCAATAGAATTAGTTTGGGTTGAAGTTAAAGGTTTTGAGGCACCTTTTAAAATAAAAGATGTTAACAGTATTTTCCAAGAAGCCTAAAAGCAAGTCGATTCCTAAAAGTGGAGTAAAGGTGTAGAGCATATAATTAGAGAAGTGGAAAAAATGTCGCTGCTCCATGGCGACTTTAGAAGTAAATACTCGGAAACAATGTTGCTGCAAAAATATTAAACAATTTTTTAGGGCCCATTTGTTTTTTCTAACAATTTCTACAATAAATGCAAATTATTACTTGCCTATAGAAACGACACTGGCATATCAATTTGATCTTTATAAAGAATTTGGGGTGTGTCAGATATAAATTACCTGATATATGTAAAAAGGTATTAGAATTTATAATACAACGTTTTAGCTGTTTACTCTATAAATTCGGGATATTCTGGAATTAATATAATTTACAACTCTCTGCCTTGTTTAAATAGACTATAATATGTTTCACTGACAATGCTAATTTAAAACCAAAATATTCAACTTCCAGCAACATGTGGTTTGACAATATTTTTTTATAGTTAGTCATTTTTTTGATAAATAAGTTCAGTGCACTCCGACTTTGTTGCATTCTTATTTTCGTCAACATTCATTGAGTTTAAAATAAATTATGCATGAGATCGTCGCTATAAATAAAGAATTTCGCAAATAGTTGACGTAGGAACACAAACTTAAAACAGACATACTGCAGTAAATGATGTGTTGAGAAATAAGTTATTACAAAGTTTACCTTTGATGTTTTTGACAAATAGCAACCAAAATGTTAGTTTCAGTTCGTATTTTACCTGCTACTTTTATTCTAGGTACGACACACTTTATAATATACTCGTACTTAGAACAAAAGCTATAACAGGTATTGACATCTATTATATTGAAAAATATTGACATATGCGTATGGTTTTTATCTGGTTTATTACATACAAATCCTAATATAAGTGGCTTATTTAAAAAAAAACCAAAATTTCAGGTATTTATTTTACACGCAATCGCAACCAATCATAATACAATAAAAATAAAACAAGATTACCAATAGGGTAAACGTGGAAGGGTTGAAAGCTAAGTTTCACACCATTTAGACGAAAATTCAGTTTTTGGCAGTAAGAACTTGGGCTGACCAGTAACAGATGTCGCATAATGTTTATACGCGTAATTTATTCACTCAGGTGTTAAGAGTGCGTTGTTTGTGCGAGGACGCCGGCAAAAAAAATCCAGTTAAGTTTGTAGCTGATTTTTTAGTGTCAGATATTTTAGGATAGCGACTGTTTACTACAACAAAAAAGTTCATTATACACCTAACTTATTTCCATAGAAATTGGCTGGTTATTGTTAATTGTTGAATTTTTCTAACCTCAAAGTATCACAAATCCTGTTGCGGGCAAAGTGGAAATATTGAAATGCGGGAAATCGTGAATGTTTGGAAGATTTAGATGTGTATTTAGCACAGAACTAGAAAAATTTATCAGTGAGCATGCTAAATAACTTGACGCTAGATTTTATGGTTTAACAAGAAAGAGTTTGAAACAAATAGCTTACACCATGGCTGAATAAAATGCCATTGAACACCCATTCAAAAATAAGAAAGCGGGAGAAGCTTGGCTGCAGGGTTTTATGTCAAGGAATCCTGATTTATCATTTCGCATACCTGAACCTACAAGCATGTTTTGAGTTTAACAGGCAGCAGGTTGATATTTTTATAACAATTTGTGGAAGGTATTCGATCGATAAGCATAAACTTCTAAAGCGTCCAGACGATATCTTTAACAGGTGTCAAAACCCAGAAACCTCCCAAGTAAAGGAAAAAAGCAGGTAGGAGTGATAAGTTTCCCTAAATTTAGCACCAGTGCCACCCCACACTACGCACAAACTACAGCCCCTTGATGTGTCTGTATACAAACCATTTAAAACGGATTTCGAAGGGACAGTGGATATGTTCTAGAAAAATCATCCAGGGCGCAGGATAACCCAGTTTGACATAGCTCAATTGGTAAGAGTCGAAAAAAGTGCTACTGTTCAGATAGCCACACGTAGCTTTCGAAAATGTGGAATATTTCCATATAACAGAAACATTTTTACAGACTTTGACTTCGCTCCTGCCGAAGTTCACTATGTTGCTCCTAAAAATAAAGTCGACCAAGACGAGATTAGGAGTCAAGTTCCTACTGGTGTGACGTCGACACGTGATGAAGTAAGCGATAGTGATTCTGACGAGGATATTTCTCTGGCCGCCCTCAAGAAAAATATTATCAGAAGTGCTAAAGATACTGGTCCAGTAGTCGCTAATAGCCCAAGCTGGCCTTTCAAGAATTGGTCAACCAGCCCATCAAGGATTAGTCAGCCTGACCCATCAAGGAATAACCAACCTAGTCCACCAACGATTAACTTCAGTGAAGGCGTTGTCTGATTCTGCAGTCAAAATAACCACAATAACTGATGCTAATATCGAAGAGGTCTACAATTATTTAACATCGCCAGCTTCCCCTGAAAAAACAATAGTTTTGGTATCGTCAAAAGATATTTTGCCGCTACCCTAAGCTGTACAGTCAGTAACTGAGACTAGGAAAAGAAGATGTCAAAAATCTGAGATCTTTACAAGTTCTCCTTACAAGCTGATGCTCGAGAGCAAAGAAAAAGAAAAACTGAAGAAACCAAAAAAAGTCAACCTACAGAGTCGCCTAGGAAAAGTTGGAAAAGTAGCCAGCAAAGGCAGTAAACTACAAAAAAAGATCGCTAGACTGGAGCAAGAAAAAAATTATTTTGTTTGACTTGTGGAGAAGAATATAAAAATCCTCCAACAGAAATTTGGATACAATGTGTACTTTGTAAAGGACGGGCACATGAACTGTGCTCAGATCTCTCTGGAATGAAGAAAGTTTTTTTTACGATAAATGTAGGCTAAGAAAAAGATGTATTTTCCACTTTGTCCAAAAGCAGCTTCCACTTTACCGTTTGCTACAGAACAAAGTGGAAAATGATATGGGTTTTAAAAAAATGTGTTTAAGCAAAAATGTGTACTTATATCTTGATAAAAGTATTAGGGGTATGTAGTCAAAGTGCCGTAGAATCATTTTCAAGATCTACGCGTTTCTGAAGTAATAACTGCTGTCGGTATAAAAAAAATGGCTAAAGTTTTCCACTTTGCCCGCGTTTACCCTACATTTTTTTTCCTAGAAGGCAATTGAGTTTTGGAAACAAAGGGTATTGCAAATGTTGACTAGTAATCTTAAGGTTTTAATTCTAATTCTAACATCAAATGTCAATAAATAGATAAATTTTGTTTCATATTTCAGATAATCAAGTGTCATTTTGCTAATATGGAAAAAAAGAGAAGCTAATTGCAGTGCTTGTCATGTCTTAACAGTGGTTTAAATGATGTTACACATGGGTTGCCGAATTTAAATGTGGTTGAGTAAGTTGTGATGACGAACACCGTATAGATGTCCAAAACAAGTGACAGAAGTAATGATTGGAAAATTCCATAAAGTACCTAATTTAATGACGATTTCATTAAAATCAAAGAAATAGCTAAGATAGTAAGCATTTTAACTAATGGGCGTATAACATCTTATTCGAACATTTGCGTATGAAGAGGCGGCTCGTTTGGTAGGTGCCATGTTTGCTCATAATGGATCAAAACCGTATTGATCCATTCCATCCACGAATTTGGAGCATTTCAATCAAATTTTAGCTTATATTTACAGCTGTTGACGATGTATGTCCACTAATAGACACACCGAATCATACAAAAAAATAGACGGGGAGAACCAGAGGCCAGAGCTTGAGAAAGCAAAGTCAGTGTCAACTACTATTCATATAGCGATTGTTTTTTGAAATCTCCAGAAAATAATTCCCATTGATCAAGTTAAATGCGTTAGTTCACAAACCAGCAGTAGCAGTTGCCAAATAAATGAATCGAGGTTTTCGTTTTCGTTAACGTAGTTTCCCTATTCTGCAGGTTTGGTTCCCTGTTACTTCCATTTAGTCCCAGTTCTAAAGAAACTGCTAGGAGAAAAGGGGGAAACAGATTTTATGGTCATAACAATTTGATAGATGCAGTAACTAACTGTTCTGAAGAGTTCTCTATATCGTTCTACAAAACTAGTTAAGGGGCTTTAGAATACCGTTGTGGCCTAACTGTGTTGAATCAGAAAAAGAAAAATAAATATGATTTAACTTAAAAATATTTTTGCCTCCTTTGCCTTAGTCATTAGTTATCTCGCTTATTTTTAGAATATGAGTAGTAAGACTTAGAATTATTTCATTGTTTTTCAGATGTGGCCTAATTAAAGTTTCGTAAAATGTTTTATTTCATGCACATTAAAAGAATATGTTTAATTATCCGCAGTAAATTTAGATTTTTGTTTAATTGTACCAGTAATTTTTTTTATACTTTAAAATGCATTTTCGTCTTTTATTTTTTGAGATACAGAAAAACTGTAAATAGAAATCTTGAAGATTTTAACGTGAGATATCTTTTAGAGGCACGTTTAAAAACAAAGAGCATCGAAAAACTGCGAATATTACAAAATAGGTTTTTTTTTTAAATGGGGAACCCTATATTTCTAATGACGATTAAAAAGATATTTTATTCCTGGTTTCAAAAATATATAATATGATGACATTAGCTTTAACCGTTTCTGAAATGCCTACTTAGCTTTAAAAATTAGTAGATAAAAACTGAACTAGTCATAGATAATATTATAAGAAACAAAATGGGTATATTTTGGCACAGCAAACTTATTTTGGGGTAAAATACATTCATTTTGTTATCCATGTTCATGTCTACTTCGATTTTTACTATTAGTTTTTACCATTCTTTTGACCAATATATTTCAAAACGGTTAAAGCAAATGTCACCCTTATTTTTGAAATCAGGAAGAAAAAATCATCTCAAACGTCCAAAAACTTGTTTTTATTTTGAAAACTATTGTATTTTTACACTATACAGAAAAGTGTGCGTATAAGGTGCTTGAAGTAAAGAAAAGGTTTAAAATGTAAACGTTCTATCTTATTTCTACTTGTTACAATAGTCGCACGTGGCTATTGTTACTGTCCCCGCATTTTTCTTGTTGGACTGGAAATTTTTAAAATTTGTGTTTCTTGACCTTCTAAGTGCTCCAACTCGGTAAGGGTATTTCAGGGAAATACGTTTCTATGGAATCGATCGTAGAGGATAAATGGGCGCTTCTTTTGGTATATACGTGATTTTGATGGGACCTATAATAAGCCGTGTTTTAGTAAAAATGTTTTTTATAAAATCATTTTTTCAAATATAAAGTGTAACCCTAGGGGGCTACCTGAAAATAAAAAACGGTATATGTCAAATTTGTATTACTTCTTTCTACATCAAATATGTTCTACACTATGCAAGGTTGGAGAATACAAACATACAAATATACTATTTAAAGTAGAAGAATTTAGATGTAGTTTTTCTTTCTATTGGATTATCTGTTCAAAACATCGCAATAGTATGAATCAATGGTTGGAATCAAAATAATTCTACCATTTCAACTAAGTATTTAACATCCTGTTGGTAAATAGATACAAAATTATGCAAAGTTAAAATAAGACATTCTTAGTTCTTGTATATTCTTGATCTTTAAATTAGTGCACGTTTATGTTGAAAGTGAATAATTTTTTCATTTAAGCTTTCCAGATAAACGTACTGTAAAAACTTAATAATGGTTAATACAAAAAAATGAATGCAACAGATGTGATTAACGTACCAATCAATATTTATAAACATATATAAATACCTTCTATTCTGTTTTACTGTATATACAACGATATAAATTTCTTTGTTTGCTAAACTTTACGAGGCAATGTTCATAAAATCATGCTGAAGCTTTCGTGATCATAAATTCCGATTATGCAAATGTATCAAGAAAGAATTTACTCTGAGGAAAAATAAATAACCTAAATATCATGAAAATGTGCAATGCAATTTTTCGTTAAACGAAAATGTCGCCGACATACAAATTTATAGCGAGCCTCAATTTTTTTAAAATAGCATTGTTTCGCTACAATGTGTAACAAGTGGCAGCTTATTTATATCGTCTGCCTACTTACAACATTCTAAAACAGAACATTTTTCAGATACAAATAAATAATTTATCGAATTAGCCGTTATTTGATGGAAATCCAGAACCTTTAGACTTGCCTGCTGGTCAATTTTCAAATAATTATAGTTTAGTTAAAAATATTAAGGATAAAATTTACACTAGGGTGGATAAAGGGAAAACGACTAACAAAATAATAGAAATTATTAGTAAATTCTGTAACTTAAAGCTTAAATATAATATAAAAAACAGCCTCGAATTAATTAATAATATTTAAGATATAACTATTCCAAATAACGCTATTTTAATTTCTTTGGATGTATAAAACCTTTTTCCCAGTATTCCCCTATTGAAGCTGTGAACTTAGTGTAAAATTTGCTAATAAAAAACAACAACCCTATTGTTAAGAATGACATTAGATTTGTTGGCAGTGGCTCCATCTATTTAAAGTTTGGCAGACGAATCTGAGTCTATAAAAAGAATGTGAGTACCTATGGGTACGGGCAATGATCGTTCTCGGTTGGCTACAACTCTGTATGTCCATGGAAATGGCCTCCTTTTGACATACCTCCACCTTTCGTCTATGTTTTAGATCTGTGTGGTGTACTTTAAGTAAATAAGTTTTAATAATAATTAGCCAGTTAAGTCCTATTTTAGCTGCAATATTTCCTGATAACTTAGGACAAATAATAGATAATAATAACCCTGCCAGAAACAAATTTATTTATTGGTACAGATATTTTGACGATATTTTGGCTTGTTTCACACTCACTGAGAGACAACTTAACCTCTTTCTAAATTCTATTAATAAATTACATAAAAATATAAGATTTACTTTATGATTAGAACAAAATATATCCATATATTTTTAGATTTAAAAATCAGGGACAATAATAATAAACACGATTTTGACATTTATCACAAACCATTGTATACAGATATAACAATACATAATACATCAGACCACCCATTCACATATAAGATGGCAGCTTTTCAAACTTTTGAAACAAATAGAGATATTAACAAGTACCAGAACATCTAATTATTTTGTATACAAATTAAAATCTTTTATGTTACGCACCTATTTGAAATGATAAGGAACCTTGTGTCAAAAACTAAACTAAAATCTTACTTGAATATGTGACATAATAAAAGTTGAGTACAATTTTTTCCCTATTTTGATATTAATTTACATATGCATATATGCAAGTGCCTTTGAAAACATACAACGGGCGACTGAATCGATGCATCTTATCAAACATATCCTTTTTGTTTTGGTTTATGAGAACAAAAAAACACTCAATTTGGTTTATCCTAATTTTAATAATAATACAATATAAGTTTAACACGTTAACATATACGGGAAAAAATAGTACTAAAATAGATAATTATCTTCTAAAAAACAAATCGTAAAGTAGCTTTTTGTGCAAATAATGTTTGATCAAGATCAAGTTCTGGACGCGCGTTTCGCTAACCAAGTTAGCATCAGCAGCAGTTGATATAAACTAAAGTAACTTATCCTAACCGAGACTATTTATAGGTAACTGTGGTCACACTTGGTTGCACCCGACTGGACCATTGTCAAGTAAACAATAGAGGGGACTATAAGGAATAGGCCCTCTGTCTTTATTTAGTGCTTTCTTACCACATTTAACTATTTCTATACTCTCAAATGCATCTAATAATCTATTATTAGATACATTTTTAATCAACTTAGGATTATTTTTTCCTATTCGGTGATTGTTTTCCAAAGCATGTTGGACAACGCCTGACTTTTCTGTTCTTCCGTATCTTAAATATGCCATGTGTTCTTTAAAACGAATGTTTACGGAGCGTTTAGTTTGCCCAACATATTTAAGATTGCAGTCATTACAGCTAATTTTTTAGATGCCACTCCTCTTTCTTAAGTCGACTTTGTCTTTCTAGACCTCTCGTATATTTGGGATCATATAGAATTACTATGAATTTATTAGAAGCCTCAGGTGTTTGAAGACTAGTGGCATCTTTTAACATTTTCTTTTGCTTATGCCTATTTACTAATTTATGTACAAAATTATCATTATATTCATTACTTTTAGGTATATTTTTAATCCGATTCATTTCATTGTTAAAACGTTCTTTACTTAACGGAAAATTGACCAACCTATGAGTTAAGAAATGGAATGCTGCCATTTTGTGTTGACGGCAATGAAATGAGTCGGATGTTATATACCTATCAGTATTAGTAAATTTCCTATAAATATCAAATTCTAATTTATCGTTATTTCTAACAACTAACGTGTCGAGAAAAGGTAATTGCCCATTGTTCTCCTTTTCGTACGTAAAATTAATGGAAGGATATTTATTGTTTAATGTTTCTAAGAAAGTGGCCAAATTTTCTGGATTAGTATCAAAAAATAGCAAATATATCGTCTACGTATCTATACCACACCCTTGGGAAATACTTGAGTTCTTTTTTGAATCGGGTTTCTAATCTGCCCATAAACAAATTTGCAAGGAACGGAGATTGCCTATCGCAGTTCCCTCAAGTTGTTTATAATATTTATTGTTGAACTGAAAAAAATTGATTCATACATAATTTTGTGAGAAGTAAATATTCATCAATAATTTCTTTCTTCAAATTATTGATTTCAAGTAGTTCCTTTAGGTGCTCTAAAGCTAGTTCACCTACTTTTAAGTGGACATTCTTAATTTTATCTAAGAATTCTAACGAGTTAGTAACCTCAAAGTTATCATACGAGATATTTAATTTGCTGAATTCTTCTACTAACCATTTTGAAATATTGTACGTTGGTGATCCAACAGCTGAAACAATAGGTCTCATGGACTTCCCAGGTTTATGGATTTTTCGGAGGCAATACAGTTTAGATAACTGTGGGTTACTATGTGTTAGTTTGAATTTTAGTTTATCGGACACAAGGTTTTTACACTGTTTTAAAGTACTTTTTACTTCATTTATCATTTTTGATAACGGGTTTTTCTCAATTAAGTCGTAAGGACCAGTTTGAATCAAATTGTCTAACAACAATATTTCCTTTGTCAGCTTTTAAATAAAAACGTTCCTTTTTCTTCAGTCTCTGGATAACTTCAGTATTTTTACGAGAAACATATTTTGACTTGTTGTTAAAAACGTTTTTTTGAGATTTGATTTCTGCAAACCTCTCTAATGAATTCTTTAGTTGACTCTGGCACGTATTGAATGGAACTTTCGATATTCCCTATAATAGTTGGTAAACTATTTTTTACTAGAGGCTTAATTGAGAAAAGTTATCAAAAATCCATAATATATAATAATATCCATAATAATGTCCATAAACATTCGTTTTAAAGAACACATTAAGTTGCACAACATGCTTTGGAAAACAATCACCGAATAGGAATAAATAATCTTAAGTTGATTAAAAATGTATCTAATAATAGATTATTGAATGCATTTGAGAGTGTAGAAATAGTTAAATGTGGTAAGAAAGCAATAAATAAAGACAGAGGGCCTATTCCCTATAGTCCCCTCTATTGTTTACTCGACAACAGTGCAGTCGGGTGCAACCAAGTTTGACCACATTTACCTATAAATAGTCTCAGTTAGGATAAGTTACTTTAGTTTATATCATCTGCTGATGATGCTAACTTGGTTAGCGAAACGCTCGTCCAGAACGTAACAAGTTGTGGTGTAGTGTGGTTAGAACTCTTGTGTCTTGATCTATCTTCCACTACAGGTTCCAGTGTTAGGACAAATAATATATAATTAAAATGTGATTCTTGTGAAAAAGTATATTGGTCAAACTGGTAGATCTATTTATAAACGTATAAAAGATGAAAAAACATCACATATTAGACAAAAAACAGATTCTGTTTTTGCAAAACACTTACTAGAGACAAATAATAATTCTAACAATGAATTTAAAATTTTGCATCTAGCCAATAAAAGTTACAAGTTAAATTACTTGGAAAGTCTACAAATTAAAAAAAGGAAAAACCGTAATATTTTATTGAACGATCAAACGGACGTAAACGGCTATCTATTTGTTGAACCTTTATATCTCATGTCTGGGTTAAGTAGGAAGACATTTTACATTTTATTATTGTTAAAAATTCAAGTTTTAGTATCAGTGTTGAGTTGGTTTTTGGAAAAAGACACAGAATGTCGAAATAGCTGACACACTAAAATAAATTAGCGGAAATTACTTATTTACGAAAATAGTTTGTTTATTTACTATACTAGAGATTCAAATAAGTTATTAATATCGATTATACATCCGCATTTACTATCAACATTTATGGACGGGCATTTAAAAAATGTAATGCTCGACTTAATTCAAGCCGCCTAAAAAACCATAGACCTCCTGAGCGCTCAACCGCGAGCAGCCACTGGTTAATATAAATATCTCATAACGATATCTTCTTGGCACCACTTTACATCTTTTACAGTCAGACCTGAATTCCATTCTCTCTCGGTATTCTCCTTCACTTAGCCAGATGCAAAATTGAAATGAAGTCAAGGATGCATGTGCAGATACGCCATGCATGCATATATGTACAAACCCTCCCGCTTTCCAGAGTACTTAGCGAAGATAGCTCGACAACAAATGGGGTTTGCAAGAATTAATGTATTCCTAAAACAGCGGGACATTATGACTTTGTTGGCTTGATAATTCTATTGGAATTTTAAAGAAAGTGCAAAATAATTTTTATTTATCTATTTAATATATGGTCTACTACAAAAAAACAAAAATCGATTACATAATTTTTCCATATGCACGTTTTGTCTATTAAGTTTTTTACTTGAACAGACATTCTTAAAATTTGGTAGTTCATCCGTTTTCACTCTCAGGTTATGTGCGTTTATTTCTTCCCTTAGCCAGTTAGATGAATATTTCAATAACACTTGTCGAGAATTCCTCTTATGTAGAATTTTAATCTCGATTTGGAAACTTTTAACCTTTTTAATTTTATTACTACATGAAGTTCCCACACCAAATAAATGAGCTTAAGAAATTATGGTTCTTGGGATTACACCATGAATGGAAGTGCTGTCCAACGTTTCTCTTTCACTGGCACGATACATCTTCGGGAATCTAATCTACGAGATCTCAATACTGAATGAACTCCGAGAATTTCAGGCGGGCTTATATATCAGGTTTGTGCTCGCCGAACCCTGACCCTATGTTAAGATGGGTTTTCACGTATGATATGGACCGTAACCCGTTTTTAGGTTTTTTGTATATTTAAAAATTTCAATACATTCTAAGATTTTTCGTTTATAAAATCCTGAAACCGGAGCTAGAACTTTGGTTGCTTTTACATTTATAGTATGGCCAGTGTTCATCCATAGCAGATTGAACAAATTGTTTCTTATAATACACCGTTCATGATCCTTAAGTCTAGTGGATAATAAGCGTCCGGTTTTTCCCACATACACTTCTCCAAAGCAACAACGAATTTTATAAACTCTTTCTGTTTGAAAAGGTACAAAATTTTTCGGGGATCGCAAGCATTATCCAATCTTCTTATATGTATTGAAGATTGTACGTATGTTGGACCGCTGCCAAAGTAATCATCCTATTTTGTCTATAGTGCCTTGAATGTCGAGAATGGTGGCTTCTTATCATTTTCCTTTTGTGGAGTTGGTTTACTATATCTTTTAATTAAACGCGTAATATCTTCAGTGCAACACTAGCCATTCTCTCTCAAAGGTTCAGTGAGTTTCTCGGTTTCAGATGTTAGAGAATCTTGATCAGAAATCTAAATGGCTCTAAATACTAACAGTAAGAATTTGCATTTAAGTATCTATTTGTGTCGGTTTTCTATACATAAAATATCCTAATATACCATTTTCTTTCCTTTGAACAATTATATCTTGAAAGGGAATCGATTCAATTTCCATTATGGATTTAATATTATGGTGTTGTTGATTAAGGTGGTCCAGAAATATAAGGAAATTTTTCTGTCCATGAGGCCAAACAACACAAATATTATCTAGATATCTGAATCAGTGTTTTGGTTTTAACGGAGCGGATCTGAAAGGCCACCATAAAGATATTCGCTACCACAAGTAATAGAAGAGATGGGTACACCTCTATTACTACTAGCCATCCCCGAGGCTTGTTCATAAAGTTTTTTGAAAAATGAAATGGATTTCTTAAGTTTTTTCACGAAATTTACAAAAGAATCTATTTTTCCAGGAAATGGATTAAGAAAATTTGAAAGATATTTACCTAATTTATTCGTGGGTGCGTCTGTTGCATTGACGATCGGTTCTTGTGTATTTTGGGAACACTGCAGAACCTGGGATCTTGGAGCTGCTTACCTTCAAAGATTACTTCTCGGCTGGTGGTGAGTTGGATGCGTAAATCAGATTGGTGATGCGCCTTTCTATTCTACTTGTAGGGTCTGCCTGCATAGCCCTTTAATTTTTGCTGTCCAAAAGTTGAGTTACCTTTTCCATGTATTCCGTTCTATCCATGGTCACTGTGGCGTTGCCGTTGTCTGTTGAAAGGATCAGGATGTTTGCATTTAAGGTCTTCATCGCTGTTTTCTCGACTGCGAAGAGATTCGACTTCGGTAGTTTTGAATTTTTAATGATCTTTGCTGCTTCATACTTGATTTTATCGGTGGGAATGCGTCTTGGGGCTATTGCCTTTGGAGAGATCGGAAAGTTCTGCTTCGGTTATCGGCTTCGACGACAAATTGATAACTGTATTCTGCGGAGGTTTCACAAAATCAGGTGCAACAAAATACCAATAGGTACACAGTATACAATATTATGGTAACTGCCACAAATATTGAGACCATTTACACTCAAGTCATTATAAACTGTTAAAAGGTTTTCCGTATTTTCTAATCTTGTCTAGTATTTGACTAAATAAATATTGTCATGCAATTACTTATCTCAAGTATTTTTAGAGCTCCCGGTACAAGTCCGAATAACACATCAAACGCCTTCTACAAATAAGTGAAGGAAAGACACTCATTTTAATTTCATTAAATATATTCTAGAAAATAAAATTTGATTGATTTGATTGAAATTGATTTTTATCGGTGTAATTAGTGAAAATCCTTTTGAATCGTTTTATGCCAATGTTAATTTATCAACTGCTGTGTAGTTTAGAGTATATTTAAATTAATTTATCACCGGTGTATGAAAAACAATTAACATAATTCACATAAAGTTAATAACTAAATCGCTTTTATGTATAGGTAAGCGTCAAATTAGTTATTTAAATTTATAGTGTCCATCAAATTTTAATTTTTTAAAAGCTTAATTAGTCACAAATCTACTTTTATAATAATTTATCAGCAATAATAATGATGCCTTATATTATGTGATATTTTTGTCGAAACAGTATATTGTAAGAAGATAAGCACCATGTTTATTGAAATTCTTTATTTGCTTTGTTAAAAACGTTTTATTCCTCATTGTGTTATTCAGTGCAAATTGAAAAAAAAGGATTATACTTTTTTAACACATTAAATACAACCTAATTAAGACTACTAATATGCATTAAAGCATTTTGTAGCAATATTCTGTTATTGTTGAAGGCTTTTGACAGAAGAAGAAAAAAAATAGGTGAAAGAAAACACTTAAGAACACATCATGGTTACTGCCACAGATATAGAATTGTCTTCCATACCTTTTACACTATTTTGACATATATGCTTACAAATGCAGCAACGTTGTTCTTCAAGTCACCATAAACCTCAAAAAAGTTTTCTTTTTAATATCGGACTAAATAAGTATTCTCATAGAATTTACTTCAAATATTTCAAGAGCTTCCCGCACTGAGAATAACACTATCAAAGGCCTTTTACAAATCAATGAAAGTAAGAGCTTAATCTGCATTCCATTAAATAGAATAAAGTATGTTCTGTTGCAAGTTTACCGATATTTTAAGGGTGTAATAATAATATAAACTTATGTTCATTTACCACCTGTTATTTAATTTAGAGTATATTCAAATATATTTATCATCGGTGTTTGAAAAACAATTAATATAATTCACATAAAGTAGATAATTAAAACAGTTTTGTGTAATGATAATTGCCAAACTAATTACATAATTTTATGTAGTTTTAATTTGTCCGCCTTAATAATGACTGGCAATAGACATTAGAGATTATTTTATGTGTTATTTTTGTCAAAGCAATAAGTTTACAAAAGTAAACAGCATACTTATTGAAACTGTATAGATGCCTAATTAGAAAAGTTTTGGTCTTCATAATGTAATTCACTGTAAATTCCTTTACAAAAAAAGAAGGATTTTAATTTTTCAACTCATGAAATACAATCTAATTACGACTACTAACCTATATTCTTTTATTTATATAGTTTTTTTTTTTTAAACTCTTTCAATATATATATATATATATATATATATATATATATATATATATATATATATATATATATATATATATATATATATATATTTAGAAAGAAAGAATGGATGTCACAGACTACTACAAAAGTCATAGATATAATCAAAGAATTGAACTGGAGCATGCTGCAATCAAAAAGGAATTAAAGAAAAAATATATAAAGAGAGGATAACAAAAATATTAAAGACAGATTTATCAGTGCAAAATAAAACAATACGAATCAATACATCGTGACATGAAACTCTTAATACACTAATAACACACAAATATAGTGTTATAAACACAGAATTCACCATATGCATTCAGCTACAGAAGCCCGAACCATACCTATACAATAAAGAAGAGAGATGTAAAATTCACAGAGAAATCCTACATACGGAAACATTAGGCACATCTCCGCAGTTTAGTAATAACACATATAATCCCACAGAAAAATTAATAACAGCAAAGATAAAGATAAAAAGTTGAAAAAATCAGGCACTAAATGAAAAATGTCCACACCAGTTGGTCAGCAGCACACAGACAAAAATACTTTAAATTCAATTCTGAGAAAAGTAATATCTTTGGGAGACGGAGGTATTCATGATAGATATTTAGGATCAGACGCAACAAGGTACTATAATAAGCATGCCATCAACAGACTTGCTTACCAAGAGACAACTGTAGGTATGTGAACAACTGGAAACCATAGACCACATCCCAGGAGGATGCATCTTAATAGCCAATACAGAATATGTGAAGCGACATGACAATGTAGCCAAACATATTCATCAAGAAATAGCCACAAAATAGAGATTTATAGAACAGTACACCACACAATAAACAGATATTAACTTAATAGATAAACAACACTGTGTTCCTTATCAAAATATCAATACCAAACTTGCCAAATATATAAAAAAATACTGGGGAAAAAGTGAAAAAAATATTCCTCTGGCAGAAAAAATAAGGAAAATGTGACATCAGAAGGGCGTGGAATCATCATAATATCGACCACAGTATGCCAGTAAATCTACAGTTAAATCTAAGATTTCTTAATCTCCCTCCAACCATCTATATATGGCTACAGAATTTCATAATATTAAATACACTACTAAATTACAAATCTGATAGAAAAAGAGGATAATAATATTACTAATAATAATTAGTAATATTATTATCAATATTATCCCATGAAAATTTAGATTAGATCACATGAAAGATAAATGGGGCAGCATTGTAAGGAAAATACTATGCAAGTCCAAATAAAAATCAAATAGACTTAAAAGCTTCAAATGCTTACCTTACACCTGGGCATCTGTTTCCAGAAACAGGTTCGTTATGATGATATAGGACCAGATAGTCCGAACCAGGAGATATGTATGGATCATTTTAGAACAGAACACTCAAACAACAAATTGCAGATATTTCAACAATGACGAAGAATCTGTACAGCATTTAGGGTCCTCTTGTACTTATTTACCTTGCTTCCACTAGCTATCTTGCAAAACTAACAACATGGGTAAAGTTCACAATAAAATTAATCCCCACCTAACAATATTCAGCGAAATCAGTACACGAAAATGGTAATGTTAAACCCAACTAGGACATAGAGATACGCACAGAGCGAATTGTCCAAGCTAACCGCCCGGATGTGGTACTGTGGCTGAAAGAAGCAAGGCAGATCATAATAATAGACTTTGTAGCTCTTGATGAAAATGTCAATAGAGCTTATGAGGAAAAGGAGAACAAATACCAGGATGGCACATTCGAAATAAAGAGCATCTGGCAGCTAAATAAAGTAGCTATCCTTCCATTTATTATAAGTGGCTGGTGTATAAGGGCCTGGCACGCAATATGGAAATATTGGCTATCCCTGGAAATGGAATATTATGGATGCAAAAAGCGCACATATATGTGAAACCCAAAAAAAATCTTTTATTTAAAAAAAAAACAAATACTGAGGCTAAATCAAGATTCAACTTTATTAGTTCTTCTACTAACTATTACCGTTTTTTCTCTACGACGGGCCTAACTGGAGGAAACTTTTATTTGTGTTGCGGCAATATTCTGTGATTTGACGAAGGCTTTCCACTGTGATTATGAAGAAATATTGCTGCTAACGTAATCATGTTACCGTGTTAGGGGGTCCCTCTTTAAAGCTTCTCTAACTATCTTCATCTGATTTAAAATTAACACAAGGGGGTTCCGCAAGGATTAAAAGCTGGGTCCAGTTTTGTTTTTATTTTGCTTAAATGAATTATTATTTATAAATATTTATGATTTTTATCGATAGTCTTTTATGCTTTTAGAACAAGCTTTATATTTGAAAAATATTATTTTAGTGTAATATTTTTTGTAATGTCAATAACAACAAACACATGAATTTTAACTAGATCTGAACCGCCCTATTACTCATTTTTTTATTTTTGAAACTAGGACGAACATTTCTTTGCCAAGTTGAACTGCCTTGCAAATTAAGAAAACTTATGCAACAGATATGAATTATTTTAAAAATGTTAGAAAATGTCTTACTAGGAAAAGTTGAAACTTTCATGGTGGTCAGGTTTCATTATCCTAATAACTGTTTGCATTCTTTTTATAGGACTTGGCAGACAGAATTTTCTGAATCCTGTATTTTATTACCTATTTTAATAATTTGTCCAATTCTGGACACATTTTATGTAACATTTCCTGTTAATTTTTTCTGATGAGGGTTCAATGTTATATGACGTTACTATCGACAATAAGAGTCATAAAAACAACGAAATTTTTACTTTTCCACTTTGTAACTAGCTGTAAGATAAAAACGGTTTAAACTGAAGCAATACAGTTTGCACATTCCTATCTCAGTTTTTAATAATCTATGACATCAAAACGGATCGAAGGGTGAAATTTTTATTTCAGTTCAACCGAAAGTCCAAAATGTACGTACAGTTTTGGCTAGACGAAATCTGTCAAGCTGTATTGCTAAATCCACTAAGAGAAATCGCTGGAAAATATTTTGAAGTTCACTGACCAGATTTTTTGCAGTCAGTTAATGTATTTTAAAATTAGAAAAATTACAAAAATATAGTATTTTACTACAGGAATTAATATTAAAATAATAAAAATTATGTATACCAAATCTTAGTCTCGGTCTTGAAAAGAATTTAAAAGTATCGATCTCGGTCTTGTTTCGAGATTGCAACCGAGATTAAGACTCGACTAGTGACTCGTGAGCTCGCGAACTCGAGCGCGAACACTTATTCCCAATAAACAATTAATCTTCAATCACCTCGACAAGCCAAAAAAAATTGTTTATAAAAAAAAACCGACTTCAAAAAATCTAGTAAACTTAAGTTAATCTTAATTACCCAATAACAAAAATATATTCATGGACTAAGTGAGGGTTTTGATGACTAGTACTTTTACTAGTATTCTTTTTAGTTCAATTTATAGGAGTTTTATTATAAAAGATAAGTTTAACAAGTAAAAACTGGGTCCACTACATATTTTGTAGCATCATTACATAATAATAAGTACAATATACAATAGCAACATACATTCTTTTTCTTCTTGACAGAATGGTGAACGCTTTAGAGAACGCATATATTGTTCAATGTAATATCGAGAAAACAATTCAAAATGGCGTCACTGCCTCATCTTTAACATTCTTTTCAATATGCTTTCTATGGGTCCAGTTCGGTAACATCCTAAATATTTCCTGAAAATTTCATCCAAATTGGTCAAGCCACCGTCGCGTCGGGTAATCGAGGTACATACATACATAGGATCGAATTGATAGCCTTCTCCTTTTTGAAGTCTGCTAATAATCTTGAATAGCAGTTTATTTGTATAAATTAATCAATTTAATTGCAAATACCTTTGATGATCATATTACAACATGGAAAGGAACAAACTTAATAAATGAATTCAAGTAGAGGTCAGGATTAAAATTCTAGCAACAGGATATAAATGTTGTAATTATCATGTATTATTTCTGAATAAGCATAACTAAGCTGCAGGTTTTTTTTGGCCCACGATATTTAATAGTCTACCGAAAATATAAAAAAAGGTTAAAATCGTATAAATTAAAAATTAAGAATACCTTCTCTCATAAACATGCCTCATTTAGAAATGTGTTGAGACACGTTATAACAAATATAAACATTATAAAATATTGTCATAATTTTAAAGATAAAAACATATGTTAATCTTTGCACATTATCCAAATTATGATACATGATTTTAAACATCTTGGTGACAAAAAGAAAGGAATGACTTACAATATGAGTCAGAAAAATCAGTTGCTTGTATGTGTTAGTCATAAACATTTTTTTATTATTTGCATTAAGATTAAATCAACTAATTAACAGGAAAAATATTTATTATTATTCGGGATTAAATCGCTTTTGAATTCTTTATAATAATTTTAGTATTTAACAAGGTTTAGATGTTCTTTTCTAACGAATTATTCCTTTTATATACGTTATAATATGTGCAGGGTTGTTGCTCTAACCGGCTTATTTGATTATATTTCTCTAATATCAAGCTAGAACAACTTAAAAACTAGTAGTACAGTGGGATAGTTTAAGTAAAAGAAATAATTACTATACATATATTTTATTTTTGAATTTTACTTTCGTCTTCGTCAGGAATAAAGGCAGCTTTATATTTCTAAGTAACTTTGAAGCCTTCTTCATTAATATCATGATATAAAATGAAATATTTTTAAGAAATTTGGATATTACAATTTCAGTTTTCAAGATATTTCTGCATTGTGTAATAAGTAGGTTACGAAAGCAGCATAAAGAATCAGAACATTTTGACTTCCAAAGCTCATTTAAAAAAAATCTACTTGTAGGTTATAATTTGGAGTACCGGTAACTACTCGTAAAGGCGGATGCAGACGAATGGCACAAGTCAAAGTGTTCTGTGTAAATGCGTTCAAATGTTTGTCAAATATACAGGTGGTATGATCGAACATCTTGGATACTTGCCAAATCCACAATTACTTGCGTATTTAATAAATACACAAATAATTGTGCATTTAGCAAGTAACCAAAGTATGATCAATGACTGTCGATCACACTACTTGTATATTCTAAAACATTTGGGCACGTTCACACAGGATCCTTTGGTGTGAACTTGCTAATGGCACAAGGACGTTTTGACTTGTGCCAAACTTACCGACAACCGATCGGAAATAAACAAGTGCTGAATATTTGTACAAGGGAATCATGCACACGGCAATGAGTGTTCACAAGTGACGATTATTTGTCAAAAACACCAGTCGTTTGGGTCCGTCGTAGACGTAGCCCATGATACAACATGTATTTATTTTATCATAGTCATATACTACTTAGTAAAACATGCATACATATATATGAAATTTTAACCTTAGACACGATTAATTCTATAAAAGACTAGTAAATAAGAATATAGGTTTGAAATCAGAAAAAGGACTTATGTGGAATAGTAGGTATTTATAAGACATTTTTCAATTTGTCTTATATACTAGCTTTTAGAATTTTGATCCTAGCTCAATGTTAGAGCAATACAGTCAGATGAGCAAGTCATGTGAACCACTGTAGGTAGTTATGTACAAGTTTAAATTACTACAATACATCCGTGCGTCATCGTGGTTTGTAAGCAATAATTTTTTTTTATTTAAAATATTTAAACTTTTAAGAAGATAGGCTTTTTTTATAAGGCTTTTATAAGTTTGTCCCACCTAAAGATAAGTTTGTATCGATGCAGTTAAAAGGATATCGAAGTAACTCTAACACGCGTGGACTTTTCAACGTCTAATTAAACAATTTATCGAGCCGTTACTGGATGGAAAATCATTATCACTAGTATAATAAATAAACCAAATGGATAAAGATGCCACAGATATATTTCAAAAATTGATTAAAAACGCAGTTAAAGAAAGTAATTTATTTAGTGATAAAAGACAGATTAACGTTAATGAACCCACAAGCACCGAAGGTATATTCTTTTATTAAGTTACACAAAGACAGACAATATGCCCATGCGTAGCGAATGTCTAACAAATTAATAGAAATTATTGGTAAATTTTGTAAAATTGCAAATTGTCTAAATATCGTATAAAAAACAGCCTCAAATTAATAATAGTATTAAAGATATAGCAATTGTAAATAACGCTCTTTTAATTTCTTTAACTATAACCCGTTTAGTCTTTATTTAGCTGAAATATTTCCTTATGCTATAATAAATAATAGATAATCACCATCTAAGACACAAGTTTAATTATTGATACAGGTACGTTGACGATATTTTGGCTTACTTGACAGGCACAGAGAGACAACTTAACCTCTTTCTAATTTCAATTTAAAAAAAACATAAAAATACACACATTGGATGGCAGCTGTTCGTAGTTTTGTACATTGTTTAATTAACTTACCTCTTTCAACAGAAAATTATAACAAAGAACTTCCTATTATAAAACAGATTGCATTAATAATTGTTATGTTGTAACCATAATAGACAAAATTGTAAAAAAAACGATATTAAAAGGACTCAGTTTAACATAATTTTAATACAAAAGACAATATTAGGTTTGACACATTAACATATACCGGAAAAATTAGCACTAAAATATGGAAATACCTTAAAAAAACAAATTATAAAGTAGATTTTAGTACAAATGATACTTTATGTAGATATATTAAGAATAACAAGTCTAATACAAATAAGGGCAAAAAATCTGGGGTATATGAATTAAAATATGGTTCTTGTGAAAAAGTATAAATTGGTCAAACGGGTTATTATAAACGTATAAAAGAACACAAAAAATCACATGTTTAACAAAAAACAAATTCTAATTATACAAAACACTTTAAAACCAAGATGCTTAATAGGAAAATAAAACCACCAGTGGACTCGTGAACATTACAATAGAACATCCCATATTGACTGGTGGTTTTGTTTTTCTAATATGCATCTTGGTTTTTAATATACTTTAAAAACAAATCACAATTGAAACATTGAATTTAAACTGTTGCATTCAACCAATAAAAGTTACAAGTTAAATTACTTGAAAAGCGAGAAATTAATAAGAGGAAAAACACTAATATTTTATTGAACGATCAAATGAACCTAAATGGCTCCCCATTGTTGAACCTTTATACCTAATGTTGCGTAGCTTAAGTAGGTAGATACTTTACTTTTTTATTATTGTTAAAAATTCCAGTTTTAGTATCAGTTGTGAGTTGGTTTTTGAAAAAGACACAGGATGTCCAAACAGGTGTTTATTTATTAAACTAGTGTAATTAAATGACGAAGAAAGTATTCCGAGCAAAAGTATGCTGTTTTTTTTATTATCGGAAAGTCAGTATTTTCGATATTATTTTTTTATGTTTCTGAAATGTGTATTTTTAAACACTACGCTCTTTTTTTAAATGACGACGAATTTTCCAAGGTCAACCGCCATATTTTTTTCTGGTTGAACATCCGGCACGTTCGATAGACTAAAGACGTTTCTATTGGTGTCCCACATCGACCTATCGAATGCAGATATTACATGATTTAAATGCCGAAGCAGAATCGAGAATTTAATTTCACTCTGATATCCTGATGTTAAAAAGTAACTAAGAAGGGTTTTAAATGTTTTGTTGGTATACATGTTCGCCATTTTAACAATTTGTAGAAAAAGAGGACAATAGAATAATTTAATAAAGTTGGCAACACGATTAGTCGTTAAAGTTAAATTTCAGGATATTATATGTTTTACTAAAACTAGGTTTCGCAAATTTAAAACATCTTAAATAATGTTAAACTGTATGTTGATATTCGGGGAAATTAAAATAGTAGTTCCCACATTATTAATATTATTTTTGTCTTTACTTCTATAGTTTTAATTAATATTGATGTCTACTTTATGTATAGCCAGTTACCCACAATAACATTATTGAAATGGCATCAGTTTTGAAAAATGAAGTGGGTAAAATGAAACTTAGTTTTGACAAATGTAATTAACAGACTTTTTACTGACGACATTAATAAAAGGCGACAAATTATTATTTGCATAACGAACTAATCATTTGTAATTGGCCGTTGAATACATTTGAATATTAATGTGACAATTACTACAATTCTGAATATGTATATAAAAGAGAACAGGTGTGCTTGATCCTAGACAATTATCGTAATGAGTCAATGGTCAGATTTTTCTATTACATCAACACATATTATATCTAATTCAATTTTATACATTACGCTTATTTGATTTCACATGATCTATTGGCTGGCTTTATACCATTTCCAACATTTAATTTTGTTTTCACGTTTTGAAGTAATGTCGACTTTAGTACAGAAAAACATCCATTATATCCACATTGTGTTGCAGACCTGCGGCCAAGACTACAGCATTGTGGATCTCTAGGTAGGAGTTTTTTGGGATGCCCAAGGCTTCTAACAGCTTCTGTGGTATCTCTTTCATTAATTGCACCTATGATGCAAGTTATCAACATTCCACGTCCTTTAGGGTTCATTTGCCAGTTGTTAGTATTTATCTATTTTTGTGTATATTTGCAGGTGCTGGTACGCCGATGCCAATTAGATCGAATGCGTTTATGCTTTATCCAAAATAAAGATGTCGGATTTATGGTTTTGCATGGTGCGACCCGTAAGAAGCATTCTATATCAGTAAAATTTTACCTTATCGTTTTCCATAACTGGGTATCGATTATAGGCATAGTATGGTTTACTGGTGTCAATAAGATTGTCCTTCCTGCATAGTTCTCTACGTATAACCCTTGCTGCATTGTAATGTCACCCGGTGATTTGCTGATTAAATATTTTCTATTTTCGTGTGCCTTATTGTACGTTCGACGTTTCGTGTCCATGATGAAGTGTCTTTTATGATTTATTTTGGGTATAATTTTGTTTGTATTTACTTGATTATATAAGCAAATTAAATCTTCGATTTCAGAGAAAATGTAGTTGTAATACAAAAGAAGATTTTTATTGATTATCTGCTGTTTAAATATGTGTGGTTACGTTTCTTAGAGTTCTTTGTTGTACAGGAATCCTCAAAGCTCTCCATTTACCCAAGCAGCGTTTTAACGTACTAGTGTTGCTACTTGGTTGTGATAGGTAATTATTTTTTTGGAGAAATTATTGGTAGTATGTTTTGATTTCTTGTAGAACTATTTCTCTAAGAGCGTAAAAAAAATGTTCTACATAGGGTTATTGCTAAATCTGTCTCTTTGAAGCCATTCTTAAAATAAAGCAAGTTTTTATTAAAGGTATCAAGGCAGGGATAGGGTATTTGATTAATGGATTCGTGTTGTATGTGTTGATAAAACCGATCCCTGATTTCCTCTGAATGCCTCTCGAATCTTACTCGTCTTTCCTTTATCAGTTCCAAAGCCATACGGCGGTTATCTGGGCCCTCTACATCCATTACTTAACTACTAGGTCTTAATAAGGTATTACTAATCCCTCGTTTTCAGACTTAGTGACTCAAACCCAAATTATTTCAAAAATGAAAAGTTAGTTTTTCCACAAATACTGATCTTCCAGTGGTGGTTGCTATTTAGGGCCGCGTGGCCGCGCGTCTCTCGTGAAAAATGTTAACGTAAAACCCAATTTCAATTCAAACCAATTAATATTAACATAAGATTGTGTTAAGGTTTCAACAAAAACCCCTAATCTAAATACAGTTGACACAAAACTCAAACTCTTTAGAGTGAAATGAAATAAATCAGAGTCAGATTAATATTGATGCCCAAGTTACTAATGAGTCTTTTTTAAATCAAGTCAGTGCTTTTCAGGCACAACCAATTTAAGATATAAGAATATCTACACAAAAAATCATATGTAACTTTGGATCAAAGAAAGTGAATCATTTTTCTTATCAGGTTATGTAGCATTAGCCACTTTCTGCCGAAAGAAATCAATTCATGCTGGCACTATAATTCTAATAAAGGAGAAGGTTTTTGAAGTTGACAAATATAATAATATGCTGGTTGAAAAAGAATTAATGATAAGGAATTTATATTATTATTAAACTTACTTCACTCATTTAACCTGAAAATGCATGTATCGCAACCAACACGTATTACTCAACACTCATCTACATTACTAGACTATATCTGTACAAATTTCTCCCAAAATTTAAAATGTCAAATACTTTCTTCTGGCCTTTCAGATCACGAGTCTGATTTAGTTCATATCCCTTTTGAAAACTAAAAGTTTTCAAGAACAGTGTGCTTTGATGTCATGGAAAAATTCTACGCTTTCCTCAGACCCTCTGATTACATTTCATATTAAATTATGTAATATATTTAGCAAATTTTATCCTCTGAAAAAAATTAAAACGAAAAATAAAAACCCTTGGATAACTCAAGGTATTAAGGCCTCACCTAAACATTTAAGGTGTCTTCACACAATGAGAAAATTTTACATAAATAATGATTTCTTTGTAAATTTCTATAATAATTATCGGCGCATTTATACACAAGTAATAAACTGTGCTAAAGGAAAATACTGTACTGCCAGATTATCAAATTCAGGTAATAGATCCCAGGGGCAATGGTTAATAATAAATAGTTTAAAAGGAAAAAATAAGATTCTACACACGACAGTTGACTTAAACACAAATATTCTAAACGACTTTTATTGCTCTATTGCTGAAAAACCTAACTTCAAACATATCTTTTTAAAAAGATCCCTTGGAATACCCTACAAACATGTAGTTTCCTCAAGATTTTTGTTTAGCTTATACTAATACTAATGAACTTCAAACAACTTTTAGACAAATAGGGAATAAGCATTCCGCGGGATCAGATGATGTCTCTCATAGAATATTGGAGAACTAACCAGAACTGGCCTTACAAGATCTCACTAGTGCCCTCAATATTTCATTTCAACAGGGCAAATTTTCAGCCTATTTAAAAAAGGCTATTGTGATTCCTCTGCCAGGCTCTTACAACGGTATTCTGTGATTTTTCTAAAGCATTCGATTGCGTTATTTACAGAGTTCTGTTGCAAAAGCTTCAATACTATGGAATAAGAGGTGTTATGCATAAATGGTTCTCATTGTATCTTTCAGACAGAGTGCAATAAGAGTTAATAGTACTTGCTCTGATTTATTGAGTGTAGTGGAGTGCCTCAAGGCTCAGTGCTTGGACCTATTCTTTTCTTATTATATATTAATGATCTTACAATGTTGGACATCCACGGAAAATTTACACACCTTGCCGATGAGACTACCCTCTTATGGCACTCAGGGGATAGAGAAATATTTAAAAAAAAACATTAAAAAATGATTTTCATAAAATTAAGGTATGCTGTGATTCAAACTCACTTTGCTTCAATATTAATAAAACAAACGTATTAACTTTCGAATTTACTTACAATCGCCTTAATTTAGATAACAAAATAATATAAAATAAATCTGTAACAAAATTTCCGGACTTCACATTGTTCAAAACCTAAATTTGAAGATCACAATATAGAACTTAATAAAAAATTATCAGTGGAGCTTGGTTGCTCGGCATCAAAAATAGTCTATCATTCACTATTTGAATCATATTTAAGATATGGTATTGCGTTTTGGAGATTTTGTAGCCAGGAACTTATGAACTCGGTGTTCATTATTCAAAAGAGAACCCTTAGATATATGTGTAAGGCTAGATATCGGGATCATTGTAAACCTTTATTTATTAAATACAAAATTTTAACTGTAATAAGTCTGTTTATTCTGGATATTGTGTGTTTAATTAATCGTAAACTGTCAGGAGGTGAGATTTAACGTCACCCTCATAACGTCTATAATACTAGGCAAAGTCAGAGTTTAAATATCCGGTTGGCGATTCCTAGACTTTCACTTACAAAGCGCTCCATAATTTATGATGTCTTGAAAATCTATAATAATTTAAGCACGAATTATAGATCTTTACCATACTTGCAGTTCCGAAGAAGTGTGAGGGATACCTTGATTCAGAAGCCATATTACAGCCTGTATGACTATTTTTAATGTTTCATATTTCTTTATTACTTAATGTTTAGTGTTTTTTTTGTATAATTTCTGTCTTGTAGTTTATTTTTGTGTCTTTGCTCAGTTAGGATCATTTCAATGTATAACTGCCATATCTAGTGTCTAGAGTCTAGTTTCTATATAATTTATTTGTAAATGTTTTTTGACAATAAAGCATATTAAGTAAGTAAGTAAGTAAGTAAGTATCGGTCTTCGTTGACACGTGAGAACATTCGGACATAATGATTCTGACATTGGTGTAGAATTTTGGTTTCAGAAATTTATTTGAGAACTGTCTGGTCGATTTTCGTTGGGAAAAATAATATTAATGTTTTTTTTTTGTTTCACCTTACACCAACGTTACAACAAGGATACCATCCCTGTCTGGAACATGTCCTGCAATACCGCAGGCGCAATGATTCCGTCGTTTGACTGAAATGGATCACTGCGCCTGTGGCATTTCGCCAGTTTTTCATTAGCAGATATTTACAAATTAAAAAACTGGACATGCTTTTGCCAGATTTAAATATAACTCCAGCTTGTGAACGCAAGACCCAAAACAGATGTGTTACGCATCGGTTTTCTAAAGAAACAAAAATCATAACTGGATATGACATTAGAAATCTACTATACTGTTTATCGTGTTTGTTATTTGCAAAAATAATGAGCCATGAGTCAACTCGCAACCGCATTAATTCTTGAACAGCTTGCTGGGCTGAGTGAGGTAAATATTTTATCGCAATTGATCTCCATAATGTGAAAATATTGTTATACATTTTAAAAATATTTTTTTTTATAATGTAAATTTTTGTGTGCTTTAAAAAATAAATATAAAATAATAAAAAAATCTTAATCTTGTTCCTTACGTGATCCTTAATTGAAATGTTTTTTTGGGGCTAGGGGCTAAGTACTTTACTTTTGCATTTTTTGTAATTAATAAAATTCAAATTTTCTCTAATATGAAACACTATGTAACTAGCAAAATACTATACTTAGGCAACACACCCTTATAAGAATATTTGAATTAGGCACAACCAAGAATAAAAAATTTGAGATTTGTAAGTTTTAAAAATGTTTATTCTCGAGCTTATTCTTTATTATTAAAGTTCTGACAAATTTTCGAATGACCGCCACAATCACAAAATTTGCACAAAAAAGGAATATTTTCTCAAAAAATAAAGGTGGGGGATATTAAACATCCGCAGTGTATACAAAAATTGTAAAAAGCCCATATTTTCGAGCATTCGTCTAGACTGTACAAAAAAATCAGAGATTGTCACGCAATTTTTGTTAGGTACTTGTTGGTCTGTGAGTTCCGGTGCGCCCCTCCAAACTCAAACCCCAAGCCGCCTCTGTGTTCTGCTTTGGTTTTATAAAACACTACAATGTTCCCAAGTATGGACTATTATAATTTTTATTATTTCTTTATTATTAGTACTCATAATTATTATTTAAATCAAATTAATAGATACATTCAAATACTATATTAGATATGACTAAATCTCTTTTATAGCTAATAATAAAAAATTTTTGAATACCAAATACCTGACGATAAATCATTTTAAATGCTCATTTTAATTGTAGAATACAATTATTATTCCCACGTGCCGTACCAAGGCTGTCGCATGCCCGATCATCATTTTATTTAATCGAAGTTTGAACGTAACGAAACGATAACACATATTACTCAATTACGAATAACGCATCAACTTTTTTCTTTAAATGTTTAGCTAATTTACCAGTTTACTGATTTAATTATGATATATGTTTGGAAATTAGCAGTCAGTCAGTGATTACTTGCCAATTAAAAGAAATCAGGTAAAAATAAGCCGCTTTTTTCAATTTAGTCGCAATAAAAAGCCAAATTATTTCAATAGCTTTAGGTGAAATATCTTAAGGACTAGTACTGGGCTGGTTTTCAAAAAATCACTATAGGGTTAAAAATAATATTTATACAATTGAAGGGCTCTATGCACGAAGTCCCTAAGTGACATTTTAGCTGTTTAAGTACAGTTTATTTTCATGTAGTTTCGATTGGTGTGGTCAGTTTTCACGTAAAAGTGTCATATTTATTATATGTTTAATTAAAGCTGACATCCGATTGGCCTACAATTTGGCATACTTATGTGACTTTGGTGACATGCAATAATATGGTGCCCATGGAGTAAAGAAATCGTAAATATCTTATACAGGGTGCGTAAAAAACTGAAATGTTGGGAAATTTTTATTGTGAATTTTAGTCGGAAAAGTTTTGTTCATAAAAAGTTTTGATTCCTCCAAAACTAAGATTGGAGTAAAAAAATCGTGAATATCTTATAGACAGCAAGTAAAAAATTTGTAATGTTGGGAAACTTTTTCTTTATTGTATAATTTTTGTTAAAAATTCTCTATTTGTAAATTATACAAAAATGCAGCAAAAGCAGACATTTTTTAAAGGATATATGCAATCTTGAGCAGAAATCAAACTAAATAATCAAGTGATAATATTTCCAGAATAAATTAATCAAAATCAAAAATCTCAAAACATGAAAGAATCAGGGACTTTTTGCATCTTTAATTGTGAATTATATGGGGTCGTATTTCGTAAATCTTTTGCTTAAGGAATCTCCATAGAAAGAAATCAGGAGCCGTCAAATCAGGAGAATTATAGCCATATTATCTCACCAAACCTTGATATCAAGCGACCGGGAAACATTCTTTGCAATAAAATTCGAGTCTGTCATGCTGTACCAATATATTTATGAGAGGGAATATAGCTTGTATGTCATAAAGCCTGTATAAAAAATAACGAGGCCATTTTAAGGAAAAACCGTTTTCAACTGCACAGGCGCAAGAACAAGAGTGACATTTACATACTTATCGAAACATTTTTTCCTATTCCATTTTGTGGTTTTAGTAAGTTTATTTAATACGGTAACCTGTGGTATCACGAGATTATGGACTCAATTTTACGCATTAAGTTTGGAAGCAAAAAACTCAAATAAAAAATCATAAATCATCAATTAAAGGGTTTTTTTTTTAATATATTATGTTGGACACAAATTTAAGAACAAGGACTACTAGCCTAAATCCTAAGTCCACTATTCAGTGAATACTAATTTAATATTTTGGACATTTATTATTCTAATTCGTGTTTAATTTACGGACGGAAAACTGTACGAAGGTGGAAATAAGAGCGTTATTTAGGACTTTGTAATAAATTATTTTCAAAATTCAGTTTTTCAATACTATTTATTTTAGGCATATTTAACATCTACTCAGTGGTAGAAAATAATATTTGTATCCATGAATTTTAAAAATTGTTTCTCTTTATTGACATTGAAGATTATACGTGAAATATAATTTGGTGCAAGAATTGTTGTAATTATCCAAATTATTTAGTTTAAGGTTATTTTTTTCTTAAACTATTCACACAATACACAAAAATAACGTCCTTAAAAGCGACTTAAAAACTGAAATACAAAGAAAATTGTTACTGTCAGATGGTTGCCGAATATTGCAAATCTAATTAGAAAAGTTGAAACTGATTGGATAACTACATATACTACTTTTCATTATAAATAAATATTGATAGCTCAAGAAAATAAATTATAAATCTTAATATTTCAGAAATGGATTGCAGAACTATTTTCGAATAACCGTCGTTCCCTACTTCATCTGCTGTACTAAGTATTTAAACTTTAATTTTTTTTAGGTAATGGTGCACCAAATGATGCAATATGGTTTCAGCAGGATCGCATTTTGCTCGTAATATGACAATGTTTTTTTTGGAAGATGAATTGGACGTAAGGGTACAATACAGTACAGTACAATTTTGTGGCGACACCTTGAAAATGTGGTGTATAAAACTAAGCCCAATGCTCTCGAGGATTTAAAATAGTGAATATAACTCGAATTTAGACGAATCGAAGAAGCTGGCATTCTTTTTAAAGTATTGAATATTTTCCCTACAGTATTTGGCCTACTGTCAGAAAGTAAATGGACAAAATTTTAAACACCTAACTTAATTTCGTTAATTTATTCCGTTTCCTTAGCTTTGTTACACGCTGTATATGAAATAAAAATCAAAATTTTGTCTACCGTTGCGTCGCGAGTCGTCTAGAAAAACTTTATTTGCTTGAAAAAAAATATTTAAAAAATTCCATTTTATGAACAATAAAAATCTTGTATCAAAAAAATCTTTTGGTATAAGTTCTTTTTTGATTTAAAATCAAGGAGATTCCAATATTTCAGATTCCTTAAAAATAATACATTAAATTGCCTTCCTAACAAATTTTTTTAATTTTATTTTTATTTAGAAAATTATAATACTCTGGAACCAAAATGTGTCGATATTACAAGTATCGATTTTTTTTAATATGATTTTTTCCCCTACCGACGATACTTTATCACCGATCGGGATACTTGTTACCTAACCTACTCCAAAGTGCTCTTCCAGATAGAGGCACTTTGCGGAGCCTCTGTAGGAGTTAGGAGCAAGGAAATAGGTTTTGTTATCCGGAGTGCGTTTCCCGAATGACCTATTTTGCGGAATAAGTGTGATTAGACCAAGGTTCAAATTAAAGGTCGAAGTTACCGAATTTTCTTTTATAATGCAATTTTTGCTTGCCAGGAAAAATCGGTGGATCATGTTCTCGTTTTCGGGGTTTGGTAATCGTCTGGAAAAAATACAAATGGAAAAACTTTGGTGTGGCGAGTATTTAATAGTTTTTTTAATTAAAGATATATAGGATACAATACGTAATCTAATATTTCTTTAGTTTGTGAAAAGACCTAACAAATTACTGACATTAAAATTACAAGTATATAAAATTATTTAAGTCAATAAACGACCTCTAAGTCTGACAGCTCTGATTGCTAATGAGCTAAAAACATAGTACGGTTCAAAGTAGTAGTAGTCTTCGCGCGTCGTGTTGTGTATATGCGAAGTAACGAAATGATGAAAAAAACGTAAATTCTTCTGCTTAAATGGAAAAGAAGTGTGTCATAAAATGTCAATTCGGATTTAGATAAACGAGCCTTTGATATTTATTTTAAAAATCATTCTTATGAAGCTATACCGGGTCACCCCGAATATTGTATGCTGTTCACAAAATTCCCTTCCTTTTTTTTCTGGAATATATTTAATATCTGTACTATTAACCAATATTTTTCATAGATCAACTATTATTCTTAGCTTACAAGGCATGCTTTATATTCAATTGCGACTTTTATACTTCCCAGCATACTCATGTCGTATTCAGAAATATCAGCTTGAGGTATATTCTATTCATTATCACAATATTAAAAAGTTTAGTTTGCGTCGACTCCTCAGTTTCCTTAACTTAAAATCAGTTTTATAAGTTTATGCAACATATATTATTCAAGTGAATAAAGTTGGAAACTGTCAGGCACGAATGCTTCTATTGAAACATTCCTTCTAACGAAAACCATGTGAACAATTTCTCTTAAAGCATGCAAAATAACGGAAGTTGCCTCTTTTTGCAACTTTAAAATTCCTGTCGTCTCAGAATAGAACGCATCTGGATGCTGTTTAGCGTATGGAAATGTTTTGAGCAGTGAGTAGTTTTTTCAGATATATTTATATTCAATGTTTTAATATTTGCCTTTTTTCACAGCGTAAAATATTTAGAATGAAAATTCCAAGAAAAAAGGATAGAAAGAGAAAAAAAACTACACATAATTGTTACTAGCTATAAATAGCTATAAAACAGCTATATAGATATCCTTTTTGTTGAGGTAAATGACACTCGCGGTGTATAGAGACTCCAAAGGAGCTAACAAGTTAGCCGGGTATTATTGCAGCTAGCACACTTAACCTATTCTCAGTTGCAGCAATGGTTCAAAATATTAAAGAAAATACTAATAAATTTAAAAATTATGGGATGAAACTAGTAGCTGCGAATTGCCCAGGGGCGATCATAAGATACATCTGCAAAGAGATGGCAATAACCTACCTGGAAATGTTTGACTGGACACTGTGAGCTAATAAAATATTTTTACCACATTAAACTAAGTGATATCTCTTTGGTGGAGGTAACCCTTAAGTCCTGCTGTTTCATCAATTACATAATCCATTGTCCATATGAAGAACAAAAAATTATGATTTTGTCTAATTCTATGTCAGTTCTTAAATCCTTAAGTAACGTTAAGCCATGGACCTGTAAAGTTAATCCATTATTATGAGATAGTAAAAAATATTACCACAGAATACGTTACGTAATAAACATGTTTATTTTATTTGGGTTAAGGCGCATACAGTATTAAGTGGAAATGAATATGTTGATTTTCTAGCTAAAGATTGCTTTTCGAATGGTAATTCCATAGGTAATCAAATAAATTTAAGTGATGCACGTAATATACTTCAATCATTAAGAATTCTTCTTGAACCTGAAATTCAAGAAAAATTCAAGATGGCAAAAATTTTGTAAAAAAACTTCCACACGTTACTTATTCATGAAAATACCCCAAAAAAGAACTGGCATAAAGATCTAATAGTATCCAAACGTTACATAACAACAATTATTTGAAAAAAAATTGGCCATGCCAGTTATACAGCACGTTAAAAAAATCCATATTCTATCCTTCGATATATGTGAGTAATGTAATGTTGAATGTGATCTTTGTTATATTTTTTTCAAATGCAATAAATACATTGATGACACAAATGAACTTTTTAGAGTTTTGATTAATGAATGTAAAGTTAGCTGTCCTTTTAATCTCCTTAAACTATTGTCCCAGCAAAAAGTAAAAGCTTATAATGCACTTATGTCGTTTTTGCACAAGAATAATTTAAAATTAGTATTTTTAACATTTTTAGCCAGGTTAAAAAGTCGCCATGATAGATCCCTTGGCGTGAAACGTTTATCCCTGTGTATACGTTTAGTATTTAGGATATATATTAATACGCATAAAAGTTGATATTTCAATTTTTTTCTTGTTATAATCTAAGTATCTCTTTTACATAAACTTTGTAACTGGCTACATGACTGATCAGCTTAAAACCAGAAAAAGTCTTAGCTATCTTTAAAGATTCGTATAAAAAGGTAAATCCATTTATAAAGATGGCAAAATATTGCCTCTGACTTTAACTGACATACGACATTCATATTGACAATCCTTATCAATTTCTTAAAAATCTGTTATTCGATTAATTGGTTTGATTATTCGTTAACAATAGACTAAACATAAAAATCGATAATTTGGAAAAATCAATTATTCGAAAATATGTGTCAGTCGAAAAAATTGATTTATAAAAAGAACGATTAATCGAAAAAAAATCGATTAATCTCAAAATAAACTATTATTGATTTGGATAATATCTAAATATATGTTTATTAAAGGCAAATTTATGTTATTATTTTTAAAAAACACCAACAGTTTTAACTAAAAAGAGGCAAAAATGAATCGTAATCCTTAATTGAAATATCAATAAACTTAAGCGAAGGTGAAGAAATTTTAGTTATTTCGTTTTTTTATGCATGCTTATTAATTCGCGCAACAGGTGATATTATTAATCAAACCTGTATTTACAAAGTAATTCATTAAGAAAACTGCATGAGGTAAATTGCCTTATTAGATATATGGACATTATAATTACCCTTTTTATGGCAGCCTTCTTCCTTAAGCACGCAGTTAGCTGGAATAATAATGTTAGTTGTTTTACGTAATCGAGATAACTTGACAAATTATTATTATTAGATCGTTTTATACATTATTACGAATTAGATGACTTTAATAAAAAATTACCAAGGGCTTCAAGCAATCAATCTCTCTCTAATTACCGTTTTCTGTTAACGAGAAACTTCTGCAAACCCTCGTCTGACTTAGCATACTGTAAAAATATCTAGGTGAAAACCACAGTTTTTATTCTATTATAGTTTAGTGCTATTATTTATATTATTTATTTATTTTTAAATAAAAATAAGGTCGTCCTGTACTAACCACAACTGCTAACCTTACAAAAACTGGTACATTTACTATCAACAAAACTTAACAATCGCAACAAAAAACAAAAAAAATAAGGATAAACGGAAGCAACTGACCTAAACGGGATTAAGAATAATTTTGCTCTAATTAATATACTAATTACTCTGTAATTGTTGCTGCATGTTATATCACGCATGGATAAATGTTCAAAGGCGACCGTTTATTATTGATATATAAACAGGGTTTCTGCTTATATTTTAAATGTGTCTACAAGTTTTATTTTGAAAGAAAATCAGTATATTCCCTTTACCCGTTTTATGAATCTTTCATTATATTATCTACAGCAAGCTTCTTACGACGCGAAGCTTTACGCTGCTCAGTATTACCCATGCCCATTTCTTTTAGAACGCCCAAAACTGATATTTCTGAATATTTTTTAAGTGGGGCACAAAATGCGATGTCAAGTGGCTGCATGACGAAGGTCGCATTGCTTGGCAAGCAGATAAATGCAATACCCATTTCTTCGCATGTTCTAAGGATATCTTCGGAAAAGTGGGAAGACAAGTTGTCCCCGATGAGAGCCTAAAATAAAAATTAAATGTGAGTGAGTTACTTAATCTCTCATTTATACCAACTCATCTTTCTTCCAGGTTTGTTTCTAAAAAATTGAACTACCACCGTGAAAAACCAATCTCGAAAACAAGGGGCATCGAACAACCCGCTTTTGGACCGATTATATCTGGCGTCTTTAAGGCCTCCTTCAGTCCATGAGTTCCAAAGATGACCACCTTTATACACTAGATAAACTGGTAATATCAGCAGTATCCGCATACATTAAGCTTATGGCTGTTTTTGTAGAATTTATTACCCTGTCGGGGTACCTTGATCCTCTTTTATAAATTTTCCAATCCAATTCCAATCTCTAACAGATAAATTATCCGTTAAACGAGTTTCCTGTACATCTTTTTTATCCAAGTAATTCTTTGCAAAAAGCCTTAGGTCCATTAAGTCAAAGGGAAATCCCCATGCTGCCACAATATTTAGGAATTTGACGAACTGTTCCTCTTTTTCCGTAGAAAATATTGAAGGTCTTCCCGGTTTTTCAAAAACATTACCACCTCTAGCACGTCTCCTTATGGTTGCGATGGCAACTTTAAAACGCTCAGAGGCCTTAGCCAAAGTCAGACGCCCACTTTTTACCTCCTCTATCACTCTGGCAAAGGCATTTTCTGAATAATGTTTATAGAGCACGTAATTTTTGCTGTTTCTACATGGCTTAATCTTTTTTTATAGTTGCGCACCATTATCTCATACCATCCTAAAAAATAGAAGCAATAACTAAGGATTCCCAAATAGCCCCCACGGTTTCTCAAATAGCCCCACTTTAGAAAATACAGAATAAAAAAACACAAAAATTCTAAAACGTTTATATTATAAACACGCCTTCCTAAAACCCCATATAATTAATTGGATTAAGTCCCAATATCATACAATTAATGTTTAGATTTACACGAGAAAGTTAACTACCTACAGTTCTTCCAGCAAATCATACGTCCTGTTCGTAATACCCCTACGCGCCAAAACAAAACAACGCACTGGCATTAGCCTTTGCACATCTACTTCTACCAACGAATCTGCGGAGCGTTTGCGAATTTCAAATAACCGCATGGGCCGTGTTGCCGCTTTTAACCTTTTTCAGACAAATTTTCAAATAACCCCTCATTTCCTGAATAACCCCATTCTACGGTAGATCATCTGTAATAGCGTTTCATTAAATGAGTATCTTCTTGCTGATTATAGACACATCAGTTTAAATATATTTACATTTAAAGATAACTGAAAAATTTACACAAATCTTGCTATAAGAAGCATTGTATTTTTATGTCTACTTAGAATGGTCTGTCTGTAACATATTGCTTCTTGCAACAGAATTCTTATAAATTATATCGGTTGTTTGTAATTAGAAAAATATCAAGGCTGGTATATTTATAATCAGCAAGAAGTGCCTGTTAATGAAACAATATCTTACAGGGTGTTCAATTTATCATAACAAAGTCGAACTCAAATTTTGTACCCTCAAATTGTGATATTTAATTCTTTTAGCGCTTCAGGTAAAACCTTAAATCTTTTGTATTTGACATGTTTTATTGTCTATTAAAATGAAATTTGACGGGATACAAAAAGAAACCATGAGCCGTATAAAAAAAACTTCGTTAAAATCGGTGTTATAAATGTAATCACATTGAATTATTATATTAAAAATCTAGAATCTTGTGCAAAATTATAACAGTATCGAAAATTTGACATAAGATAGCATGTTGCTATATACGTTTTTAATAATATAAATAAAACAGACATTTAAAAAAAACGATAATAACAAAAATAGTTTTTTAATTTAATTTAATTGTAATTTGTTAATTAAACCCCTGTTCTTTTGCATACCTAATAAGGTTTCATTACTCTATATATTACATTTATTACTCAAAGCAGACATAATAGGCTAGTACTTACTTGAGACAGGTAATAAAACACAGATTATAAATACTTCTTAATTTTGTTTTAACATTTATTTGCTGTTACGCCGTAATGTACAATATTATAAGAATATTAATAAAATGGCAACATTCACTCCAACGACCAGATGTTCTAATAATTTTCTTCACTATCAGTGAGTGAAAAAGTTATAATTTTAAATGTACATTATTGTATAAAACACGATTACCCCAGTTTTCCTGTACAAGATCTTGTTGAATATTCCCGAATGACTGGAATTGGAAAGTCCACCGTTTTTAAATTATAGCGGGAGAGAAATGTAGCAGGTCAAGTGGAACCTCCCAAGAAAATTGCAGGATGACTAGCAAAAGTCCTTGATGAAAACACGAAATGTGCCATTCGAAGAAAAGTTCACCCTTTTTATTTGAAAAAAGAAATACCCACTGTAGATAAAATTTTGATGCAGCTTGGACAAGATGACAATATTCCTTTAATAACTAGAAAACTTTTATGAACACAGGGAGTAAAGGAAATTTTTTTATCTTGATGAGATGTGGTTCAATGAAGGTTATATAGTACAAAAAATGTCGCAAACAAAAATATAACGAGTGCCCGCCAAGCTTTCATCGAAGGCCTGTCAGTGGGTATTAAACTGCCTTCGGGAAATAGGAAGAGACTAGAAATTGCACACATTGAAAGCGAAAAGAGATATTTAAGACAAGGTATGCTAACTTTTCAGTCGTGTCAGATGGAAGATTACCATGAGGACATGAATTCGAAGACTGTTTTGGTGAAATGATAAAATATTTTCCGGCTGAATATGTAGCGGTTATGGATAACGCAATCTATCATCACGCGAAGAGAAGGCACCAGTTTCATCATGGAGAAAACAAAAAATTATCGACTAGCTAACTACCAAAGGTATTGAGTTGGAACCCAATTTGATAAAGAAAGAACAACTAGCCATAGCAAATTTACATAAAAAGCGGTTGATGCCACATGCCGTGGGAGATATAGCAGAAAAATATAATGTAACTGTGCTGCGCTTATCGCTATCATTGCGAACTAAATCCTATAGAACTTATATGGGCGCAAGTGAACGGATTTGTAGGAAGACAAACCACGACATTTAAAATTAAAGAAGCTACTGTTTGATCAAGCCATTAAGGAAATGGCACTAGAGAGTTGGCGAAAAGCAGTCCAGCGTGTGATTAATTAAACAGGAGGAGAAAATGTGGGATCTTGACAACCTAATCGATCAGACGGTCAACCCTTTAATTATAATGTCAAGAGGTGATGACAGTTAATATAATCTATTATAAATGACAAAGAATATAACCTATTATAATTTAATTGTTGTATAATGATATGTAATATTAATTATTTTGTCTATATATATATATATATATATATATATATATATATATATATATTATGTACATCTAATATATAATTTTTATCTTGTTAAAATAAAAGTTCGTTAAATTTAAATTATTTCTATAAGGATCCAATCGCACGCCTTTGGCGTACCATTTTCAGTGTTTATGAACAGACAACAATAGGCAAAACGCTTACATTTACCCAAAACCGGGTGGTACTACCTGACTTGATGAAAAGAAAGAATTTTGCTATGAGATCAATGCCAAACTAGGGAAATGGCATATATTATTGGTGGCTCACCCTGTAGTCTTTTTGCATACATTTCTGAAACAGACTATAATTCAAATAAAATTTTAAATGGTCGGAAAAAACCTTACAAAATTTTGATACACTCAGTATACTTTAATTTATTTGACGTAAAAAAGTAAGTCAAAATGTAAAATAAAAACTACCATTTCGACTTAAAATAATAAAATAAATTGCTTGATTTTTTTATCATTAAAGCGAACTCAATATTTAACCAATACTATCCTGTACACGAATTTATGAACGAAATTTTATGAGTAAATTAGCCAAAAATACACATCAGTTAAATGATGTTTCCCTGCTTGTTAAATTTTAAAAAAATACCACATTAATCATTCCTAATTGGGGAAATAAAAATAGCAGTATTATTCAGTTGTGTTTCCTGAGCTTTTTATTTTTGAAATCCTGTTTTTTTCTCTGCTTGACTACGATTTTCAAACCAACCAATAAATATTCGTATATTTCGACCAATAATTTCAAAATAACAAGTAAACGAAGTCAAAAAGATTTATACGTTAAATAAATTTATAGTTAAAAAAAACTGGAAAACATGATATTTTATCCTCGACAATGCAATCGAAATTAAAAGTACATCCTTCTCAAAGAAACGTGATCAAAATGCGCCCCCCCGCTTTTCGGCATAGTCATTGAATTGTCAAGGCCAGGATGCATAAATCATACCAAAATATTTTAAGTAAATTACACTACTATGTACTTTCTAGTGCGTGACTAAACAGTGTTTTCTAGCTTTTTTAACTATAATTTATTTTTTACTTTAAAAATATGTTTAACATATTACTAATAATATACTGAATTCATCCAAACAAACCAAATGAGCCGAAACTCGACATGTTTGCTAACTGATACTAGAAGTACCATGTGGTACCAGCGAGCTGATCAGACTAATCGATGGTACCAAATTATTGTATTTTCATCCGAATTGCATTGGATCAAAATCGACTCGTACCATTTAGTACCGTCCAGTTGATCAGATCAGCTCGATGGTACAGAACTATTGCATTGTCAGCCGAATTACATACACTTGCAAAATTTCAAATCCCTACGATAATTAGAAGTAGGTGAAAATCGACCGGCACCATTTGCTATTAATCTGGTCAGCTCAAGGGAACCAAATTTTTGTACTGACATTCGAATTACATACACTTGCAAAATTTCAAATCGATACGACAATAATTAAAAGTAGATTAAAATCGGCTTCCTAGATTTGTTTGCCTACAGGGTTATTTACATCCAAGTAAAGTTGATAAAAGCGTGTTAAAAAGGAGTAAAATTATTCAGTTTAGGTAAATATCAAAAACCATGCAAAAGCCATGCCGCACGAACTTCCTAACTACGTCTAAAATGTTCGGAATTGCACAAGCGTTAAAGTATATTATATAGACGAGTGCTCGTTAATGCCATAAATACACTGAAGGCATTAAAGGCGATTATCCATAAGAAGTGTTGCTAATCCTATTAAGATTCCATGTTTTTCTAAAAATAAACCAATTTTCTTTGCTTTGTTAGTTTACCCAGTACCATCAAGTATATGTAAGTGATTATATTGATCAGTGGATATAATGTGACGCCTAGAAAATTATGTTGTTAGGATAGTTGAGCGATTTTGTTTTCCATACGCTGGTATATACAGTGTGCGCCAAAAGTGGATTATTAGAAGTATCTGGAGAAACAATGAATTTACTACTTCGAAAATTTGGCTCTAGCTATAAGTGGATATATTAAATTTTCTTTTTAAAATATTGTTAACCGTGCGGTGTTGTTTTCTAAATATATATATATATATATATATATATATATATATATATATATATATATATATACAGGGCTGCCCAAAAGTACGGAATAAAATTAATATAGCTTCAACCAATAACTGTTTGAAAAAACGGCCAGACATGTTAAATTAGTTTGCTTAATTGCTCACATTTTGGCGTAATTCATTTGTTTTTGTATTGACATTTGTCAACGTATGACGTCATCGACCTTTTTTTTAAACTGCAACATACAGCTTGTGAAACATTATTGAAAAGTTCTTATCTCATACAGTATGCTCCTAAATTTTGGCGCGATTCTGTCAAGCTATTTCAAAACTGCGACCGTTCAAAATTTAATAAGAAAAGTACGGCATAAAATTAATGTACCTTACTCAATAACTTTCAGAAAAAACGCTAGGACACGTAAATTAGTTTTTTAATTTTTAATTGCTCACATTTTAATGTAATTCATTTATTTTTGTATTGACGTTTGTCAAAGGTATGACGTCATCGACCTTTTTTTTAAATGAGCATTGTTTAATGCTAAATATCCGGAAAATCAAATCTCACAGGGCACTGTTAGTAAGATATTCCACAAATTTGAGGAACATGGTACAGTAAAGGACTTGCCCAGAAATGGACGGCCACGTGTTTTAGACGACAATGAAAAATTGAACATTGCATTATCTCTGCACTAAAATCCACATGTTTCAACAGTTTCATTGGCGCAAAATCATTTAACGTCTAGAGGTACAATTGGCAGGTTTTTGAAAACAGAAAAATACTATCCTTATAAAGTATATCTTGTCCAAGAGCTTTTAGAAGATTACTATGACAGGCGTTTGCAATTTTGCGAGGAAATGATCGAGACGGTGTGACGAGAATAATAGATTTCCCTACAACATATTATTTTCGGATGAATGTACCTTCTTTTTAAAGGGAGTGGTTAACAGACACAATTATCGTTTCTGGAGTCAGGAAAATCTACACTGGATATGTGAAGCTCATACGCTGCGTCCCCAGAAAGTAAATGTATGGGCAGGTATAACTAATACCCGAGTTATAGGGCCATTCTTTTTTGAAGAAAACCTTGGGAGATTTCTTCTCACACTTAAATATTGGAGTAAATTATAGATCAAAAAATGAAACTTACTTTCTGTACGAGATATGAGGATCATTGCGGAAGCACCACTGAATTCATTGTTTAATTTACTGAACATGTTAAACACAAATAACAAACAATTTACTGGGATTTGGCATAAATCTGTTTATTTATTTTAACAGCGTGTAAACTCAAAATCACAATGATATAATCAGAATTTTAATTAATAATATATACCGGATTCGTGGAAAAACTGCACCAGCAAAAGTAACATATTACTTTGCAACGAAATTTGCATGGAATTGTATATTCAACCGATATTAATTGCCGTTTTATGTTTTAGTTACGCGCTCTGAACAATAAAATATCAGGCATTTCCCTTTTCGAATATTGTGCGCATTTTTAAAAACGTCCGGTCATTTTATGCTATACAAAAGGGCCCGATGGTTTTTCTTGGAAATGTAATGCTGTACTTTCCAAATAATTAAATCTTATTAGTGCATGCAAAACGCTCGACGTTACATTTTTATCTAAAATCAGTTTTTTATTAATTCAGTTAACTTGTCAGAAATAAAATTGGGTTGTTATTTGCCCCCTAGATTATCCAGAAAATAATAGTCTAATAAAAGCGACATGCCACATGATGCACTTTGAACAGCAAAACTCATAGCCGCAGGTATCGGGAAGAATTTATGATAGCAAAGAGCCCAAATTGGGCATCTAAAATATTGTAATATATTGTAGAATCTTGCGCCTTAACCGCACCAAAATTACTTTGTATTTTTTGACGCCGTTAACTACATTCAAAAGGGCAATAATTGTTTGTATATCCTGTCTAAAATTTTGTTTCAATGAACCATTTTTGAGATATTGGCTAATAAAGTTTTTTTTTTACAAATAGGCGAGAAAGGCAGAAAATTCGAATTTTTTTAAATCTTCAGAAACTAATTTCCCCATAACTAAAATTAAGATATTTGAATAAAAAAAAATGTGCCTCTAAGATGAAGGGCGTTACTATGGATATGCAGAGGGGCAAAAAAAATTCCAAAATTCTTCATTTGGCAAGATGGCAAAGTTGATCTCTTGAACTTTCATCAATTTATTGACATTGATTTACTGTAAATCGATTTTTAAATTCAACAATTAATTTCAAAGTTATTTTCGAATAAAGCTATTTTGAAGAAAGAAAGTATTTTTCTGAAAAAGTGAATTCTTTAATTTTCCAAAAATGCTCTGCATGTAATTATAATTATTTTCTTTAACATTACATTAGTTCGGATAGCTAATGTTTTAATATATATTTTTAATTTCTTTGAGGAGACTTTTATGACAATGGGCATGATGAAATGTATTGTTTATATAAAACATATAATTTTTTTTTCAGGAATATGCCATACTTGTGGAGAGAAAGTAACTGGTGCTGGTCAAGCATGCCAAGCTATGGGTAACTTATATCATACAAATTGCTTTATGTGTTGTTCCTGTGGAAGGACTCTTCGGGGAAAGGCATTTTATAATGTCCATGAGCGAGTCTACTGCGAAGAAGATTACCTAGTAAGCCCAAATGAAAATGAAGTACACAGTTTTTTGCTTTTTATTTTATTTTTAGTAGAAAATATGTGTTACTGATTTATTTATTACTATAATAATACTAAAAATATATATAATCATTATTCCCAATGGCTGTAAAACATATAATAAGAATTAATCAGTAATACACATTTTTAATTTTAATACTTATTATTTTATTTATTAAGTCTTAGAATATTGTTATGCAAATCTAAATATTTGTATTTAGTTTTAATACTAATGTGGTCTTAGTGATATTTGGAGTGTTAAGTGTTCAGTATATTAGATCTTAGCATTAAAACTTGGTCACCTTCTAAATATTTTTCACTAAATATTTCTCTTTTTTTTCAGTATTCAGGATTTCAGCAGACTGCGGAAAAATGTGCTATATGTCGACATTTAATTATGGAAATGGTAAGTGAAAGAATTTGATATCCAGACTTTTTATTTTTTTTTCAATAAACAAATATAATAGTTTAGTTGACCAAATATCTAAATTAAATGTTATAGTGTTCTAAAATTTAGAAAAAGAGTATAAAATAATAGCAAAAGGTATACTTAGAGATATTTGCTTAATGGGGAATAAATAATAATTGATCTCAAGCAAAAATAAATTTTATTTTCATGACATTCTCAAAGAAAACATATATACTAATATTTTTTATTATTATATTTATATCTTTGAAAGATATTTAGATTCACAGTGAGATAGTGATAGTATCAATTTTTGTTGAACAAATGGGTTAGAATAGTACTAAGTTAGCATTTATCTTTCAGATATTACGAGCAATGGGCAAATCATACCATCCAGGATGTTTCCGCTGTTGTGTCTGTAATGAATATTTAGACGGAGTACCATTTACAGTTGATGTGGACAATAAAATATACTGTGTTAATGATGAAAGGTTTGTATTATTAAAAAATAACTTTATCTTTGTCATGCATAGTAAATCCAAAAACACTCTGATGTTCATCAGAATGAGGGATTTCATTCATTAATATTGTTTTTCTAAACATCAAATCTTTATCTTTTCTTAACTTGTTTAATCATTTTGCCATAATGGAATTTGTATTCTCAAATCACGAAATTTAATTAGGAAAATTCACACTTTTATGAAAGAAGATTATGTTGTAAATGGTGTTTTCAAATAATTATAACTTGGAATTAAAATTGTCTTCAATAATGGCATCTAAACTATCCGGAGTGTTCAGTCACGATCCGAAATTATATACAACTGTTGCTAATTGCAATAATTCTCCAATATATTATTACATTTTCATACTCATACTCAGTTTATTCATAAATTATATGAATAACAACTTTGAATTTCAAAATAAAATATAGTAACTGTATATAAATTGTATTAAAAATATAAAGTTAACAGAAAGAAAGTTAGTACGACTTATTAAAATTTACTGTCAGTTTAGATATAATAAAACTAAAATTTGGTTAACCAAAAGAGAAAAGAAAAACAGATCTATGTAGGTCGCTGAAATTACTGCCAGTGAGTAAAAAGCTTTCTTGGTCAAGAACTCCTCTATTTTAGTTGTGATTCTACTAAAGCTGAAATTTTTCATATAACTTGTTAAGACATTAAAATACTTTATTCTATAAAAAATTATTGCATTTCTGGTTCTTGAGGGCCTGAGGAATTGCAGTAGTAAGTTGGCATTACTCCTTTTAGGGCAGTGGTGTACATTAAGGAACATCCTGTATAAATAAATGTTTTGTTTTACATAAATAAGGTAATGCATTATATATAAAAGGGAAACGTCAAAAACCGTAGATCCCCACAAGCCTGTCAGCAGTTTTCTGGACAAGCATATATTGCCATGTAAAAAAAACATCTTTATATTTGCCCGTATTACTATACCATTTGTCCCAGTATTATCATTTCAAAAAATTCCAAAATTGAATCATTTTCATTTAAGCCTCACATATCCAGAGCACTGCTACACTCTTCATGATGTTTTGTAAATCAAATATTAATTTGCCTGTGTTCTGTATATTTTTTAGATCTATGTATATATCTCTTTTATTCTACAACACCAACTTTACAGATGGAAATCAGTATGAAAGAGATAAAAATCTACTTAGTGTATTTTTATATAAATAGTGTTGTTTTTCATGCTTTTTAACATTTTCTTGATGAACAGATAAAACTAAAATTATCATTATTATTATTATTATTACTGAAAAAAAAATGTTTAAAAAAATAATAATGAACAAACCCACATTTTGACTGCAAATTGTTATTTTTTGAAGTTATTAAAATTAGATTAGTTATTTACTCTGTTCTACTTGTTAAATGTATGCATATCAAACATTGTAATATTTTTTCTCACTTCAGAGTTAAAATGCTCTATGAAACTGTAGTTATAAACCATATAAAATAGATTTGAAAATCACCTTGTATCTCAAGAACTAGTTGCAAATTATGATATATTTCGCCACCAATTTCATTCAAAAGATAATAATAAAATACGCAAATTTTTAGCATATATGCGGTAATACGTACAGTTTCTTCATACATTGAGTGGGAATTTCGAGTTTGTGGCTGGGACCGAAAAAATTAAAAAAGCAAGTTTTTGATACAAGCGCTTCTTTCGGCGGGATTTATTATGTCAAAAATATGGGAACGTACGTTTCTGGACTATTTTTTTCCTCTCTTTCGACTGGTGCATTCAATTTTTTGATCTGATCAATAGTTTCTCTAGTATTGTCCTGGTTTTCGAGAGAAAACCATCAAAATATCACATTTTCCCTAATTTGGAAACTTTGCAAACAATATCGGCTTTTTTTGTTTCATCAAAAAGATCCTTTGAAGATACATTAGAATCAGTTTGGTTCAAGAATGTACAATAGATTGGTCAACCTGTATTGGATTTCGTTTATTTTGACAGGACTATAACAAGAGAGGCCTAAAAGATAGTGTAAGGTGAATTATCAATAAATTTTAAAGCAGCCGTGTCAAACTCACAAAAGTCACTGGTGGGCCAAAAGCATGAAGTCTTAAAGAAGACAAACTACTGAAAATCTTGAGAAAAAGTACTATTATAGGACAAGTCTGTTTATTAAATTTCCAATAAAAAAGTCATTACAAAAAACTACAAACGTTAAATTCTTTTGCCAGATATTTGACATCTTTTTATAAATAACTTTTAAAACTGCGTATAAGTGTGCGTTCGTCAATCGCGATCTTGCGGGAGATTTGTTTCCATTCATCAAAGAAAATGGTTGTTCACATTTATAGGTACTTCCAAATATTGACAGGATTTTACAGGCGAATTTCTCATTTCTTGGTATTGAACAGGCAAGTACTTATAAAATTCGAATGTACCAAAACTATCAAATTTTTGTTTTAAATGGATCTAACACTGAATCTCAATTACTTCCATTTGCAAGTGAAGGGGAACTTTATCAATATCGATAGTGAAAAGACCAGTAAATAAAGAAAATTTGTTTTCTTGGGTCTTAAAATCCTGAAAACGCTTCTCAAATTCTGCCAAAAGGCTTATCATTTTCTCTGAATATATTTTGTATGATACTGGGACACTTGTAATTTCCTGATATGCCTTACAAGTCAGAAAATGTGACAGATTATCCTCTGCTATAATAACTATTTTTCCCACAACATCATCTTACACTTGAAATCTTTTACATGATCATACATATCTGTAATAACTTGAAGTGGTCCTTGCAGTTTCGTATTTAAGTCCGACAAGTGTTTTGTGATATTTACCATAAATGAAAGATCTTGTAAAAAAGGTACATCGTATTGCTGACATGACGTATAAGCTGACATCGTCTCCTTTTGTTTCCATGAAAACGCGTATTTCTTCTTTGAGTTCCCAAAACCGGTCGAGTACCATAGAACACGAATGCCATCGCACCTCTGCATAATATGGTAAACCAGTGTACTCACTTTCTAATTCACGTAAAAATGCAGAAAACTGTCGCTGATTAAGGCCTCGTGATTTTATGAAGTTTATAATTTTTTTCACTGACTTTAAAACACTTTCCAACTTGATCAGTTTTAAGCATAAAACTTCTTGGTGGATTATACAATGAATATGATGAAAATCTGGTTTGTCACTGCCCGTTTCTCTGATCTTTGTCTGTAATATTTTAACGAAGCCATTTTTTACTCCAGTCATTGAAGGAGCTACGTGTGTTGTACCGGAACACAGTTTTGACAAATCTAAATTGTACTTTTGCAGAAGTCCATAAACAGCATTGAAAATATCCTTCCAGTTGTTATATAGTATATCATGCAATGATACTAATTCCAGTAATTCTTCACACACATTGATATCTGTATCAACCGCACGAAGAAAAATAACGAGTTGCGCCACACCACACACATCCGTACTTTCGTCACAGGCAATAGAAAATGAGTCTGATTTTGTTTTTATCTGATCACTTATTTTGGCAGCCAACTCAGTAACTCCTTCAGCGGCCGTATTCCGGGATAAGGATATATTTTGAAATGTCTTCACGCCCCGGGACTTACAATTTCCGCGGCCTTTACGAGGCACTCTTTTATACATTCACCTTCAACAAATAGTTTTAAGTGTTTCGCGATCAACTCCGACAGTAAGTAGCTTACTTGAAGGACAGATTCATTTTCTTGCTTTGGACGTGTAAACATAAGCTGCTGATCTTTCAAACGTGATTTTAACTTATTTAACTTTTCGTTTCTGACCATACTTGTCAAACATAGTTTTATGAATATGGTAGTGACGTTTTATATTATATAATTTTGGGACACCGACTGTACTATTACAAACCAAACAAATAATTTTTTCTTTCACTTAACAGCAAAAAAAGTCTAATTCCCACTTTTCTTGAAAGATACGATGCTCATCTACAAGTTTCCTCTTACTTCCACTTGGTTTTGAAAGAGACATGTTAAAAACTGTATCCGAAATAAATTATAATAAGTACTGTTAAGTGTTGTAACAATAAGTGCGCAACTCAACTCGAAACTCTATCGCAACTGACTAACTAAACAGCATAACTGACTAAACACTGAACGAACGACCGAATTCAATCGAACACGGCTTATATACGGATTGTAATTTCTCGAGTTCTTTCCAGAATGTTCAGATAGCGTCATCTGTGTTTTTGCGCGATAGAATTTCATGGAACAAGCCAGATAACGTTTGGCTTTAGGTTTTAGGTTGAGTATGTGTAGTTCATCCTCCTAAACATAGATGGCACTATGTACAATTGTACATTTTATTATACCAATCGTTGTTGCAGTGGCGCGCGCTTTCAAAAACGGTTTTCAACTTGTTCGCGGGACACATTATCTGGCTGTTTTCAAAACTGATTTGGGCCGCAGAAAAATGCTCACTGGGCCGGGCCGCAAGTTTGAAATGGCTGTTTTAAAGTAATAATAAAATTATATAATAACTACTAATGGTTTTCAACAATAATGATAATATTACGTTAAAAAACAACAATGATAAGAAGTGAAAAGAAATAAAGAAAAGAACCGAACGTAGTAGATTGTTTATCTATTGAAATGGTTTAAATATAGAAAAAAAACTTTGATTCATTTTTAAACTTTAATTTACCATTTTAATTCTCAATGTTTAATTGTAACGTAAAAGGGTACTAACAGAAAGAGAAATCAGTTTTTACGTAACATTTACAAGACACTTTAGAAACACAACAAATAAATGAAACCTCACCAGACCAGCACCTGAATCCGGAGACACACCTACGATAACCTCAATGCCGCAGACTCCTTCATATCAGTAAAACCATACCTGCAAAAAAGAAAACGAATTAACTTTTTAATTATCGGATACTAAATCATTCAGGTAGATGGGAGTCCCCAGTAATTAGATATGATAATTTTTTTAATGAGATTATAGCTAAACACGATAACCGCAATTTGCCCGATATTAAATGATAATTTAATAAGCTGAAAGTGTGTTAAGTACCTCTTCGCTGTTTTAAATAGTTACTTCAGACATAATGACGCCTCGTTTAAAAAACTAGGATTAATTGAGTCTATGGGCAACTTTTAAAAGCTGTTTACTCCACTTAAGATGCTATTTTCGATATGCATGAGTAGTATAAATCTCACTGTTACACCCTTATTATAATATTTGAAATATCGGTAAATTTTCTCCTACGACTGAAATTTTATACACATTAAAGTAATGTTGATGTTAATTCATTACAGGTAAGACCCAAATATATTTCTCTAGTTATAAATTATAAAAAATGAGCGCTTTCAATTCACACATTTTTGTGTGCTTATCTCAGATGCAGAATTAATTTGTATCTCTTGTACTAGTATGTTTTGTGGTCACAAAAAACTTTTATAAGTTCTGGCGTTTACTTGTCCATATCCGACGTTAATCAAAGTCAAGTATCGTTGAGCGCTTTAGTGGGTGACCGTCTGGGTAGACCGTGCAGCGTCGTCAGACGAGCTGTTACACTAGGTACATAGTAATTCTAACTAGAGATGGACGACATAGAATTTACCTATATCGCCTCTGTTAAAATTATAAGTATTGCTACATATTGAGAGCTCATTGCTACCCATCAATATTTAAGACAAAGGTAGTTTGGAAGCTAATGGTGCTTACAGTTAACACCTCGAAAAACGAAACTTTGTTTTTAAATTTTTTTATTTTACAACATGAGCGTACAGAGAGAACTATGCTTACGCTGCGCGAGAACTAAACGATAAAAGTCTAAGAACTGTAATTTTAGATTAAGTAGTAACTCCTCCCCTCTTAGTTGAAAGCACCTTCTTAAAAGACGTGTTTTTAAAAAGATAATAATGTTTTAGAAAATTCTATTATAATCTTCAATATCTGGGTCATCGGAGTTTGCATTTAATCGTTTATTGTTCTTAGACTCTTTTTTTCTATATATCAAATGCGATAATTGTTACAATAAGTATATAGAGTGGTATTGTCTAAAAAACTGGTTTTCTTTACGTAGATTTTTGAATTTATGCCTTTTAGAGTTTTTTTGGTCTTCTAATTTGGACTCCTTTCTTAATGGTTTTCAGGTTTATATAGTTTATGTCCATACCTGGAGGGCTGTAGAATGGTGCTTCTTAATTAGGCTTAAGTTAGGGTCTGGTAGATTATTACTATATACTATTTTTAACATTTGTAAAATACGCGATTTTAATACCATTTCGTTATGTGTGATATTAGATATAATTATTTTAAATTTATTAATAGACGTTTCTAAAAGGGTAATTTTATTGACAGTGTCATTTTTTAGATTATTTTGATTTTCTTCTAATTTTGTGATTTTTGCATAAATTTGCTTCGAGTCATTCTGATCTAAGTTCCCCCTTATACATTTTATAAATGAACCTAGAGGATTAAAGAGACCTCTTTTAATACATTAAGGTTCTTGATTTGGTGCGATTTGTTCTAATAAGGTTTCTATTTTTTTTTCGAGTGGGTTTATTGTATTAAATGAATTAAAGTATTCTTTATGATATTCGCTATTATTTTGAATATTTATGTATATTGTATTTGCCTGTTTCTTAATATTTTGAAATTTGTCGATTAAAGGGGAGAGATTAATATTTTAAACGAAAATCCAGTGATTGGATTCAAGTTTAGCTCTTCAGCAGTTTAAATGGTAGCATTCCTGAGTGATTATTTAAGTCATGGTATTTTAGGTTGCCGCCGATGGTCCAGCGTAGCAATGTACTGAAAATTATTCCAATTTTCATCTTAGATTAGGGTCCAATAGGAGACGCGACGTGGCCTTTCCTTGGCTTGTTGTTACGAGCTTGGGACGATGCTTGTTCCAAATCCCAGGTCAATTTTGAGCTCCTTTGTACACTCTGATGATTTTGTGATTGTTCGTTTTCGCCACAAATCGTTAATACGAAGCCAGAAATACGCACCATGGGCGACTGTTGGCAATTTCCGACTGGGCCAGTTAACAACTCGAAAAGCTGTTTTTAAAAAAAATATTTTACAAGATGAGCGTACAGAGAGAACTAACAACAAAACGCATTTTAGTTATATGTATACCTTTGGAAATGCTTACGCTGCATGAGAACGAAACGATACAAGTTTAAGATTTGTAATCATAAATTGTGTAGAAATACTTCACTTACATAAATATATGAGGCATAATTTCTTCACAAATAAATCAGAGAGCAAAAAAAGATCCTCACCTTTGTATAACTACCGATATTATCGGCTACCTATCGATATTATATCGGATATTTATCGGCATTATTGCATACCTATCGATACTTATCGATATATCGATACAACGCCCATCACTAGTTATAACGATACAATAACGACCGTTGCAAATCTTTTATTAGCTTTAAGCATTTACTTTTGAATGTCTCTAGTTATGTTATTCAGCTTAAATGTTTTTTTTTATCTTTTAATCTCAAAACAAACCAATATATACTGAGTTTTTAGATCCCATTAGCCTTTGACAATCAAAACACATTATATATTACACTATTTTCTACAGATTAATAATTTTATTAAAGTTTAGTTCTTAAACAACCGATTGCTTGTTGTGTTTTTATTTTTTATAACCACTGGCATGACTTTTTGTTTAACTTTTTGTTTTATATTATTTGAGCAGCGAGATAAGACTTAGTCCTTTACATTTAATTTTCCTATGGTAATATTTAAAATTGGGTATAGCTAGAACATTCATTGTGATTCTTTTCATTGTCAATATTGTATACTATTTCAGAATTATTTAATAATAAATCTTAATAATTTTGAATTTAGCTTGTTTCTTTTATATTTATTTTTTACCGATAATTAGAAATATTATTAAAACATTCTTAATCTTTCATTCAGATAACTACCTAGTGTCTTTTCAACTACTGAAGCTGATAGAATCCGTAAAAGTCTGAAAATCATTTAGAATCTATAAATCGCCTCCGACTAGCCTAACTGAGTAGCCCTGGCAACCAGCGAAAAAATTAATTTCAATTCTGTTAACGTTATAAAATAATCAACCTATGAAAATAATTAATAATTTTGCAATTTTTATATTTTTAGTAATTGTTTGACAAACTGAATTAAAAGCTATGCGTTTTAAACTGAACGTATTTAAATAACTCGGCGTGTATAAAATAAAATGATATTTTGCGTTTCAGAAGTGTCGATAACTGCCTTTAAAATAAACATACAAATTGTTTTATTATTGTAAAAATAGCTCAAAAATGTACGCTAATTGGATGTTCACATTTTTGAAATTAAAAACAACAAGTTTCACTTCAAACGGAAATTTAAAATATTCATTCTTCAGCAAAATACAATCAAAATTTCCCAATAATATATCCAGTGAAATATCAAATTTCAAACATTCCACATTTAATATATTTGCATACGGTTGTTGTATTGTGTAATATGCAAACGCGTATTTAACACATTTTAAAATATCAACATTTAGCCAACACAGCTAATATTTGATATTCAATAAAAGGCAAAATATATGCAAATCATATTTCAGAAATGTATTTAAAAAGGAGTACTGTAAAATGATATAACTTAAATAATAATTTTAAACAAGAGAAACTTGCACAATCCTTAAGAGAAGCTTGATGTTAAAATTTCCATTCTTCTGACTAAATGTTTTTTTTGGGCACAACTCAACCTTGCTATTGCTTTTGTATATACAGACTATCCAAGCTATAATTTTCTTCTCGAGATCTCATGCAACAATTTTATTTTAATGCTTTTAAACAACCAATGTGCCTTCAAAGGCCGTTAGCTAGATATAATATTTCCTTAATAGCTTGTATATATGTATATTTATATAAATAAATATAACAGCGTGCATTATAGGGTGACATACGTACGGAATTGCACTATATTTATACTGTACAGCACTTTTTACACTTGTCTTGTCAGAATTAAAGTTCATAAGATATTTAAAGTGTTCATTATTAATTTTTGTTTTTAATTTATTATTGTTAATTATTACGACGGACGGATTGTATCGTGTAAAAAAAATCACCCTTCGAGATTTTTCAAATATTCAGGTTTAAGGGTCCCTCGTTGCCAAAAAAACATGTTTACGCAATTCCGTCGGTCTGTCTGTCTGTCTATTTCTGAAATCGACTGACTTAAAATTTTGGTCAAAAATTAAAGGTTATATGGGCATGACATGGCAATATTTTGGTAAAAACCCAGTAGGGCGAAAGAAGAGGCAGACTAATAAAATCTTAAAAAAATTGTTACTACTACACTGTTTATTCAATTTACCCCAAATTTGGCACAAAAATCAAATGTGGATGGAAATGAATTGGTAGAATTTTGGTACGAATCCAATTCAGCGAAACAAAATGGCGGCCTATTAAATCTTAAAAAAATTGTTACTACTACACTGTTTATTCAATTTACACCAAATTTGGCACAAAAATCAAGTATGACATGGAAATGAATCGGTAGAATTTTGGTACGAATCCAATATGACTAAACAAAATGGCGGCCTAATAAAAATAGTCTGAAAAAACTACTTATTCGATTGATTTTAAATTTTGTATGAGAATTAGGTGTAATATTGAGATCTAAATTAGTAAAAGCTTGGTAGGAATTCAAGATGGTAGAATAAAATAGCGGCTAAATAACATGTTTATAAAACCAATGGAAAAAACTATCTTACTCAATTGACGTCAAATTTTGCACAAAAAAATAGACATGATATAGGGATAAACTGGTAAAATTTTTGTACAAATTCAACATAGTGCAATAAAATGGAAACCTATAATAAAAATTTAAAAACATCAATGTAAAAAACTACTTTTTCAATTGATTTTAAATTTTACCCAAAAATAAAATGTAACGGAGTTGGAAACTGGTAATAGTTTGAACATTTAATAGGGCTGGAGTAGTCCTTTAGTAAGCACATTGGAAAAAAAAGTAAAAATGGCGTCAGTTTGTGTAATTTTACAAAATATAATTTCACCTCTCCCTAAAGCACATACCCTTCTAGGAGCAGATTCTTATTTGTCGTCAGGATATTTCGGTTATTATAAATCCTAATTAATATTAAGACTATCAAATGTCATTATTCCTGGTAAATATTATGTTTTAATTCTCAGTGATTTTCTGGGGTTTTATTTTTTTATGATTTTTTTTCTTATGTTGCAAGTCTAATTTTTTTCCACAAATATTAAAAATCACGGATTTTCGCAAGAAATGTTTATAACATTTTTGACCTTGCTTTAATTATTGTCTTAATATGTTTTTCATTATATTTCATTGTATTTCTGTTTCAAAATAATAACAAGCTTTAATTGTGCCTTCTTCTTATTTGGTATTATTGTACCAAAAAAATAGCCCTTACCAAAAACAACAATACTGTTAATATAACAAATAAAAAATCAAAGGCGACATTTTGTTCTTTGTATAAACAATAAGTTCGCAATACGAATCATACTGTCATATAAGAAGAAATGTAATTTAGAAATTAAAATTTCATGAGTCCATAATTCATACAACAATTTTATGAAAATATCTAGGTGTGGAGTGACATCTTAAGAACTCCCGTTTTCACTAAACGCTACTTTAAAACGAAGAGTACGATTTTCTTAGTTCAACAATATTTTTGTATATTTTTATAATTGATTTATTGTCTTAATGAATTCGACATGAATTTGTCATCATGCCTTCAAGAATGCCGAGTTTGGCTTAAATTCGACTCACCTTCTAAATTTTCTGGATATTTCCAACTTTTTAGTACGCTGCGAGGCCTCTCTTTCGCTTGTATTTGATATTTTGATGCAGGGTCGTAGCTAGAAGTCTAACATAGGGCGGGCAAAATCTATATCATTTAGTTTACCAGGAAAAAAGTAGAAATACTACAAAATTTGTTTAAATTTTAAACAGTTGTTTTTAAATAACGTCAATTAGGTTATTTATTTTAATAGTTATCACAACTGATCATAAAAGTAACAAAACAAGGTATACTAACAATTAGAATGCAAGTCACGTTAGCATAATGAAATCATTGAGACATTCGAGTAACAAATTTATAACCAAATTTATAACAAATAACGGTTAAATATACGTGATAAGAAGTAATGCACCTTAGATAAGCCATAAAGCAAAGGCGTTCTGGGATTCATGGCATGTTTGTAATTTGATTTTTAATAATTTACCATATATTTTACGAAGAACTCCAGTTAGGTCTCTTTTAATCTCAACAGTGGCCGAGTGGTATAAAACTTTGTATTAAAGTAGCACTCAGCAGAAAGATCTAAGCCTAATTCACATCTACTCCAAGCAGTTTTTATTATTGTTAATTATAATTTTATTTTGTTGTTGTTGGAAGACATCCCCTCGTTTCAATACTTGCCTAATTATGTAATTGTGCGTGTCAGTTTTCAGTATTTTAAAATTGCTTTACGTTATGATTTTTATTTTTAAGTTATTAAATAGATTACTATTAGGATTTAAATCTAGATCCATTAGATCTTATGATGCCTCTTGTGGCGAAACAGGTGTAATCGTTGCACTTTTTATTACACCATTTGACTGAGGCCGAGACATTGTTTTCCTTTCCAAGAATTTCTAATTTTTAGAAAACTAAGCTAAGGGTTAAAAAGTCCGGACTCCTCGGAGGCCACTTAACAAATCCTTCATTTCCATTCGATTTATTTAGAAACTTTTCATTTATCAATTCTCTAACATCTCTTCTGTAGCGTAGAGAATTTTGCTGCCACCATAACTAATTTTATCCTTCTAAATACTTTTCTGAGAAAAATATTATCACCCTATAATGAAGTTATGTTAAAAAATTCTATGCTTACTTGCCGACCCACCTATTAAAAGTGTCTAGCCCCTGTAGCCTAAATTCTTAGGATTCTTGGTTCAGCCTTAGATTTTCCTAGACCAGTAATGTTGAATAGTCTATAAGCAGAAAACCTATCGTTTTCTTCATATAGACATCCCTACATGGTGCTTGGTATTTGAATATGATACATGAAATAGTGAATACAAGGATTTGTCTAAAATTCGAGATAGAAAAGAAAAAATGGGAAAATCTGTATCATTATTGGTTAGTCTCCATTTGAACCTAAAGACGTTCGTGGTTATTTTAATTTTTTGAAAAAAAAAATTCAAATTCAATACAATTATTGACGTTCAGATAATTTTTTATAATAATAAAATACAAAAAAAAACCTTATTAAAAGTCTCTGCCCTTTTTAAAGATGACTTTCCCGTTACCTGAAGTAAATTACTAAAGTAATATTTAACGGTCCTACACACAGTAACTCTACAAGAACTACAAATATAAAAGAGCACCTAAATGAAATTCAATTTTATATTGTATCCAGTATAGGTGGGATCCATCGAAATATTTTGGAATATCCTATTTGTATCTTAAAAAAATTAAATTGTATTTCTAAATAAGCGGATCTACATCAGGCTACTGGCAACTCCGCGTCATATATTGTTGGGTGAATGTTGATATTACAAATAAACGGCAACAGGATCGAGCGACTGATGCGGCGAATTCAAGCCTGATGGACTATCTATTCGAAGCATTATATTTAAATCTTTGTTTTAATACAGCATTGTCAGTATGAATACGTATTAATATAATCATGCCCTCGTTATCATTATTTGGTATTGTCAAATTTCTCTAAACTCTAAAGTTAATAAAATTTTACAAAAAAGAGATGAGGCTAAAAAATAAAGTCAGCATATTAAAGAAGTTGGAAAACAAGCAGACGGTGACGTCTAAAGGAAAAAATACATGAACGAAAAAAAATTTTCACGGTTATCGGCAACAAAATGATTTAATGAAGTAGCTAAAAAATTTTTCTTATATTCCAAGGTTTGTTAATATCAATTTGCTTCAGGTTCATCAATGTTATATCATTGGCTCTCGCATATAAAGATAATGGTTATGTTGAAGCATGTCCTTTCTTACTGAAACTTAATCACTAATAAGTATATTCGTACACATCGACATTATAATTCGTCATAATGTCATAGAGATACTCCTGGTTGGTTGCCCATGGGTTCCAAATATTTTACTGTTTCTTAGAGGTCTTGAAGGTCAATCAAAGTAATCCATCTAACTTGCAATTTTTTCTTAACTAATGTAGTTAATGAAATTATATATTTTTATGGTGAGAAGTATCTAAGAGGAACTGTAACGTCTATAATTTAGCACTAGACCTAGGAACTTGAACGACGTATAAAAAATTGTCGAATCTACTGTAGCTTAACAACTAAACACTACTAGCAGGCTCGACCGGTGCCAACTTATATACACATACAAACATTACATAACAAACTAACTTTTAAGCATATTAGGTTACTTGAAGAAAGAATTGCTTTTTTATGGTTTCCCATATCTGTAATAATTATATATACATATTTTTTAGGTAAAAATATTTTACCCGGTGGTACTATATTTTTTCAATAACTAAATATACATTTTACTGATAACTCTAGAGAAGTACTAAAATCATAGTATTTGGTCAAAATTATGCACCAGATGAAAAAGTAATTGTAACCATTTTAAAACTCTTGTTCAAAAAATCCTAAATTTGAAATTACAGTAAAAGCAAGCTAGGTTTCTATATTTTTGAAACAGACAGTATGGCTCTTTGTCCCTTCTCCGTATATTTTTGTAATCAGTCAAGTCAAACTTTGGAATTTGGCACATTTTAGGAACACACTAAACTTTTTCTTCGAACATATTTCGTGATTAAACATTATAATATAGCGGCTGGGCCCCATTTTGAGAAAAAAATCAAAAGAAAGAAGCACTAAAGCTACACAGTCACGGCCGCAACTTGGCCCTGTTTTACATGGATGTTTTTGTTAACTAGGGGACTTTAAAATAAAATGTCCTTTATTATACCAAGTGTTTATAAATTACATGAACAGTAATATTTATGTAGTTTACGTCTGTAATACATTTTTTTGAACATAAACAAAACGAGTCTAATCCATATATATATATATATATATATATATATATATATATATATATATATATATATATATATATATAATTGTTTACGTTGTTAGTTATTCTGCAGTAATTAATTATTGCTTCGTAATATTATTTAACTTAGGATAGGTTAGATTAAAAGTGAGTGGATCAAACCGACCCTCACCCTCCACTTAGGATATGAAGACATATATAGATCATTTAATTCAGGTAGGCTTCTACACAAAAATATTTTTTTTGAAATATCAGATAAATTGAAAATGTTTTTGTAAGATCAATGTAAAAATATTTTATAACATTAATGCAAACTACTGAAAATATAGAAGCTCGAAACTCTACGTTTTTGTATTATAGTATTTTATAATAGAAGTCTGTACTTTTTTTCAGTTCATATATTCTATATTATCTATACAAAATAGTTATATTATGAAATAAAACAAAGCTAGTAGCTTGTTTTATTTCATAATATAATTGATGAACCCAGACAGAATATTCCTACATAGCAAGTTAATAATTTTTTTTTGTTGCTACTAGTAAGATATGTATCTAATGGTACAGCTCATATTTACCTCTTCTGAATTGTTTATATATATCTGTCAAAAATATTACTTAAAGGTTATAGATTTTACATTTCTTCATTTTGGCTTTTTAATCATACACTCTATGGTTCTTTTTATTCGTTTGGTTTTAGGTAACTATTTTTTGAATTCTACTTTTAATTACACATCTTTAAAATAGTCTGAATGCATATATAGACGAGAACAGTATTATTGGTAAACAAAAATCTTTTTTGGCTTTTTAGCAACTGAATAAAAATATTTAACTTTAAATTAATTGAAGCAGATATTTAATATAATTACATACCTCAACATGTAGACTAGTCTGTCTACGGAATGTTTCGATACATAATATAAATAATATTATTTAAGCAAGCATAAGAAATTATATCATTTACCTTAAGTTTTTATAGACACATAGTAGTTGTACAAATACTTTCATCCTATCGGGACTCATCAGTGCGCCGATCGTAAGAGATAAATATTAAATAATAGAAAAGAATTGATTTAATATTTTTCTCTTACGATCGGCGCACTGATGAGTCCCGATAGGTGAAAGTATTTGTACAACTACTATGTGTCTATAAAAACTTAAGGTAAATGATATAATTTCTTATGCTTGCTTAAATAATATTATTTATATTATGTATCGAAACATTCCGTAGATAGACTAGTCTACATGTTGAGGTATGTAATTATATTAAATATCTGCTTCAATTAATTTAAAGTTAAATATTTTTATTTAGTTGCTAAAAAGCCAAAAAAGATTTTTGTTTGTCAATCTAAACGCAACAAATAATCTGAACACATTAAAAAGTATTATTGGTTTACCATTGCATTAATATTTTTTTAAATACTCCAAAATAATGTCGTAAACTATACATATTACACATATATAATTCTAGCAACTAAATACGATAGAAAACTAATCGAAAACTACATACAATCTATACATTTACTTTATTCTTTCACTAAGGAACAATGCATCTAAGGCAATATGTTATAAGATGTTTTAAAAATTCGCCGTTTACTACTTTTGTTTGTTGATTTGAATGGAGTTCGTGCTTGTTTGATCTAATTAAATTTTGTGATATTTTTTTCTCAGTAAAACATTTTAGACAATCCGCAATCATCAGATGTTATTTTATTTTTTATAACATATTTTTAACTCCCTTTATCTTTTTGATTACATCCTTAGTTTTAAAATATTCTACAATTTCTCCTTTTCTAATTTTATTCTCGTCGTTTCAAGTTCTTCTGGTATGCAACGCAGTTTAGTTGCATGTATTTTAGAACGTAGACTAACGAAATGAGTTATAATTCGTCCATTATTGTCAACTTGTTGAATGTTATATATGTTATTACTTGGTTAATGGCTAGTTTCAAAATAATTGTACCAATCTTGTTTAATTACAGGCTGTCCGTATCTGTATATAATATCTTACAATTGGAACATCTTTGACATATAATTGTAGTGAAAATCATAAATAATAGTTTTGGCAATCTTTAAAAATCACATACTATATATATATATATATATATATATATATATATATATATATATATATATATATAGGTTTATTGACATATACGTTCCATGTTTGTTTTAGCTATTATGACTATATGAATTATATAAAGGCTCGTTATGTATGAGTTATTATAGTCTTGCTTATAGATTCAGGTCTTAACATCAGTACTTCAGCTCAGCATCTACCTTCCCATTAAGGGATTAGTTTCATTGACGAATAGTTTCTAAAATATTCCATATTCTTTCCGAAGACGGCATTTATCGTCAGTTTAAAAAAATTCAAATTTATTCTTGGCCTGCTGACATAATTTTGTATTGAGTAACCACTGTGATTGCTTAAACGAAAGGATTCGGTAAAATTTTGTTAGTTTCACTCCCAAATGCAAAACTTGTCTTATGTTCCTATAATGAATGATATATTCAGTCTTATTATGCAAAGTTACCAAAGTTGCCAAAAGTTTTTTAGTGTTTAGACTCACGATGTTTGGGACAAGCTGGAAGATCTGAAAACTTGTCATGTAGTTCGTGTCGAAGGTTTGATGAATTACCAGCTACGTTTCTGTATTTTTGAGCCATACAGTGTGGCTCTTTAATGTTTCCCTTCCTTATATTTTTGTAACCTTTTTTTAACCAGTCAAGTTGCACATGCATTTTTGGATCAAAAAATTTACCTGACATTTTATAATCGTTCTTTTTTCCGTTTATATACGGGGTCGCTGGTATATGTGGAAACTGTCGATTATTAACCAAAAATAAGTGAACTAGCAAGAAATTTCAAACACAAAAGTTTTAGGATCTATAAGAATCTAGTGGAGTAAAGAAAAACTAATTATACAGGATGGGTCACAAAGTCGCGGCAAGACAAAAGTTGCATTTTTTAAAATAGAATACCCTATATATTAAATGGGTTTCCTATTTTGTTTTTTTCTGCTTCTTCTTTTTCTTTATTATAAATATACCTGGTTCGATACATTTTTCTTTAAAAACACCTGAGAAAAAAACCTGGAAAAAAATTAAACTTTCTTTTGCCGCAATTTTATGGCCAATCCTGTATAGATAGTTTTTCTTAATCCAACAAATTTTTAAAAATCCTAACACTTGTATTTAACATTTGTTGCTAGCTCTGTTACTTTTGGAAATAATCTACCGTTCCCATACATATCAGTGACTGTATACAGAACTAGTGTTTTTTTCCATAAAGTTTGACAAGTTATATGGAAATTTCTAGAAAAGAAGTAAATATTAAATATATCCGCTTTTGTACCCTGAAGTATTCCCTATTAATATAAATTGCTTTTTGGTTCATTTTTGAACCTTGCGCTTTTTTGAAATTACAGAGTGTGAGAAACATTTTTTTAAAGAAATTACGATATTTTGAAATATAGTTATTTTACCACTGCGTAATGTATATAAGTATAATATAAATGGGATTTAGTTGATTTTGTGTTAATTTAGATCCAATGTTTCAATATAGAAATTAAAATTAATAAAAAAAACATGGCATATTTGCTATTGAGTTTTATTATTTACTTTTACATTTATATACGACAATGTGAGAATAAACCATTGCTTGGACGATGTCTGCAACAAACGACATCGGATGAAAGCCCTGATGACCTGTCTTAAACGCTAAAGCGAGTCAAAAAGAATGGTCATAGAATGAACAGCAAAAAAAAAAGACAACTACATAGCAAGTATGCTAGGTCGTATCGAAACATTAATTTGTACAAAAACGGAAATTTGTTTCGCAACGTATAACGTTCTAAATACAACAATGAATCAAAAAGCAATTTATAAGAGAGATTTCAGAGTACAAAAGCAGATATATCTCAACTCCACTTACTTTCTGAGGAGTCCCATGTCACCTGTCAAAATTTGAGAAGACATGTCTTTATATTTTATTCTGTAAAATGTAAACAAAACTTAAACGAACATAAAACTCCAGGTAAATTTCGTAGTCAAAATAAAAACACTTAAATATCTTGATTCATTAACAATATAAAACACAAAAGGGATTCAGTATGTCTGGAGAGTTAATTAAATTTCTTAAAAACTTACAACCTTACCAACAACTTACAAAAGTATTTCATTCCTCATGAGATCTTTAATTGAAATGTTTTTATGGGCGTGGAGCTAAATGCCGTTCTACTTACACAGTGTTTTAGTTTTAAATAAAATTCAAATGTTCATCTTTGTAAAAATACCTCGTAACTTGAATACTAAACCCACACACTCTTAAGAACATTTCAGTAAGATATTTCAGGAGGTATAAAATACTTGAGTTTTATTAAGCTTTTTAAGAATTTTTATTCTCGATTATTTGTTTGCTGTCACATTTACGAATGGCCGCCATTTTGAAATAGGCAATTTTATTATCCCCAGATTTTCGGAATGAATAAAAGTTGAAAAGACCTTTCAAATAAATACCACCTGGTCCTTCTTTCAATTCGATTTTATATTGAGATTTTTTATCTGCTAATGTGCTAATATTTATTTTGACTTTCAAAAAATACGCATACAGACAGTTCTTATTATAACAAAATATACAAAAAGTCTAATTCTTAGTCAAAAATAAGTTTATAAATTATGAATATATGACATGTTTCGCTTCAACGAGCAACATCAAATCTATAAAGAACATACATTACAACGGAAAATATAATTAAATAATATATAACTTTGCCATAAAACAATACAAATTTTACAAAGTATATAAGTAAACAAACAAAACCAAGCAAACAATTAAGTACGAAGCAAGGCTGTATTTGAGCTGCCAATCAGAGCGGTTAATGTAAATTTAGGATGGAGAAGTGATAGACGAGAACGAATTTACATCGACGTCTCTGATTGGCCGTATAAGCTTAGCCTTGTTTTGTACTTTTTGTATGGTTTGTTTGTTTACTTATTAACTTTGTAAAATGTGTATTATTTTATAGTAAATATATATATATAATTTAATTTAATTTTCCGTTGTATTGTATGTTTATTTCAGGTTTTATGATGCCCGTTAGGGTGAAACATGTCACCTATTCATAATTTATAAATTTTGTTTTTGACTAAGACCTAGACTTTGTAAATATTTCTTCAGTTCTCTATGTATCAATTCACATACCGATATACTGTTAACTGTAATAATAACTTTCTGCTAATAGCTATTGGGAATCATAGACAGAATCATCCTAGCAAATCAGCTTTAAAAATTTGTATTTTAGATTCTTTTTCGAAAGAATATTATATATACATATCCTGAGTAATTATTTACACCTATTATAATTTAGGTAAAGATATTAGCACCACATTGATATTCTCACCACCTATGCCAAGACATTTATCGATAGTTAAAATACATCGATACGTAAATTACATCACTTATCGATAAATAAAAACTACTAAACTCACAGCTTTACTAACAAAAATTTCCTTATTTTTACCTTTAGCTACAGCACAAAAAGAGCATCCGTTCAATACGGGTTTAATTTATCGACGGTTTAAATATCAATAAGCTTTTGTCAAAATATCGTAAGCAACAAAACAAAAGTCAAATTTTACAAAAAAAACATTTTTTTTAAATACTTGTTTTTTTTTAACCTTTAGAATATAAACTGAAGTGAAATTTTACTTTAGATTCAATAATCTATCGACACTTTTTTGAAAAATTTGTATTTCGTTATGTCGCTTACGGTACATGTATAAAATTTTGTGAGTAGTAGATATTTAAAAAAAACATTCTTGCAAAAAATGTAATTAAAAAATTAAATAATCGTGATCAGGGAAAGCGGTTTGATTATCAAATAATTATTAATCTGGCAAATTTTCGTGGTTAATATTCGTCGCTATTAAGGTTATCCGCTACTCCCTTGAAAAAGCTATTTATAACGAAATAAAAACAGTCACAGGGAGAATTAAAACGTCGCTGTTATTTCTAATCGTATTTATATTCCCCCACCCTCCATTATATTTTTAGGTGTAAGAAAAATCTAAAAATTAAATTTCTTCATGTCGAAAGTCTTGTTTTTGATTTTAAATTAATTTAATGGGCTCTAGTAATATTATTGTGAAATAAACTGTCATTTAAGATAATAAAAAATGATATTTTTAAACCACTAATGGCAAGTGAGCATAAATATTTTCAGCAAATGTGTCACTTACGATATTTTCTCAAGAACCCATCGACATGAGTAGCGTATCGCCGAAAATCCAACAAAACGTATTTTTATTCAACTAAGCAAAAACTACACAGATAATGATAATTCTAAATTGTCTAAAACCTATAAATTGGAATGATGTATTGCCTAATTATAAAATATTGGTAACTAATGTGTGCGATGTATCTCGTTTTATTATTTGACGCCATGTTGAAAACAAATGCGTAGCTTGCGTTATATGAATAAGCGACGTCCACAAAACAGCCATCAACTATTTATAATTATTAATCTGATATCCAACCCGACATACAATACTAAAGTAATTGATGCTTCGAACGCATACGCATGCAGCACAAGAGGTGTTTGACACAATTATTACGGCACACCAAATGCAATTATAATTTGTAGACACAATCGATGGCAATTTAGTTAACAAGCGAATTTGGAACTGATTGTCTCGGATGTAATACTGCATGCCGCGTGCATTTTCGGGTGTCATAATGTATTTAATTGTTATTTTTAAAGTTAGAATATCCCGTCACCGAAATGTGCCAATTTTTAGAAATAAAAATCAACCTAAATATTGCACAATTAGAAATAGAGGAATTTATGACCAAATGGATTCATTTAGGCGTAAATTGTAGTCTAGTTCACCATCTTAAAATTGTGTTAATTATTGCTACTGCAGACTGCTATTAAAAATAAGAGTTGGGGCTCATTTGATTCGGAATGAAGTCTAGAAAAATGTACAAAAGTTCGAAACCAGGAGATAAACAATTTCAATAGTTATTAATACATTGAGATAAAAAAGGGGTTTATTTTTTTTACAAATAACTCAGAAGCTATTAACATTTAAGAAAATAAAAAAAAATCTTAGAGAGTATGAAATTTCCAATAAAAAAGTCCCGACTCTCGAAACTCTATCTCTCTATTAAAAATTATTTTAAATAATAATTGTAATATTTTTGAAAATAAAGCTCCGCGCGACAAACGCTAAGTCACATCCGTTACGATGCTCTAAAACCGGCCCTAAGCAGTAAAAAAAATATGGTATTATCTAGCTAGACATTAGACACTTAAAAGAACAATATCTAGATGAAAAATAATTTTTTAAATAATTTTTCAGAAATTGAGCCTAACATAACAATTTTTTTTGAGTTTTCGGTTATATTTCAAGTCGGAGAATTGGTGAACAAAAGCCACTAAAATGATTTCACTTCGTGAAGATTTTATCACTACTATACTTGTTAAAACGCTGGTTAGATTATGACGTTGCAATATTTTTAATTGTTATAACCTATTAGTTAACTGAAGCTAACAAAAAAACTAAAAAATAAAACTTAAGCCCAAAGTAATGCCGCTTGAGAAATAATGTTGTTGCGTGGTGGTTTAGAAAGCGGCAATCTTACTCTGCGTTCGAAAAACAAACATAACTTTTCTACAGTCGCAGTTTTAATAGTAAAAATATAATTTTTTTAAAAAGGTAGTAAATATCTGTGGTTTAAAAATAAGTGATAATTTGCCTTAGAACTAAATACAATCGTTTATAATCAAAATTTCAAAAAAAGTATCTAACAACACTTAGAAAAACACGTATTGAAAAATAAAGTTTGACACGTAAATGGACGTAAACGATTGACGTAATTTGCATTGTGTTACTCCCTTTAGAGCGGGAGGGCACCATACCGCAACAACAAACGTACAACTGTCGTTTATTTTCGGTTAGCATGGAGTATGATTATTTGTAGTCATAGCATAATTTTTGGAATTTAGTTTGTATTTTTATTAAACCAATAAATTAAAAAACTACCTATATTTCTTCTGTGGTAATGATTGTTATTATAATAATACTGTTTTAATACTACCTACATATTTAACATTTTAGCTGATTGATGGAATCTAAACATTAATATACTTATTGATGAATATTAAAAGTAAATGAAGTAATTGTTTATTACTCTTCTCAATCCAGATGATGAATTCATTGAAATTTCTTATTGATGATTTAACCACTGATGTGGATGGACACGATGAACAGAAAATCTTTTGGACTAATATCATTAATGTTAGTTTTATTAGTAATACCCTCATCTATACATCCTTTTGCAATACTTGAGCCTTTTAAACCTCCATGACATTTAAGTGGAATTAAATATGCGCCTCAATTACTCAAAAGAGTAGCCGATGTTCGCCTAAAGCAGTGACCAGTTTTAGATACGTAGCGATCTTCGTGGGAACTTTTGCAACAGAATTCATCCCAAAAACTTGATTATAGAAACTCCCTTTTATATATTTAAGAAAAAGCCGACGTGAGGTTGCTTCGATATTTATTATTGTAAAAACACGCCATCTTTTCGTTTTCAAGTCTGCAATTTGCACAATAATAAGTATCGAGTCTTTGTCCTCAAATGTTATCGATAGTCATTTTAATAAGTTCGTCTTGTCGACAGCCTCCAGCAATTCCGAAAATACTCTTAAGGCGCATCTTGTAAAAACTTTTTTATATTTTCTGGAGTGAATGAGTTTTAAATACGCAAAAAATGTCTTATACTATATATTCATATACGGATATTGTCAATTTTAACATTGAATAAACAGACAAAAGCGAATGGGGCTTTTTCCGATAAATACGCAAGCTAGATATTTTCAGAAAGCCTCGTTACAGTCTTTTCATTGCACCAGGTTTTGAATAGATGGTATTTGTTTTCCATATTTACTTTTGGACTTCGCTGGTAGTAAGTAATTTAAAGTCACGGATTTAGTTGCTTCAGAAATATTAGGCGTAGTATTGGAAAAATAATCGCCTTCGGTCTTTATAATGATTAAATAATTATTATATTAATTTTACAGCAGCGTGCAAAATAAGGATGCTGCCTATTGATCGGTTTTGCAATATTATTTGAATTTAGGAATTAGTTATTTTGCACGCGGCTGTAGAAAATGTACTAAATAATGTTAAAAATACTACATTAAAGAAAATGTGACCTTAATGAACACCCTACGATTAACTGGACTAGATATATTAAATCCTAATCGTTTTTTTACATATACATCTAGTTTTAGCGTGTGAACTAATTTCTCATGTTAATTCTAGCATTTATTCACTATACGATCTATATATTCCTTGCTCCAAAGTTGACAGAACTAGCAATTTCATTTAATTCTATTTTTATTGTGTGGAAGAAAATTATATAATATTATAAGAATTACAATTTTTATTTTATTAAATCATTGATTAAGTTTTTACCGTATAGAAAGAAAATGATTCATTTATTTCTACGGATAGAAAATCGACCTCCAAACCGTCATTCTCCTCAACGCTAATAAAATTAATATTCATTTTCACATCTTTTGCCCTAGCATTCAAGACACACTTAGGACTTTTGAACCTTATTTTGTACTTACACCAAAGAAAATCTTAGCTTGCGTTAGTTAAGATTTTTTTTGCTTACATGAAATCGAGTTAACTAATTCCACTAGTACTATCGGACAAGTTTAGTCATGTTAGGCATCAATTCATTTGAAGTCAGTTTACAATCTCATTTGATCTAACGAATATTTTCTTTCAGTTTATATAATGTTGCAAAATACATGTAAATATCTTAAACATTTTCAACTAAGTCTAAAAGAATTAAAACTTAATGTAAGAATGATGTCTAAAATATAATAAATCTTCCGGCCTTCGATTTGACGACTAACCGAAGGTTTAAGTCAAATTTCAATAACTGGGAGCTAAAGTGAATCAATTTTATGAGCAAAAGCATGGTTTGAAACATTGGGACGTTATTCGGTAGGCTTTGTTGCTAACTTTAATAGTGAAACGTGCATCAAGATAAATTTAGTGTTAAGTGGTAAAAATACGTTTTTTTCTGTCAAACACACCATTGTATAGGTAGTGAGAAGTAGTCAACAGAATCAGTTTCAAATAATATTGTGAAGATATAGGCCAACAGGACATCAGGGAGATTTTTTTATACTAATTGTAAAAGTTTGGAATCATTGTGGAAAGCCACAATAATTTTGGATTTACATTTTTTACAAAAGCAAATAAACGTTAACACCATATTAGCCTGGGGCTTTTAAAAGGCCTACTACGGCTCTGACTGTATTTATTTATATTCCAACGGTTTAAAAGCTCCCAGACGTGGCAACAGTAAACAGAAGTACTTGTTAGGATTTCTCCTTACATCTTTTACAACACGTACGAAAGGATTAACTTTTAGAAAGGTGTTGTAGCGAGAAATGCGTAGGTGACTGGTTAAGAACCCTACATGGAAATGAACCCATATTCGCCGGGTCAAAATCTCACTTGGCGCATTTATTTACAAAAGTACGTTAATGTTCGTAATTTGCATTAAATAAATCGGTCGGCGTCGAATTTGCATACTCTTTGGAGCTTTTATGTCTACCCAATAAGTTGATTAATTGGGCTTTTTTCGTAAAAGCCAGTTATATTTCATCTTTAATTGACAACACGTATTCGCTGTTTTCGCCGGGATAGTAGCAATTTATTAATTACATGCAAACAATGCTGGGCACTTAAATAAACAGCTATAATTAAGTTTGATAAAGGTGGAAATATTGTCGAGTGACATGGTGACGCGTAGTCTACGTGCCTTATTTTATGTAAAGCAGACAAATTGGAACTTTTAGTTTGTTTTGATTTTGTAATTTAACAATTATCCTATTTATGTAGAATTCTAGTGAAAATTCAAGCGACACATACGCTTGTATACTTCTATTTTTAGACCATGAAGTTAGAATCAGTATTTTAAAATGTTACTAGGTACAGTTTTATTTATTTATTACACATATAAAGTAACAGGCACTGCCCAAATAGTACTAATATAGAACATGTACATAACACAAATATATTTAAAAAAATTAAATAAAGTCCAAATAGTCTAAAGTTTAAAAAAATGTACAAGTATTTTCGTGTGAAGTGACTTTTTTTAGTCGCATTTTTTACTAGCGTTGTAAAAGGGAAGTATTTTATTGGTACTCAAACAAGTCAATACACAAATAATAGCAAATACAACAATAAGGACAATTCTAATATACAAGAAACCGATAAATTATATAAAAATATAAAAAAATTGCCAATAAAGCTTACAACACACCTTAAAGTAAATACCAAGCACACCTATATCTCAATAACCTGACACGTCCTTTTAAAAAGTTACTTTGACATTTTCAAAACCAAACTTGTCCACAAAAGCATTAACTAATAATGGCCTTACCACTACAAGGAAAAATCTTTCTCGTACAGTGTTACGAACTAGGACAAAATCCAATTCCCCATGTGACAAATATTTTCATTATAAAAAAACCCTGAAAAACTGTTGACGATAACTACTGTCATAAGGATAATTAAAACATTTTTAAAAACTGGACATTTGGTTCCTTTGATTAAAAACCGAAAGATTTATGATGACAACGATGCAAAGAAGGTAACAGTGGCTCTTGTAGAGATTAGGTATTTTTAATATTCTCACTTTTTTTGGATTCACTGTAGAGCTTACCGCGAAATAAACACATTTCCGCATAAAAAATTTGCGGATGAAGCATTTTTTTGGAAAAAAAGGAAAAACAAATAGTTGTAACATGGTAAGGCACTATATAAGATATAAACGTCCACTTTTGCTTTAATTATGTTAAAATTGCAGGCAGAATAAATAATTAGAACATATTATTATATAATATACTCTCTTTTAATTTAAGTTCTTAACTAACTAATGTTAAAAGTGTGTCAACAAAAAATGTTAATGTTATTCAACTAAAAAATTCTTAAACAGACATTTGACAATTTTGACATTTCGTGATTAATCGGCCATTTTCCCCGTATTTAAGATGCAATGTTGCCAAATTTAATTTAATTTTATCAGCGAAGAATTCATTACTCTTTATTAGGGTTGCTAATAATATTTTGTTGCAAAATTGAAGCCATAACATAAAAACACGTACAGTACAAAAGCTGCCCGCTGGCAGCCGTTGATATAGTCAGTAAATTGGTACCGGGTCAGTACCAGGTTAGACGCCGAAGGCATCACCATTAAAGCCATAACATAAAAAACTGTACAGCTCAATCACAGGTAAAGTAGAGTTAAGTTTAAGATATTTACATCATAAATCAAGAACTGAAGGGCAATTTGGCAACACTGTAACGTTCCCGTTATTTCTAAAACCATATTAAGGAGTTTTTGCTCTGCAATGTTTTGAAAATTGTAGGAAATTTGGTCAATTTTTTTTTTTGATCAAAAATGTTTCATCAGCAAATTTTATTTTTTTAATTTGTACTAGGAGGCATAGGCTTTCGTTTAGAATTTGAAAAAATCGTAAAATCCGAAATACTTACACTCAACAAGACCCGTAACAGCTTTAAACTCTATTAATGCAAATCCACCAAATTATCTTAGAGCAAGGCAAGGCGAAACTAATATCAGCAAGTTAGAACTGCAACGAAATTTCGAAACTAAAAAATTAAAGCCTTTAAACCGCTGAAGGGAGGCCCATCGACTTGAGTTTTGCTTATTTATGGGGGAGAAAATTTTAGAATATAATAACTTTTATATGAACATAATTTTCTCAGATGAATCACCCTTTACCCCGGTGTCATATCAACTTCAAATTGCCGTTACTGGGCGAGAGAGAATCCGAACTTCCAAACTCATTCTCGTCGCCAATATTTCAAAAACGTTAATGTGTGGTGTGTAATATCGTTTCAACATGGCACTGTTGGTTCATATTTTATCGATGGGAGCCTAAACCAGGACAAGCTACCATGTTTCGATCGATCAAATACTTCATTAGCGGCGATTTTTCACAATTTTGTTATAACTGACCCTGTATAACACCGATTTGAGTAAAATTTGCTGAACTGTCGTTTCAAATCATGCAGACCATAATCCCAAAACCCTGTTTTAAAATTCAAAAATGTTTGGTCCATTTGTCCTATTCGGCCACCTATCCTGGGATACGCTATACGTATAATAATACAGGTTGTCTTTAAACAATAATTAAACTTTTCGACTTACTCTGTATAGTATTAAATGTTGATAATGTTTCGATGCTTATGCAAAAAGCATACAATAAGTCTCAGGAACTTATATTTCTTATTTTTCGTGGAGCCAATAATAAATGAGATGGTAGATTTTTGTAAGAGTATGTCAAGGTCTCGGTAACCAGACGATCGTTTCAAAAAAACTCACGAACTTGCTGAAAAACCAGGCTTAGTTTTTTAAATATATAGATTCTAGTCTTCAGTTGAGGCATAGTTCTGTAACCATTCCTAGTTCAAGACATCATTATTAATATATTTTACTAAATCGTAATTTACCAGTCCAAAAAACTATCCTCATACATAATTACAACGAAGAATTATAATTACAAATAATCTTGTGAAATGTTTTTAAATGAAATAATTAGTAAGTAGATAACTTATAAATTCAATGATTCAATGAGTTATTATTGTAAAATTCTTTTTTGCCTTAATAAAAATCTACGAGGTCAAACCGTTTTTATAAAACTGCTTGGAGTTGCAATAAAAGAAAATTCGAAGTAATGTGTCCATTACAATCTTGATTGACACTAACGACGAACCGGCGACAATTTTTATTACTTTTTGCCAATAATCATTAAATAATACTACTGAATTTTCTTTTATAAATTCAATGGGAAAAAGATTTTTATTGGTTCTCAAAGTTAAGTAATAACTCTATAAAGGACTTTTAAAGACTCCCGTCAATAAAATGGAAATGGAGTTTTTGATGTTTTCTAAAATCTTTGTGGCTTTGATGCATGAAACGTATGTCACATAAATTTTAATTATTAATCTTAATTTATCACATAAATTAATGTTATTCGTAGCGCTCAATTATACAATTACGATTTAAGTCATCTGATTAAAATCATGATTGTAATCAAACGATTTTTAATAAAAAAATCCTCCGACAAAAACTACCCTATTTATTGATTAAATGTCTATTTACGAAAATAACAGGCATATATATATATATATATATATATATATATATATATATATATATATATATATATAGCACCTTTCTAATAAACTCTTATATGTATCACATTAAAACTAATTAAAAAATTACAAAACTTCAAAAAAGCTAAATGTCTAGCGTAATATTACATAATATTAAAAACAAAAATAAGTACCCTTTCAAACAGAACAATTGAGTAATAATTTTTGTAAAGAGAAATACTAATTTAGAGGGATTTTTATTGTCAAGTCTATTTCTAATATCAGATTGGACAAATTCATATGACGGAAATACTCTTTCCTTTCCAAGTGGGGACAAGATGCATAAGCACATATAATGGGAACAATTACACATGCCAACAGCCATTTTGATGCCAACGACTTTTCATCTGCTCCTGGGTAATTTTTTGATGCGGAATCCAAAATAACCATCAGATTTCGCCTCTCAGATTAAGTTTTTGAGATGGATGGAATCTTTCTCCCTATTCTTCACAACAGTCACCTAGGTTTTCTGGAAAGCTATCTAGGTGGTTGTGGAAGTAGTGAACTTTTATCATAGAGCATGAAAGTTCAATTCTTTGCCATATGACTTCCATGAAAGTTTTGTACTACTTGACTAAATGAACACCAAGCACTAGATTCAACCTCGTTCATTTGTTGCGGATCTTTGAAAAACTGCCTTACTTGAGCACCATCAAATATGTCGGCTTTTAGTTTGTTTTTCTGTACTAATCCCAGTAAATTTACGTGTCAAGTAACCAAAACAAAGTCTATCTCAACCTAAAGATTTTACGAATTGCTTCATAAGCCCGAATTTAATATGCAAGAGTGCAGTAAAACTTTTTCTCTTTCAACCAACGGTTCGTTGATTACGTTTTCTTTTTTTGTATGATGATATTTCTTAAAGGTCAATTTCTGGTATCCCAGTACTGATTCTTAGCTCTGCTGTCCCAAAGGCATAAAAAACAAGGATATTTTGTATATCCACTTTGCTGCCTAAAGAGGAAATTAACTATTTTTAGATCAGCACAAATTGCCCACTGATGTTCCTCATACTTAATTTTTTTCAAGACTAGTGCTATTGTTTTATATTTCTCTTTCATGGTGGTGGAATGACCGATGAAAATTGAGCCATATCGTCTGGTATGTCTTTTCAAAGAGTCCATTTATATTACAGAATACCAGGTTATTTTCTTGAGAGAAAAAGGCAGCAAATCCTTCTCTCTTTTATGATAATATGTAATATTGGTACCTGGATAAAGTAGATTTTTTTCCAGACTCCTTTGAGAGGTTCACACTGTTCTGATCGCTGAGTTCAATTACACGTTGAGGATTAATACCTTTTTCATTTACGAGACAAAAATAACAGTCATTGTGACGGTTTCGTGGTTCCCTCCAAATCATTGGTACCACACACTTTAAGCACTTTCTCTTTCCCATGCTCTATTGTCGCAAATATTCAACACATACTAAATGTGGTGTTCAAGATTTATCCTGGTTTCCCAAGTGAACGCCAAAATATGCCAGATAAGCCCTCCCCACAAAGTCAGAAATAGGTGCATTCGCCACATACATAATAAAAAGCTACGTCTCAAAATATATCTTTATTTCTTTACTTATACCTTTTATCAGAACTAAAATCAATTAGCCTGTATCTCAAAAACTAAAGCTGATAGATGAAATCTGGTGGTATTTTTGGAATCAGTTCATTAAAAATATCCAACTTTTCCAGCAATATCTAAATCAGCTTTTTTTCTTCTCTTAATTGATATTTCTTTTTTATTTCTAATGGGTTCCAGAAAGTATCCCAAAAAGTGAAAAGGTGTTAAAGCTTGATTATACCTTTTTTTGAAGGGCTAATATTGATGTAAATTTGTATCCTCATTTTCGACATCACTAAAAACAGTCATAAGTTTATTTCATCCTTCAACTGCATTAGACAAAGCGGCACCTTTTTGCTGAATCATATCCAGTGACACAGAAATTGGTTTATGAAGTCTTAGAAAATCTTCAGCTATTCATTTGATATGAATATTCGATACTTATTATAAAATTTTAGAATCAATGTCATCTGTGTGTTCTTCACAAAATTTCTTTTTATATAGATGATATAAGCATTCAAGCCTTAAAAAACTGTATTCCATCGAAAATTTTGTATTAGCTTTATTTCTCCTTTTTATTTGTACCAATCAATTAGCAAATGGGTATTTCGAGAGTATTTTACAATTTGCGCTATATGATCTTTCAAATGTTTTACTTCTAACTTCTTGGAAAGCAAATTGAATATATGAGCAGAATACCCGAATGTTATAATAGGGTAATCCAGTGCTTCCACATTTTTTTTCGGGAACTGATCATATTTGCTGCATTATCTGTAACAAAATAAAACTGTAGCATTATATTTATCTTTACAATTTTTTTATTAAACCAATGGGCCAGGGGCGTGCAGCCCATGGAAGCAAGGGAAACAGTGCTTCCCCAACAAAAATTACAAAACATCTTCTAAAATGTAATTTTTGAAATAGGAAACCTTTAATTTAGTTTATATTAAAATTGCTAAAATATTATCTTAATGATCAAGCCCATAATAAATGCGGCCTTGACTCCGAGCGAGCCACAATAGAAATCTAATAGAACCTATGCGGGCCGCTGGCTTCACTGCAGCCAAGTCCTGTATGCTTGATTTCCTGTAAATCGAGCCAGAGGTTATTAAACTTTCCACCCACTGTTTGCAATTTTTGTATTTCAGTCGCGTGCTTTAAGTGGGGGCGGAAGCTATCGTTGGAGTAGGTTCTTTGTTTAAACGGCTATCCGTGTGTTGTGTGATACGTAGGTACGTCGCGTCGTGCATGGTGCGATATGGAAGACAATAATACGGACGTGGATATGCAAAAACCGTCAACTTCAGCTGTTGGTAATAACCTTGAAAATGTTGGAGAATTTAGTAAGAAGAGTGTGTGTGAATGTGTGGTGTGTGTCTTAATAATAAAGGGATTTACAACATTAGACTGCGCTGATAAGCTTTAAATAAATAAATATAAAGAAAGGGCAAAACCGCCTACGAAAAATTTAACCACAAAAATGAAAAACTGTATTAGACATTTTTATCCGGAAAAACAATACGAACAATTTAAATGGCTAACAGGATGTGAAAATATAAGTAAATTATTTTGTTGGCCATGTTTACTTTTTGAAAATGAAAAAGGTCTCTGGAATAAAACTGGTTTTTCCGATTTAAACAATTACTATAAAGCTGTAAAAAGACACATTATGTCCAAAGCCCATTTGCAGGCCGTCATAAAAGAAAAAGTCTTCGGCAAAACCAGAATTGAACACGCCCTTAATAAACAGTTGGAAATTAGTCACCGCCAACACAATGAACTAGTCGATAAAAATAGGCAAATATTAAGAAGACTTATCGATGTTGTTTGTTTTCTCGAACAGCACTAATTGGGATTTAGAGGTCATGACGAAACAAGGGTTTCTTCAAATAGAGGAAATCTTCAAGATTTACTTAGTTTAATGGCTAAATATGATAAGTGCTTAAAAAATCATTTATAGTAGTCTAGCGTTTTTCGCGGAACGTCGAATCGAATCCAGAATGATTTAATTTCCGCTGTTGCAACCATTATTCTAAAAAGAATTAAGCAGGAGATTGGCGAGGCGCGGTTCATTGCTATTGTTCTGGAGGAAACAACTGATATCACTAATTTTAGCCAATTATCTATAGTAATACGCTACGTTAAAACAAACGGAAGTAATCAAGAGCGATTTTTAGTTTTTAAGAATGTGTCCGAAAATCGTACATCAGATGTATTATATACGTACTCTTTTATGAAATAATCGATCAAATTCAGCAATAAATAAACTATAGATTTAACGGTTTACATGATTTTAAATTCCTCGAGCTCTGCAATTTTGATACATTTAAAGGAAAAACTTTTCCAGAAGATGCGTTTAAATCTCTTCTTCTTCATTATGGCCAGTTCTTCGACCGAGTGTTACTGCGATCTGAACTAAAAGTGATTTACGAAACTGATGACATTAGCGCAAAAATAACGCTAAGGAACTAATGCAATTTTTAAAAGACAAGGAGCTGGAAGATGCCTACACCGAAGTGTCGAAATTGTGTGAATTAGTACTGGCAATACCTGCCACAAGTTCATCAGTAGAACGCAATTTTTCAACACTTAAACGTATAAAAATTTCGTGAGAAATTCAACGGGGCAGAAGAGACTTTCGCATACATCGCTGTTGTCCATTGAAAATAAACTTTTCCAAAATATGTCGGAGCATCGACGTTTTTATGATGACGTCATTGACAAATTTGCAAAAAATAATCAAAGAATCGAATTACATTACAAATAGGTAAGTTTCTAAAAATTGCTTCCCTTTCTTAAAATTTCACCGCACGCCCCTGCAATGGGCTTATCTACCATGTGGGGATGACCGGAAGTATCAACACTTTCTAGAAGAACACTACTCGACTCGATGTGAATATTGGACCAACCATCGATAGAAATGAAAAGGGACTGACCAGATAATTTCTAAAAAGATTTTGATTTTTCTTCTTGAAATATTTCGATTAACCGTTTAAAATTGTGCCCGATCAAATATTTTGACCCCCGTATATTCTTATAATTTGCGCCCAACTAACTGGTAAATACTTTCGTGAATATTAAGCATGTATGTAATGTAATGTAAATGACATCTTATTATAAACCTGGACCAAGTTATGAAGTTTTGATTTCAATGTCAGCTTGACTGAAAACATTTTTCCTATATAGATCGTTAGAGTATTTTTTCTCAACACTTCTAGGACATAGACAGTCACGAAAATGTTATTGACGTGCATACATAGCTAAAACAAATTGACCTAAAAGCCACAAAACCTAATTAAAAATAAAGACCTTTTGTAAGGAAATAAGACAATAAATCCTATTCCATTAAGGTTCAAAAGAACATTTCTAAGCTAAATTTAATAAAGATTGTTTTCTTTTCTGTCCGTAACGCTTTAACAATTGCTTAAACAGGGCCATTATCCAGAATAAATCAACTTCCTCTTCTTTTCTTTTGTCCCTTTTGCAATCTTAGCATTTTCTTGTGTGACAACAGTGGCGGAACTAAAAAGCTTCCTTATTAAAATGTCTTCGTAAAAATTATATTTTGGATACAAAATACTAATAATTCTTAATTACATTGCTTGACACCTTTTTTAAACATTGGTGAATTCCTAACAGGTAATGGATTTATTCGGTCATTGGAATGATAAAACACAGAATGACTAATAAATAGAGAGACCTGTTAACAATTTTGTTAGTTGAAAATGATCGGATATTCTAACATATAACTAATACCTAGAAGAAAAAAGTAACTAAAAATAACAGTGGAAAACTTAAAAAAAAAACAAACTTCAAGAACTGACCCTCCTATGTTTATTGTCAGCTTCTTCTCGCCCTCAGTTAACTTCTTTCTTACTTTCTATAATTTCTTAGCGACTTCCTTAGCAACCAAACTATCTCGTTTTGTTTCAGCTTTCCATTTCGACGCTTCTTCCCTTCCTTTACCCCCATTCTGCCATTATAAGGGGCTCTGATTCGATAGGAACAAGTGATGGCTCTTCATTGTACAAAGCTAATTAAGATTTTAAGGTTATTGCAGTGTTGGGGCTTCTTTTAAGCATAGGTGCTTCGATTTCAGCAAGAAATAAATTTGAACTAAAAAAGCTCCTTTCAAAGGAATACATTGCCATTTGCTAAAGCCACCTCTCCTTTGATTCAATATTTATTAGTAACGTGCCTTTTTTTAACGCAACACCAGTCATTTCGCCTTAAAGTTAACAATATCTATAGGAAAGTCAAGTGATATCTGCGACTTCTTTTCTTTGGCAGCTCCTCGGGATAAAGAAAATGCAAACTAGTCACAAGAACCTTCTTACGCAATGCAGATTTCAGAACCATATTAACCGATTTTAAAAAAATGAGGCTCTGTTTTCTATCTCTTTGTGTATGCAGGGTGTTCGTCAATGATATGTAAAAATTTAAGGGTATGATTCTATATAAAAAATTAATGATTTGCTTTATAAACTATGGTCCAAAAATGTTCCGTTTTGAAAATACGGGGTTTTAGAGTTTTAGAGAAAGAAAGGAATTTAACTCATATTTTCGAAACCGCTTGAGATATTTCAGTGATACTTAATATGTAGTGACATTTATTAATAATAAACGCGCATGTTTTTCAAAACAAATATAATTTTCAGCGGCATAAGTACAAACACTGATTGTAGCATTTTTTAAGACAAAAATGCTACGCCAACGGTTTCTGCCAAATAAAAATTACTTTTGAATTTCCCGTTTCATTCGCAAGCTAAGAGCTCTCTTATCTTGTCCAGTTTTTCCCTGCGATGTGAGTTTTTAATAAAACAATAAAAACCATTTTATTGTCCCATAAAATTAATGTACCTACTTAATGAAGAATACAATTTTGCAGTAAATCTAGTTGGTTTGGAATGTCACTTGCGTTATGCATCTGACATTTTCAAGTAAGTAAAGACTTCTTGTTCCGAGTATCTTATTTTTACAATCTTGTTAATAATGGTGAATTATTCAAATGGAAATGGCAGAAATGCATTATGTGTATGGCTTCGCCGGCGGTAATGCAGAGCAACCAAACGTATTTTTTAAAACAGATATCACAATCGTACTCTGCTAGACAGACGAATCTTTTTTAATATTCAGCGTCATCTTGTTGAAACCGGTAGTCTCCTTAAAGGTACATCTGAAGGTAAACATCGATATATAAGAACACCTGAAATTGAGGAAGCGGTGGTGCATGATGTCGAAGAACATTCTGAAACGAGAGAAGAAGATCGCTAGAAACTTGAATATTTTCGACCATGTTGTTTGGAGAATTGTAGTAGATTTTTTGTTATATCCGTACTATATTTTACAATACAGGCATCTTTCCAGAGATTTTTCAAAGGGTATGATCTTCTCACAGTGGCATCTTCTTAATGTTGCGCAAAATCCGCAATTGCAATCACACATTCTGTTCACGGACGAAGCTAATTTTTCAAGAAATGTCATAACCGAAATCCATTTCCAACACCGATTTTCAGTTAACGTATGGGCATTAATCATTGGCAACCACTTAATTAGACTATTCTTTCTGCCTAGATGAATGACAATCTTGCCGCAAGTCTTCAAGAAAAATTTTTTGCTGCTTAAGGATGTTCCGATACAAATAAAAAACAACATAAAACATGCACGGTGGTACCTCGGCTCATTTCGTTATGGTTCACAATTATTTACAAACTGTTTAGCCAAATCTTTGGATTGGCTCGATGGGCCTCGAGAATGAACACTAAAGTCCCCCGACCTAGTTGTACAAGTCTCATTAATATTGTAGGGGAAATAATAGTTATAGCATGTGATAGATTACAAAATACTTCGGGAGTGCGTAGTAATAATAGTTTGGTGTTAGTTGTAATATTATGTAAATTTTGTATGTTGCTAGTTGTGGTATATGCAGATGTGTTTAATTCTTCCTATTAAATTATAAACAATGGTGCAGGTTTTCTTGCTCAAAAAGCGGTAAATCATAGGAACAAACGCAAGGGAACTCTTATCTTTTAAATATAACGGGGAGTTCAAAAATAATTTTTGATTGGGAAAAAACCATTGGTGTCCTATTTATGTCTATAAAAATATCAAAGCCAGCACTCGTATGCCCGCCATTGTTAAAGCTGAAAATTACGTGTGTACTGTAAAACCTGCGCTTTTATTAAATGTTACTACATACTGGATATCACTGAAATATCTCAAGCAGTTTCGAAAATAATATTTAATTTCCTTCTTGTTCCTAAAATTTCTAAAATATCCCATATTTTCGTACCGGATCATTATTGGACCATATTTTATAAAGAATATCACTGATTTTCCACGTAGTATAACATCCTAAGCTATACATATTTTTTTTTGTTTGGACAGTATGTGTGTACGTGTATGTCCGCGATTTTCTTCGCAAATACTGAACCATTTTAAATGGAGTTATCACCATGTCATAAAGCAAGATTAAGGCGGCAAGAACCATTATATAGTACAAAAAGGATTTTTTTTTGGGACCACCGCTAAAGCAAATTGAAATTTGGCTTACTATAGGCACGTGTTTTTGACTTAATGTCTTCATCACTATAGTCAACTAGTTGAGAGACCAGTACAACTAGCGCCAAAACTTAATACAACAAAACTACACCAAAGTCACCAACAGGAGGGAAACCGACATTTGTGGTTACCAAAAAAATGTTCTCTTGGTAACCACAAATGTCGGTTTTGTTCCTATTGGTGACTCTGGTGACAACTAGTTGACTATACTGATGAAGACCTTAAGTCAGAAACCCGGGTCTATAGTTGGCCAAATTTCAATGTGCTTTAGCGGTCGTCCCAAAAGAAATTCTATATATATATATATAGAATTTCTTTTGGGATGACCGCACTAAAAAGTAAAAATACCATTCCAAACATCCTTAAATTTGGATTACGAAGTCGGCGTCAAATTAATAAACAGTAATAAACGGCTATTTGATAAGGTATTATGTTTTTATACAGTATGGGTTCAAAAGGAAAGCAACTAATAAATATTGATAAAAAGTAATTAAATAGTAGTTTGACACTGAGTTCATAAGTTAACTTTTAAAGGCGTTAGACACGTTATGTTTTACTTTTCAGTGTTTTTTGTGGCCCCACTGTTCTTATAAGGAATAATACATATCAAAAACACCGGTCGCTAAAATGTAGGTAATAAATATGTATGTACGCCCTTAAAATAAATTCTGAAGCAAGCGCGATTTAATGGCGTTACAATGTTTGCTTGTTTCCAGTAATCGACAAATAATGTTCGTTAGCACGAAGCGGCAAAAAAAAGGCAAATGGTTAAATGTCTTTAACTCCTCATACACGGAATGACTTTTTTTCGTTCTGGACATAAAAACGAATGCAAGTTTGCTCTTATTTTCAAACTCGGACAATGAACGTCAAGACAGTGTCAGATAATTCAAATTTTTCGACATCCGAGAATCTGTAGTAGCTTTTGTTTTTACATTTTTAACATGCTTTAACAATTAATGAATCCGTAGTAAAATGTAACTTACTCTGGGATGGTATGCAAAATGTTTCAACTTTTAGTTATATAGTTTAAGGAATAGATCGGTACACTAAACTCGTTATGTCGGTCTTGCATTGTCTTTATTTTCTTAGTTTCACAACGTTTCAGATAGTTACTAACTCTAATCGTTTTCGAGTGTAACCTAAATATTAACTCTAAAGCTACGGACTTATATACCACTCGTAAACGTTGATGCGTGAAGTCCCCTGACTACCTGAACCGTAAAGTTTAAGGAGGTCAGTTCGGGCTAGAAACGGCTTGCATATACGATGATATCTTTCTATCAAAACTGCTTCGATAAACTTTCGTTTTCGCTAGTGTTGCTCCCTGCGTAAAATTGCCACTGCATCCGATGTGAGTTTGACCAGACATGTTTGAAATTGTCATTGATTATTAAGAAAATAATGTTTCTTCTAGATCGGATTGAGTGGTAGTGTAATGATCATTTTGTAATTTTGAGATAGTATTAAGTATTAACTTATTAATAGGTTACTGACCGTTTAGAATAAGCATTCTGAAATAGTCTTTTTAAGTTTACAATTTTTGCCAGAAGTTCCGTCGTATTATTACAAGTTGTTGTTCTTATGATGCCTTGCTGCAAAATGGTTAGAGGTCTGGTTAAGACCCTGTCCAGTATGAGTAGGTTTTTGGTTATGGAATTATCATTCACATACCTAAGCCAAAGTGGGTTTAATTTGATCATAATAATTGCATGTTGCTTGAACCATTTATTGTAAATATTGGCTAACACAGGAAAAAGGGATAATCTAATCGAAAGATCATCATCTTGAGTAAAATCTATATATTTTATTTAAAAGTAAAAGTTACGAATACAACATTCTAAAAGTTCCATCACACCATACAGAGGCAACGTTGTCCTTCAACTTTTTCTCAATTATGTCAAATGATATACATATTGGATATGTGATAAGCTTCTAACATCAAAACTAAAAAATTCGTCTTCTTAGCTCAATGTGTTGATCTTTAGAATATTAACAAAATTGTTTCAGTTTTGAACAAATGATTTCGTCTTATCTTGTAAGAATGATCTCTATCTCTCAGTAGTATTCTGTAGTTCCCTTTTATTAAGACTTCTTGATCTTTTGGTCATATGTTTCATTGTACATAATTACTGCAGCATTCCCTTTGTCTGCGGGAAGAGTCTTTATGGAATCATCTTAATGGAAACTTTTAAATAGTGTTTCTTCAATATACAAGTCCGTGTTTCAAAACGATTTTTATTTTATGCTAGAATTTACTTCAGGTTGAGCGATGTTGACTGTTTCAACAGCTGCAATTATTTCTAAAGTAGGTACTGCGCGTTTTGGTACTACTTTAATTTAAACAATTGTTGCTCTGTAAGATAACATTCTCTGGGATACGTCTTTCGAGCATATGTTGCTGGTCTGTTTGAAGACAAGTTAAAAGCTTCTGCAACTTTTATTGGTAATTGGTGTTTAGCTCACATATCTTTTCGCAGGTCTTTTGAATTTTGTGGAAAATTAACGCGTGAACTCCCTTTAAGGTATGCTTTTTGATATCTTTATATCCCTGCATCAGCTTGGTCTCTAAAATAGATTTCTTCCACCGGTGGTGACTTATTTGTGAGCAAATTAGTGATTTACCGGTATAATCTAAAATGCTTCTTACCCTATCTCCTGGAATTGGTGCTATAAGCCTCAAACCTACTGGAATTATGTTGTCATCATGAGCTACACATAGAAAAGAAATGTAAGTCATTTCTTTGATCTCGTTTTCTTGTAGTTTCGTAATTTTTTACTGATGCTGCGTCCTGACCAAGCTGGTTTCCAACGTTTGTTTAAAGATGGTAAACAATGGACAATATCTACTAATTTCATTTTATCGGAATGACCGATATCCAATCCTTTTCAATTGTAAACTTAACACTAGTCTAAAGCTATGGGCTTATACACTAGCCGTGTGCGGTGATGCATGAAGTATCCGCCCCCTGGTTACCTGAACTTTGAAGAGTAAGAGCCAATTACCCACAAAACAACCTGCAAAAATAAACAAAAACTGCAGAAGCTTGGATCTCGCCTCCAAACAGAACCAGCAAAAGATGCCAGAGAATGTTACCAGTTATAGAAGAACAATTGCTGAAAACGCATGCCACTGTTGGAAACAATTGCAGCTGTTAAAACAATCAACATCCCTCAGCCTGAAGCAGATCAATTCCGGCATAAAATAAGAACCGTTAAGGACACCTAAACATATGATCAAAAGATAGAAAAAGACTTAACGAATGGAAACTACAGAATACTACTTAAAGGTCTCAAAAATACAATCTACGGAGAGGTGCACAGGACGCTAAAGAAATATTGTGTCTATATCCCCGACAGGATACCCAGTAAGTTAACACCACATCACATCAAGCCACCTCATTTTTAACAAGTCCTTGAGCGAAATACTTGCTAGAGATCATTCAACCTTTACAAGGTAAAACGTATTCATTTGCTCAAAATTCAAACCATTTTGTTAATATTCTTAAATACATTACATTACGGCAAGAAGACAGATTTGTTACTTTTGATGTCAAAAGCTTGTGCATAAATATTCGGTTGTCATTAGGCATAATCAAGCAGAAGTTAAGGAAAAACGATACCCTCTTTCAACGCACAACGTTGCTCCTGGATGAGGTGATGGAACTATTTAAATGCTATTTTCGTAAGTTCTAATTTTAAGCGAAATATAGATTTTAGTTTCAAGATGATCGACTTCCGATGGGATCATCCTTTTCTCCGCTGGTAGCCAACATTAATATGGGGGGATTAGAAGAGCGTGGAATTAATGCTGTCCAAATCGAAAACAAAGTTTAGCTTAGGTATGTCCATGATATTTTTATTACTTGGACAGCAAACGATAATCATCTAGAATCAAAAATTGTAAACATAAAAACATCTATTGCAGAATGATCACTCTCAGAGTTTAATAATTAATGTTATATGAAAATTACAAAATGATTATCACACTACCACCCATTCCGATTTAGAAGAACTATCACCGTTTCTAACGATGACCTATATTAAAGGAACATCTGAAAACTTTTGGAAAATAGCCAGGGATTTTAACATCAAAAGAGTTTTTAAGTCAGGAAATACATTAAGAAGCCTTCTGACGAAGACTAAGGTAAAGAGTGCCTACAAAAAAAGATAATGCATTCGATACATTGGAGGGACACTGGCAAAAACGAAAGTACAAAGAAGCAGCTCTCATAGAAGTAATCAAGTTATTCTCAACATACGACTAGCATATACGCCCATAACTTTAGAGTTAGCATTTAGATTACACTTGAAAACCATTGGAGATAGTTACAATTCGAAACGTTGTGAAACCAGAAAAATAAAGACGATGGAAGTTTGTCAGAACGAGTTTAGTGAACATTCTACATTGCCTACCACCTTCAAACGACTAGATCAGTAGACATGGAATGTAAATAACCCAGACCTCACACATTTGGATATATTCCCTTGTGATCATTTGAAAAATGTCGAACATAGAAACAAATATTAAATTATTAAAGAAATTCAAAGGAAATTGGGAAATAAAATAGTACATATGAACGAAAATAACGACGATAGTATTGTAATACGTTTTAGAAAAGTGCAAAGAATTACGTCATTATTTTATCTGTTCATGTTCTAATTCATTTGTTATTGGTTATAAGCACTTGTTACTGCTTCTAAATATGAATTCGTGGTGACTAGAATATTCTTGTCTATCTTGACAATATTTTTAAACTAAACACCTTATGTAATGTAAGCAATTACTACATAACAATAACACCAAACGCTAAAATTTAAGTAATAACTATATATGTACGCCCTTAAAATAAATTTTGAAGGAGGCACATAACAGCGTTACAATGTTTGCTTGTTCCCAGTAATCGACAAATAATGTTCGTTAAAACGAAGCGGCAAAAGACAGACAAATGGTTAAATGCATTTGGGTCCTTATACACGGCATGGCTTTATTTTCACTTTATTTTCATTCTTGGCATGGAAGCGAATGTAACTTTGCTCTTATTTTCAAACTCGTACGTTGAAGTCAAGACAATTTCAGATAATTCAGACCTATCGACATCCAAGAATCTGTAATGGCTTTTATTTTTACATTTTTACCATGCTCTAACAGTTAATAAACCTTACTTACTTTCAGAATATATATAAATAGATTTAAACTTAGAACTGGAAGTTATCAAATTATTTATACGTTCGTTTTTGATAATTAAAATATATAAACAATTTGCTTTTAACGTGATCGTAACAGATTTTCGGTGTTATTATAAAAATTAGTAGCATATTTCTAGTACTCTAATCAACATATAAGTACTTGGTTCGACGAAAAATAGTTACTAATTTTTAAATCAAAAGTGAACGAAAAAAATGTTTACCAAATCTAAAAAAATTTATTAAATTAATATTAAATTTTATTTATATTGATTTATTATTAATATCATGTAATAGGTTCTATTGGTTCTGGGCAATTTCAGCGTAAACATTTTAAAAAGTAATATTTTCTTGTCTGAAAATAATATTGTTACATTAAGTGTTACCGGCTACAGAAAATTGTCGAATTTCACTCTTTATAAATTGAAACAAAATCGTCACAAATTCTAGTTCTGAAAAGACGATCTTCCCTTTTAAGTGTCTTTTAAGGATTAGGCTTGAGCACGTAATTTTCCTTTTCTTTCTTAATGATATTGCATTGTTCTCTTCAATGGTCAGTAAATCAGTCCGTTCCATCCCAGGACATTTTTGCTTTTCACCACAATTTACTTGTTCAGAAAGGGATCCGAAGCCATCAAGATTTGTTAGCGAATTCCCGCAATTATTAGTTATAGAAAGGAATGTTTATATTTTTCGAGGGAATTTGTTTTTAAAATAATACAGGAAGCTACGTAAAGAGGTTATATATTTTGAATTTTTTAAATAATAACTCTAAGGATTTTTTATGCTACGGTTGTAGTTCTTTTTTTTTCCTGTTAGGTCGGGTCGTGAACTCTTCCTTAATGGACATCTCTGAGCAACAGACGATTTCCGTTTCCGGAGGGTTTCTACTACACCGACCGCTAATATTAACATATCTATGTATTTAAATGTTCCCAGCGAACACTAAATTTGAATAAAAAAAAGTCGGGTGTATCATTTTATCAGAGACAAACTTTTCTAGTGTTATGTTCGCCAAGCCTACATATCTTAGTTTAAAATTGAGTGGTCTGTAGGAAAACTGAAAAGGTCTTATATGTTTTTATTTGCTGAGAAAGAGAGCCAAATATAATTTCCAGTAGCTATCAAACATCTGCATTTGTATGTCTACTAAGACAAAGGTTGGTTTAGAATTGTTAAAAAGAAAATTCAAAATATGTTTAAGACGTGAAAGTAAAAATGTAATTGTCTAATTACTAATATATATATATATATATATATATATATATATATATATATATATATATATACTAGGTACCCAGAAAAAAATATTTGTTGATAAGTAATAATTGCCTCAAGTTAAGCTTATTTTGTCCTACTTTATTATAATACATTAATTACCAATCGAGTTAAGTTTGAGATAATTTTATTTAAAACACTATTTGGTTTACTCACATCTCTAAATTTAACCTAATGGTTGTCACGTCGGTTGTCACATTTTCTAGGAGTATTGTCAGTGCCAAAAAACTTTGCGGTAAAATCTGAAGTAAAATGGAAAGCAAAAAACGTTTTTCGGGTTTTTTAAATCCCCTAACAAAGAAAATGGGGATACATTTAGTAAGCTATTTTAAAGAGGAGCAAAGAAAATGTACAAAAAACGGTAACGTAACAAATCCACAGTCTGTCCTGAAAAATGTATCAGAAGCGCTAAAGTTGAACATAAGAACTGTACAAAGGATTATCAAAGAAAAATGCGATAATATTCCAGCGAAAAAATGCAAAAAAAAAACGAAAAACAGCAGAACTCAAGATTTAAACGGGTGCATAAAGATGAAAGTAAGAAATGTAATATACGACTTACACAAATCAAACGTTCACGTAAAACTTCCAGTTTTAACGGACACTTTAATGGACCATGGAGAGTTTAGAAATTGGCCTTAAAACTTTGTCAAAATTAATCAAGCATCTAGGATTTAGGTATAAAAAAGACGGCCATCGAGGATATTTGTGTGAGCTACCAAATGTAGCCGGTCAGCGAATCACCTTTTTAAGAAAATATGTTGAAAATTTGAATTTAAAATTAAGGAAAGTTATTTTTTTGGATGAAACATGGGTTTTTTCCAACGAGAGTGGATCGAAATCCTGGCAAGATAATTCGGCTAAATAAGTTAAAAGAAAAAAAGGTAGCGGTTCGGGAAAAGATTTATTGTTTTGCATGCTGGTTCATCAAGTGGTTTTGTTTCTGGGACCACCATAATATTTACATCCACATCGAAAAGTGCTTATTACCACGACCTTCATGAATAATGAATCTTTTGAAAAATGGCTAAAGGAAATGCTTATTCTAAATTTAGACAGATCCTTATTAATCATTTTGGACAATGTGTCATTACATTCTACAATTTTAAACAAACAACCAAATTCATTGTAGAAAAAAGTGACATTTTTCAGTAGTTATTAACAAAAAATCAAAATCCCGCTCCGCAAATTTATTAAAAGCCGAACTGCTTTCAATAGCAAAATCTTTAAAAACACAAAAGATTTACGCCCTGGATGAAATTTTAAGGGAACATGGACATGAGGTTTTGCGCGTGCCTCCTTGCCACTGCCAGTTTAATGCCATCGAGCTAATATGGGCCGGCGCAAAATCTTATTATGAAAAACATGTTGGCGCAGGACTTACATCAGAAGAAGTTCTAAAAGTATGGCAAGATTCCTTAGGTCATATATCAGAGGACAATTGGAAAAAGGTGGTAGAACATACCGAAAAAATAATTATGGAGTATTGGGATCGAGAAAAACTCCAAATAAATCCAGTAATTTTTTCAGTATCTGAATATGATAGTGATACATCTAAAGATGGCCAGATAGCGAATTTTAAATTTTATGATATTAATTAATTGGCTATTATTTTGTAGTGTATATATGTACTTATCATTTTTACTGTGGTACTAAGTTTGTTTAATGTTTCACGAATCCTGTGTTTTGTATTTTTCTCTTTTAAGAGTCGTATATTTAGAATTTAGTGTTGCACTTTTCCTTTAACAGAACGTTGTATAGCTACTAGGTTAATTGCATTTAATAAATGTTTATTTCAACCAAATAAACGATGTATTTCTTTTTATCTTATTTTATTACAATTATGTAATTATTTATTGAGGCCAAACAAATATTCTAAAATAAATACAAATAAATCATGCTCAATATTGAAATGGATATTTGTTTCGCGTTTAGCAATCAAATATTTCTTTGAATAAATTCGTTTTTATATTTCAGTTAAAATAATCTTTTATCTGTCCGTAAATTTTTGCTCCTGTTCCAACTAGCTTATTGAAATGTAACCCCATTTTGACACCAGTTGACTGAAGACAACAAATATATGAATTTTATAACAAAATTGTGGCTATAAGTTTTCTAATCTTGGACTCAAGTTTGGTTTCAAAACAAAAGAATACGTGACATCCCTTATTTAGAGAGCTTTTTAAAAGCTTTTGATATCAAAAATTTATTTGCTTGACCAAATTTTATATCTTACAACCCTTTGGGTTCTCTTATTATCAGATATATAATATTATATTAAAATGAAAGTTTTTTTTTTAATAAGCCGCATAAAATAAATATTTTTTAAATTCTGTATTATCGTATCCAAATCGAACTTGACAAATAAAACTTAACCTTGTTACCATCTGACTGGAAAGGTAATACTTTAGATCATCTGTTAATAATCGGCCATTTTTTATTGTTTTTCATGAATACATTTGGAGGTACACTGCTTTTTTCGATTTAATCAGATTTTGTGACTATTGTGTTATCTGAAGACTCTATTATAGGTAAGTAGTTAAAAACAAATTTACTGGTTTAAGTCAAACAATAGCTGACACTTTTAAAAAAAAATAATATATTCAATAAATTTCAAATGTACTTCCTTCCCACAACGCACATTTCTGTACAACGGACACTTTCTGTTGCTCGGCGACTCGACTGTCCATTGTAAAGAGAGTTCACAGTATACATCTTTTTGTGACATAATTAATAAAGGCAATGACACAGTTTAGAACAGGCTTTTTTACTTACTTATGCTTTGAAAAAAAACTTATTTACTATATTAAGTATCACTTAATATCGTATGTGCTCAACAATCGTACACTTCTATGCGAATGGATTTATTTCTATTTGTATTTTGATTTGATGGAATAGCAGTGTTCTATAATATTAATGAAAAAAATTAAAGAAATGGGCTATATTAATAAACGCAGACCCCAATTGTGTACTATACTTTATTTAAGAATAGCACATAAATTAATGGTTATACTTCCAATTCCCGATCAATGTATTTTTGTCTAAAATAATTGCACCGATTAAAAAACCTGCTACCTACATACCTACTTGATTTTAAATTTTTACTATATACATCAACTACTTCAAAAATTACCTATTTTACACATTGATAAACTACTTTAAATTCCTCTTAAAAATTATTTACTTCATTTAGTAATTAATAAGGCTAAATTACGTTACATTTACTTATTATCTTTGAAATAACAATTTTCATTCTGTAATTTAAATTTACATATTTTAGCTAACAAACTCCAGTAATAGTATTATCGAATTTCACATTACAGAAGCAATAAAATCGTTTGAATGTTCTTATTTTACGATAATCCGCAAAACACCAATAAAAACTTCAGTAGTTTTAAACGTTTCAATCCTTAATACTAATCATTTATTACGAATTTATGATTATGTTCCAATCAATAAGAGATGGAAAGTTACGTTCCAATCAGTTAAATCTTAAGTTCAATATAATATATTCAATGTTCATAGTTATTTAACAGGCGATACGAAATTTAGTGCACTCAACAATTAAGACGTCTAGTTTAATTTTAAATTTCTTATTTTTTTTTTGATTTTTTCTAAATTTCACCAAATATACTAAGAGAATACGGTGATTCACTAATACATTCAGGACCGTGGCAAGGGTAATAAAAGAAATTGCTGCCCTTAAAAAAAACGATAAATTTACTTTACCCGTTAACTTCCCCCGTTATGAATATTTTCTCTTATTAGGAATAACACATATACAGATACTGCTTTTTCAAATATTTTTATTGGGCACCATATTGGATTGGTACCAACCGTTTACCAGTTTGTACCTACGCCACACTTGGAGTTAATTTAATATAAATTCGCCATTTTGAATTCGTACCACAATTTTATTTTTATTTTATATCACACTTAATGCTTGCAGAAAATTTGAAATCAATCTAATGAGTAGTTTTTCAGGCTGACTTTTTAAATATTTTATTAGGCTGCCATTCTGGATTGATACCGAAATGTCACAAGTTCTTATCTATCTAACACTTAATTTGTGTGCTAAATTTGAGATAATTTTGAACAATCGGTTTTTTTAGTGATAATTATTTTAACATTTCACCAGGCCGTCAATTTCTTCCGAAATATTGGATATTACCAGGTCATCCTCATAAAACCTTTAATTTTTGCTTATATTTGAAGTCAATCGGGTAAATAGTTTTTTACCTGTGCCCCAAATTGACAGACAGACAGACGAAATTGAGAAAACATATTTTATTTGGTCGCCATTTTGTTCCGCCATCTTGAATTCGTACCACAATTTTACCAGTTCATCTCTATATAACAATTAATTTTTGCACACAATTTGAAATGTAATAGTAGCTTGTTTTTAAGATATTTTCTTAAGTTGCCATTTATTTTGTTTCGCCATTTTGGATTCATAACAAAATATTACCAGTTGATTTGTGCAAAATTTTAGCTAAATTGGATAAGTAGTTTTTAGTAATAATTTTTTTAAAATTTCAGTAAGCCACGATTTTGTTTCGCCTTCCTGGATTCGTACCAAAATTTTACCTGTTGTTTTCCATGTAATATTTTATTTTTGTGCAAAATTTCAGCCAAATTTTGATAGTATTATTTTAGTAATAATTTTTTTAACATAGGCCACTAGGCCGAGTAGAGGGGATTGGGGGGTTAGTCTCGCTCCCCCCACTACTTTTTTCATTGGTCTCCCACTTCCCGCGCCTGTCCCTGCCACGCCTACTTGACTCTGCTTGATTCTGATTGGTCTTCCCCACTCTTACGTGTGCATCCGGAGGGAGATGCTTTATTTAAGTGTTAGCAGCCAACAGAGCAATTCATTCTTACTGTAGTATCAGTATTTTTAAAAGTAACGAAATTAAAAAATATATATTGATTAAAATGAGTTGTCGCCACGTTGTTTTGCAAGAATCAAGTGACCTACATTTTGAGCAATTGGAAAAAATGTCTTCAATGTACGAAGATGAAATACTCTATTTCACGGTGGGAGGAAAAAACATTTTCGACGTTAAACAAGCATGGTTAGCCGATCTAGATAAAAACAATTTTGAAGAGGTTCAAGACGATAGTGAAGATGAGGGGATACATAATTTCTTTGATGCCGGTTGTGGTGAAAAAGGTCTAGTAAATATTAAAAAAATAAGTGCTAGTGATGCTGTTGAACCAAATTATCTACGCCGCGAAGTTTGTGTTTTTCAAGATTATGTCGTCATAATGTCTTCGTTTGGTGGTGCTTATAGTTTGTGCTTACGATGCTATTATTTGCACGCATTAGAAGCACCCCTTGGCAAACACAGTTTTGTGTCTACACATTACAAAAGAGCAATGGAATGTTGTGAAAAAGACTTGCGCTGTACATTGTGCAATGACAATCTTTTTCATTTCAGTGCCCCTGAAACTTGTGTAGTGTGTAATAAAACTGAAGAGAAAAAAATTGAAAACCATTTAGTGGACAAAAGTAATTTTGAATAAAGTTAAGCAAAAAAAAAGGTACAATACATTTTGAAAAGGATAGAATGATGGGATTATGGTGGAGGACTTGTAAATATATGCAGTAACAAAAAATTACCTAGGAGTTTTTTTTCTACGCACTATAAAAAAGCAGTAGAATATGCAGTGAAGTATAAAAAAAAATTAGAAACCATTTAGTGGACAAAAGTTATTTTAAAAATAAAATTGCAGAATAACCTTTACAATTAATAGTAGGAGATTAATCATGGTCGAGTGCTATTCAGAACTATTCGTGGACATTCAAGATTATAATTGTCTATTTTGACTTGGTCTCAAAGGAGCTTGCTATTTACGATGGTGTACGCTGGTCTAATTTTCTTTTTAAGTCACCATTTAAAAGAACCATGTTATCTGCCAAGGATCAAGAAATAGTTGATTGGTCTGAAGAATATCATGGGTTGGAATGGGACGTTAAATATATAGAATTAAATGAAATAGAAGAAATACACAAGAATATTGTAAAGATATATAGTAATCCGAAGATCTATGTCAAAGGCATTACAAAGACAAACTTTTTAAGAAAAATTTTCACCCCAGAGCTGATCATAAGCATTCCAGTCAACGAGGAACCCAAACTACGCAAATTTAAGAAAATTCCAGAATGTTATTTTCATAAAAATTTAAGTCCTTGGCATTGTGCCTTGGTTAATGTAAAAATATTATATAATTATAAAAATATTATATGATTATAAAAATTGTTATAAAACTTGTTAAATGAAAAAAAAAATAGAAGTAGATTTATCACAAGACAATTTAATTATTAATAAAATATAAGAAAATATAATTGATTTTTGTTTAAACATATAATAAAGAATATTATTATCATACATAATTTTTTTTAGTCCCACACACTTCCATATTTGATATGCTGCTTAGAACGTTTTATTACCAATTAAATGCGGACACAAAAAAAGAAACCAAATAAAATTTAAGAATATTTATTATACATCGAATTAATATTACTAAAAATATATTTAAAATTACCTTTTGCACTTTTTATTGTATTATAATGGTTATTTAATTAATTTAAATTATAATAGTCTTCTGCTCCTAAAACTAAAAATTATATTTATAATTGAACGGTCTTTTGCACAACCTTTTGGGTTGTTTTCTCTTGGCACTTATTGGGATTGACACTAACGGCACAATATCAATTTGAATAGGTCCATTGCTTACCTTTATACCAAATAACAGTTCTAAATCGTGCAGAAGTCTTAGCACGACCTCATCCACAGTTTCTGACCATTCTGATGGAGCTGATGCTGGGGGTGATGTTTCTGTTGGTGTAAGCTCTGGTGACATCAACTGCTGTTGTCGATGTGGAGTCATGGATACTCCAGCTGAAGTTGTTTCTATTACCTCCGGTAAACACCACTTTTTGGGGGACATTGGTATTTCGGCAGATGTTCCTGGTTCCTCCTGTGAACACCACATTTTGGGTGATATTGGTACTTCTACTGAAGTTGTTGGTTTCTCCGGTATACACCACATTTTTTCGGATATTTGTACTTCAACTGAAGTTGTTAGTTCGTTTGGCACACACGACATTTTGATACAAAACAATCTAGACTGAATCAAATGACAAATACTGACTATTGCAGTAGAATCACGAGAATATAAAGCACAAAAGAGACAGTCCCAACACGCCTAAGTACCACCCTCATTTACCAACCAAGAACTACTAACAAAAAAAAAAAAAAAAAAAGGTCGCGTTCAAAAATTAAAAAAAAAAAAAAAAAAAAAAAAAAACCCGAGTTGGAAAAAAAAAAAAAAAGAATTTATAGTTGCCGAGTTCACGTCGGGAGGTATTTGACACCAGTTGACCTTGACCGGCCACCAACCTTGCCAGTGGGCGTGACTTAACAAGAAGTGGTTTTAAGCGGCTTTCGAGTTTACATGTACCGTCAGTTGAAAGTCGTATTTCTTGTACGCGAGTTCCTATCGTGCTTCTAAGTGTCTGCGGTGAATGCTCTTGTGTAATTGTGTTTTCGTGTCTTTTAGACTGCAAGTCCCTAGTTATCCTACTCCTAAATTTTATGTTTTGAGTGTTGAAAATTTATCCTACATTGTGTGATCTAGTTTACAGCTTTCTTTCGTTTTGTGATTTTTGCAGGTTTGATTTTTATTTTTTACCACTATGAATTCTCTAACTGACTTTGATTTTGAATTTGATTTTACCTTATTTGATTTGGAAGAGGCTTGCCCAGTCCATGATTTAATGGATTGTCATTTGTGTCAATTAAAACCGGACGCGTTAGAAAAACATTTTAATGAGAACATGGATAATACTCAATCAGAAAATATTTTTATAAACAATTTAGTTACAATTTTTAATAATCAAAATAATGCAGTTCACCCTGAACTGATTTCAACAATAAATTTTGAAGAAATAGCGAGCTTTGGGGAATTTAATTCAGATATTAATCCAGTCCATGAATCATTAGACAGTCTTAGAGAGGCCTCCTCAAAATATTTCACTGTTAATGAGGAGGAAATTAATTTAGAAAATCAAAAGTTTGAAATGTTGGTCAATGATGTTTATTCGAGCCAGGGAGTCGAGGGGAAACAGGGTGAAAATGAATTTTAGGGAGTTAAGGGTGAAAATAAATTTCAGGTAGAGCAAAAAGTCTACTCACCAATTTCTGTTTTGTCGTCAGAAGATTCAACAGAGACCGTTATTGAGGTTAAAATAATCAGGGAGGAATACCAACCAGCTCCTAAATTACATTTCCACCAAAAATCGATAGCGGTGTTCGACCAAACCTGTAACGAAATTGTAGGTGATGTTGAGGTGTACAATGTTGTTCAAAATTGCAACCATAGTCCACCGAAACCTCACCTTAATTCGTGTGAAATTGTCGAATATAAAGAAGTTCAGAACAAACGAAAACGTTCTGCTTCTGAATCTTCTGACGACGAAACAAATGTAATGAAAAAAATCAAAACCGATGATATCGAAAAATCAGGGGCCGTTGTTACACCCCAACTCAGCAATTCATTAAAAACTCCCTACAGAAGTGAATTAAACAAATTTTTAGATTCAAAACCAAAGCAAAATTTATCAAAGACAGATCAAAGACGTGGTTGTGCGAGATTCAAATCAATGGTAAACAACTATTTCAATTTGAATGAATGTAAAAATTTGAGTCATTTTACTTGCTCAACTGTTAAAAAAATAATTCATAGACAGGGTGAGCTTCTTTTAAATTTAGGTAATATTTTTATGAAAAATCCTTGCTTTGGTGGTAAATCTTAGTGGTAAATAAATGTTTTAAAAATTAAAAAAAAACACGTAAGCGCAAACTTTTAAATTTAAATTCACAATTCCTTATTTAAAGAGAAACTAAACCTATAAATATCCAGTTCAAAATGACCCTTCTCTGCACACTTTTTCTAAAAGAATTTACACAGAGACGAAATGCCATAAGACACATAAAAGAAACAAGTTTAAAAAGAGACACAAATCATAATCCGGATGAGTATTTAATCGATAGTAAGTTTATTTACATTATTTACTAAGAATTAGGATAAATTAAAATATAAGAAAAACAATAAAATTGTTTTGTGCTATTTCAATGATCTTTTTTGCTTGACTCACTAAGCGTCCAGGGGCAGGGCAGGTGGTCAGTCCCCTCCCCCATCTTGCTACGCCGCTCATTATGTTATATTGCATATAAATTATTATAGTGAATTAAAAAAAAAATATTTTTTGTTTCAGTTGATGCAAAATTCTTCAGGAATAATGCAACTCGCTATTGCGAAGACTGTAAAGCTGATATTAATTTTAATGCTTGGAACTCTCATCTAAGAACAAATGTCCACAAAAGCAAGAGTACTATTAAATATGGAAGTGGAATAGACCTTATTAGAAGTGCTTTTAAGAGTCGAATTGCTGCATACAAGGTTTACTCACCCAAAATGCATGTCAACCTTAAAAAGTTTCAGCAAGAAATTTCCGAGAAAGTCGTAACATTAATTCGCCAGCAACAGCAATTATATAGATGCGTTAAGATAAATGCAGAATTATTTGGTATCTACTACTCGCCAGTTTTGAAGTCTACATCCGTTAAATCATTCAACACAGCCTTTCATAACGTGACTGAGACGATTGATTTAAATAATCTCTATGACGAACTATTCAAAATTCTAACAACTAAAGCAGATGAACTACCCGAACGAGATTCTGGTAAGTTAATAATTACTTGCAAAAATGTTAAATTTCAAACGCTATTACTCCAATTTATCTTAATTTACAACAGTCTCTTTTAATAAATACTAATTATCTCTTCTTTAAATTGCAGGTTGGATTTTACAACAAATTCTCCATTTCGAAGTAAACATCAACAAGTACAATCTTTTATGTGGCTGCTCTTATATTCCAATTCCAGAGTTCCGAGGTAGTTTGGTAAACATTTTGAATGAAGATGATTTCTGTTTTGCATATGCCTCATGCAGTAAAGAAATTGATTTCACAAAAGATGATTCAATAGGAAACCTTTTAGGTTTTAATAAACGGAAAATTAAGCCTCATGAATGGAGTGAATCTGACAATGTTGTAAATATTTCCAAGGTTAATGCTATTTGTATTGATTGTAACATTTGTGTAGGTTCATTTAACAATGGCAAACCAGTTCACATAATTCACCAATTTTTTCCAACGGTACCACCAGGGTATAAAATAGTGGAATCACCATTACCTATATTATACTTTCCAATTAGCGTTCAAACAATCAACAACATTACTGTAAAAATAATTGAGCAAGACGGTCACCTTATAAATTTCAGAAACGAAACCATTACCGTAAGATTATATTTAAAAACTAACAACAATGGTTATTAGATATAATAGACCATTTGTATCTAAATTTGAACCTATTACCGTAAGTAAATCTTATAAAAAAAAGAAAAACTTAACCACAAAGTTAGTAGTTCCAAAAACATCAAACGGTTAACAACAAAAAAACCATCAGTTTCTGAAATCGTTGGGTTTTAAATAATAATGGATATTTTAAACGTTAATGAAAGTCTATATGTTGACAACTCTGTAATTGGCTCCGAATTACATACCTATCAACCATTCATTTCTTCAAAATTTGATTATAATGATGAAATACGTATTCCAATCCCAGAATTAGACACATACACATTACCTTCAGAAAGTATTTTATATATAGAAGGAAATCTCGCCAATCAAGAAGGAAAATATACAGAAAAATTAAGATTTGTCAACAATGGTATTGCGTTTTTGTTTCGAGAAATACGTTATGAATTAAATGGAGTAACTGTAGACTCTGTAAGAAATGTTGGTTTAACATCAACACTCAAAGGATATTTATCTTTTAATAACAATGAAAGCGTAAAGCTTCAAAATGCTGGGTGGTTTCCCAACAGAAATGAAGCAGACAGAATTTTGGTAGATAATAAAGGTAAATTTAATGTATCGATACCCCTAAAGATGCTACTTGGATTCTTCGAGGATTATAAAAAAATTATTTTAAATATGAAGCAAGAATTAGTACTCATCAGAGCAAGTAATGATTTAGATGTTGTGCTCTTTATAGATGATACGGAACCCAAAACATTAGAACTTCCTACTCCAAAAGTCACGATTGAAAAATTGTATTGGAAAGTGCCACATATCGAGGTAGATATTCCTCAACAACTTGCCTTAACGAAAATATTAGAAACAAACAAGAAAATATTGTTAGGATTTCGAAGCTGGGAATGTGTTGAATATTCCGAATTACCTGAAGCAACGCGTCATACATGGCCGGTAAAAACAACTAGTAAACTGGAGACGCCCCGTCATGCTGTTATTGCCTTCCAAGTAGATCGAAAAGGAAAATTAAAAAAGGACATGAGTCAATTTGATAACGTTGACCTAACAAACATAAGAATTTTTTTAAATTCTGAGAGATATCCATATCACGATTTATATTTAAATTTTAAAGAAAACAAATTTTCTGCTCTATATGAAATGTTTGCCAATTTTAGAAATTCTTACTATGGATTGACAAATGAACCAATTTTTGCGCCTGAAAAATTTAAGACAACTTCGCCTATTTCACACATTGATTGCTCTCATCAGAAGGAATCGCTTCAAAGTGGTTCTGTAGTTATAAGAGTTGAATTTGAAACAAATGAAAATATTGAAAAAAATACCTCTGTTTATTGTCTCATCCTCCACGATAAAATATTTAGCTATAATCCTCTAACAAAAATAGTTAAACAACTTTAATACGCATGCGTCAGTTTTAATATTTATAGCATGACACAAAGAAATTTCTTTCATTAAGGATATATACTTACTATACGCATCGGTTAATCATTTTTCAACACAAATTACAAGAGTTAAAGAAACAGATAGAAGAATACCAATTAAAATTTGAAATGGTAAAAAAAATTCACTATTTAAAGATATGAAAGTAATTGTAGATATACAAGGATTTAAAGTGGAGAACAATAAGTTAATTGTTAAAGAGTTGGCAGCATACGATGGGTTTAAAATCAGCCACCACATATTTAAAGCGCCCTTTCCTATGAATCATTTACCATCAAAATTATACAGCAACGCTATTTGGCTAATGAACAATCATCATTATATCGATTGGGATGAAGGATTTACTCCTTATCATAGATGTCGAGATGTTATCAGAAATTTAACCGAAAAAGTCGACTTTATCTATGTTAAGGGTGAAGAAAATGCGGAGTTTGTCAGAAAATATTCTCAAAAACCAGTTATGGAATTTGATGAACAGCCAGCTTTACAGAAATTGGAACCATGCTGCTTTTATCATCAGAAAAATCCATGTTTTTGTGCATTAGCAAATGTTTTTCATTTGTATAACTATTTTTTTATGAAATAAAACGATTCGTTTTAAAATATATTTGTTTTATTGGTTAAATATTCCTTTATACATAATATATGTTCGCTTAACTCTAATTGTTTTAAATCATGTATAAATTTTCTTTCATTTTTACTTTTAAGAAAATCTATACATGCCTTAGCAGCTAGTTCACATAATTCTGCATGTTCCATATAGTGCAAATAAACAGTAATGTTTTGAGCTTCACTGCTTTGTCCGTCAAACGCAAAAAACTCAGAGCAAGCTTTAGACATTATGAATTCTTCATACATTTCTCTAACAACTTCCTCCATGATTACACTAAAAGTTCTTCCTCTTTTAAAATGTCTTTCACTAGAACGGGATCTTCAATATATTTTTTCAATTTAAGAAGATGATAACCAAATCCCAATCCCCTTATGTCATGAATAAGTTGTATTAAATCTAATGTTTCACAATATTTGTCACATGCAGATGCAGCACTCGCATACTCATTCGATAGTTTCTCGTAATAATGACACCATTGTGGTCTGCTTTGCATAGAATCCTGACAATAAGAAAATGATAACAAGTAGAATTCTTTACTTAACTTTTTAACAGCTTTCACTAACTTGCACATGACCACAACACCTTTTTATAGATCGCGGTGGTCCATCTATACAGTCACCCTCTTGGTTATGATGAGTATAACACGGTAAATTTAACTGTAATTTCTTGTCACGTCTATAGCGTTCTGGTAGCTTTTCCCAAATTTGTAACAACTCCACTGACTCTACAAATCTTCTTAAGTAATTAAGAGGAATATATTTTAGATCACCCACCGGAATGTCCCACAATGGCGCCGTTAGTGCTAAACAAATAACTTCACCAACACGTTCAATAATATCTTCGGTAGGTACTGTATTCAACGAACCCATCTGACTAAATTTAAGAGATGAAAATGAATTGATCTGTTAGGTTGGCTGCTAGCGCTTAAATAAAACATCTCCCTCCGGATGCACACGTAAGAGTGGGGAAGACCAATCAGAATCAAGCAGAGTCAAGTAGGCGTGGCAGGGACAGGCGCGAGAAGTGGGAGACCAATGAAAAAAGTGGTGGGGGAGCGAGACTAACCCCCCAATCCCCTCTACTAGGCCGCCGTTTTGTTTCGCCATCTTGGATTCGTATCAAAATTTTACCAGATGATTCTGCATAATACTTTATCTTTGTGCAGAATTTTAGGTAAATTGGATAAGAAGTTTTTTAGTAATAATTTTTTTAACATTTCACTAGGCCGCTACTTTGTTCCGCCATATTGGATTTTTACCAGAATGTTAATGTTAATGTTATGACCCTTGGTTGTTGAACAAAATTTAAAGTATATCGGATAAGTAGATTTTTGAGCTATGCCTCATACAGGCAGACCGACAGACAGACCGATAGAATTAAAAAAAATATGTTTTTTGGCATCTTGGGACCCTAAAACGAGAAGATCTGTAAAAACGCATGAGCACGATTTTTTCACGATACAAACTCTACAAGTAAGTAAACACGCGTGTATATAATATTTTTTAACCCCGCTTTTATTATCTTATGTATCTTTTGTATGTTTGTTTGATTCAAGCCTTTTAAGTAATTTTCCCTACTTATATTTAATAGATAAACTTCAAATATGGCGTGTAACAATACAATTTAACAGTTAAATATATAAAAAAATCAAGATCCAATATGGCGAGAAAATATTGTTGTTGGTATTCGATTTGGACGAGTGTTAACGATGCAAGTTCTGAATTTTTAATTAATACTTCAATTCATTGTTATAAATTTAATTCGATTTTTACTTTATAACTAACATACAAATATTAAAACAATACGAAATTGATTAGGTAAAAGTTATCTTTCTAGCTTTCAGTCCTACAAAATCAATGTTTTTTTTGCATCAATGTTTTCAAGTATGTCACGTTTAATCGAAATACTTCATGTTAGCCAATCTCTTATGACTAATAGTCAAACTTATATATTATTTAGTAAGGTTTTGGTTATACAATTACGTTTGCCTTCTAGCTACTGACACAGGTAAGGTCCGCAAATAAATGTCCTGAGTACATAACTTTTTTTAATTTTTGGATTTTAAGAGGATATTGGAGTGAATTTAAATTCTCGATTCTGCTGTTACACATAAATCATATGATCGTTCTGGGTCACCGATAGCAACTTCATTCGGCTAGCGGGCAAAATATGGGGTTAACCTTAAACGACGAGTAGTTGTTTAATAAAAATTTAATAAAATTATATCAATTTTAATACAAAATATCGGAAATATGAAATTTTTCAAAAAAACAAAACTATAAAATGTTTTGAAACAATAAAATTACATAAAAAATACAGACTTTCTGATAATCTTAAAGAAAAAACAAAATTTTTACTTGAAATATCTTTTCTTCACAATCTAATAAAACGTTGAAAAGTCGGCGCATTTTAGAATTACTCCGACATCCTCTTAACATATGAAAAAAAGGCATTTTTTAACAGTTTATTTAATACATAAGCTCGAAATTTCCCACTGTTGGCCGTTCTTAGGTGCCGACTAAATTACCTAATATGTTAACACGGCCATGAATAAATTGAATTATTATTAGACATTTTTAGTGTACCAGTTTCCGGCCCTCTGGGCTCATTGAATCATTTTTCATTTCTCTAGCTCCACTGGCTTAAAATCGAGTAGCCTCCATCCTTAAGGGAGTTTGGTTAGGGGATGAAGTTCAATTATGAGATGTTTCAACTGCTGTCTATGAATTTAGCTAGGTATACTTGTAAAATATTTGAAGCACCGTAAAGTAAGAAAAGCTCAATACCAATTGCCATTAGATGCAAAATTCGTTGAAATATGTTGTTAGAAGTAACAAATTAAGCAATTAAACTAAAATAAATGAAATACCCAAAAGTAGTTTAATTACTTTTTTAGGTATTTTCATCCAAATACGAGTTAAAACTGGTTGTTTGAAAGGTACATTATTTGTAATCTTTCACTAGTTGTCCAGTTTCGACGGATGGATCCCATGTGTGTATTGCACCTAAAAAGTTGCCCCGTTTGTGACTATGGATATCACGCTGGAATTTAATAATACCGGCAATTTGCATTTAAAAGATACGTTGCAGATATGTATCCAAAAGGTAGCGACTGGTGATCAACTGCTACCCGATTAATATAATTATAATAATAATAAAAGCTTGTTTGTTTTTTATTCCAGTCATGGATTATATGACTCAAGTCAGATTCCGAGCTTACTTCAGATTCCTCGATATCTGACTGCTACGTTTCAGAACAGCTGTTCAGGACAGCTATACAACCAACTATCGAATTTTAAATCAAAAGATATATGAACAAAAGTAAATTTTAAAATGGTATTAAAAATAATTAATTAGATCATTTATAAGCTACACGATGGTGGGTTAGAGGGAAAATTCGGAAAATTCGCGTAAATTAAATTAAGTGAAAGACTAGCTGCAACCTTATCTACAATACAGCTAAACTTCACACTTTTATTAATATTGAATTTGTTTAATGTTTAATAATAGAGTAACTATTATTATTATTATTATTATTATTATTTATTATCATTATTGTTATTATAATTTTTACTATTATTCTCAGATCAATTCTGGTTTTTCTGGTTTCTGCACGGATTGCATCAAGAGTAGAAAACCCACTCTTGAATTTATAAAAATAATCGAAGAAGTTTCCATGTATTGAGTACGATTGGTTTCTGTGGTTGGGTGTAGATGTTTGTATCCAGTTGCAGCTATATTAAAGTTATTGTGGGTGATTCCTGTGGCTGACATTATGAAAGGCAAATGAGATACTTCTTCCTTCCAAATCATTTTTACTTTGAGAGCTAACTGGGTATATTCTTCTTTTTTCCCTTTATTTGCCTATTAAGTTGTGATCATTTGAAACAGCAATGTGTTTTTGGTTTTTGTCGATGAACGTAGTGTCTGGTCTCTTATGTGCCTGTATTTTATCAGATCTGATGGTGCCGTCCCAGTTAAGTTGGTATATTTGATCTACTGGAGCCTAATCGAGAGTGTATTGGTAGTAGGCTGTATTTGTTTCCAATAGTTTATATAAGTATTTGTTTGGGACAGGTGCTATTCATCCACTGATGACATTGTTTTATTTTCTGTCCCACATCTTCGTCATTTAGCGTTTTTGGCTTTAGGGTCTTTTAGAATATACTTGCTGTATTCTTTAATATTGATTCCTTTGTCTTGGATAACCTGCATAAATCCCTCTGCTTCGCGGTAAAGGTCTTCTTATTCTAACCACATGTCTGTAAGATTTGAGTCTATACCTGCGTAATTTATGTAAACCATATGTACCGTCCAGTTTTTACTAGATCATTTTTTTGTATTTTGTTTGCTTATATTTATTTTCTTGTCCATCATAATGGAGTTTGGGTTGTTAAGATCGAGGGGTGTTATGTTTTTGTCGGCGTAAGAGTAGTTTGGGAGATCCAGGTCCTCCAATTCTCCTAGGTAATGTGATCCGCTGGGTACACGTATTCGTGAGATGTATGTTATGTCTCGTTTATTATTATTTATTCATAATATTATTATTATTATTATTGTTATTAATCTTGCTATTATTAATATACTCGTCAGTGTGCTAGGCGGAAAACCAAGTTAACAGCATTATAGGATTTAATTCGCAGAATCTTGCGTAAGATGTACCTAACTACTAACAATATAATAAACTAAACAAGTAAAAAGGTAACAGGAAAGTAAACAGTAATCAAAGTAACCTGAAATCCTTTGTCAATACAATATCTCGCGTTCATTTAATAATATATTTCGGGGGTTTTTTGGCCATTCTCTATTAGTTAGTATCTTCATTCGCCAATCTGTAGCCACAAAGGTTATATTTAATATATTTTACTAAGATGTCCTAAAACCAAAGAACAATAAGTACCTATTTTAAATACAAAAATACCTCCATTGCACTTATTAAATATATAAATGTTATCCGATTTCATTTTTTAAAATTTCATTGTCTACCAACTTTGTAAAATTTAACAAATGAAATTATTAAAAACGCTTTGAAATGAAATACAAAGCTTTGCGCGTAACAGTGACATTATTATCTTTTATTATTTTTAACATCACAACGCTTTGTGTATTTGAATTTCAGTGTGTTTACTATATATTACAGTATTAGGCTTTTGATTTTGGCGACAATATTCAAATGCCATAAAAAACTGAAAAATAGAGTAAGACTTTATAAAGCAGTTAATATTATTTTTAATTAACATATTTTTAAACTGGTTTTAAAACCGTAACGGTGTAATTTGTATAGAAATTATGTATTGCAATTAACTTGTTGTAATAAAGTAATTAATTAATTAATTCACGTGCGTTGATAATTCACCAAGGTAATATAAAACTTCAATATCGTCAAAGAGTCTACGTCGAAAATGAACGTAATCAGTTAATTAAACCGGGAACTATCAGACAATTTTTGTTATGTCTCGTTTACTATTATTTATTCATAATATTCTTATTATTATTATTGTTATTAATCTTGCTATTATTAATATACTCGTCAGTGTGCTAGGCGGAAAACCAAGTTAACAGCATTATAGGATTTAATTCGCAGAATCTTGCGTAAGATGTACCTAACTACTAACAATATAATAAACTAAACAAGCAAAAAGGTAACAGGAAAGTAAACAGTAATCAAAGTAACCTGAAATCCTTTGTCAATACAATATCTCGCGTTCATTTAATAATATATTTCGGGGTTTTTTGGCCATTCTCTATTAGTTAGTATCTTCATTCGCCAATCTGTAGCCACAAAGGTTATATTTAATATATTTTACTAAGATGTCCTAAAACCAAAGAACAATAAGTACCTATTTTAAATCCCCACAAAAATACCTCTATTGCACTTATTAAATATATAAATGTTATCCGATTTCATTTTTTAAAATTTCATTGTCTATCAACTTTGTAAAATTTAACAAATGAAATTATTAAAAACGCTTTGAAATGAAATACAAAGCTTTGCGCGTAACAGTGACATTATTATCTTTTATTATTTTTAACATCACAACGCTTTGTGTATTTGAATTTCAGTGTGTTTACTATATATTACAGTATTAGGCTTTTGATTTTGGCGACAATATTCAAATGCCATAAAAAACTGAAAAATAGAGTAAGACTTTATAAAGCAGTTAATATTATTTTTAATTAACATATTTTTAAACTGGTTTTAAAACCGTAACGGTGTAATTTGTATAGAAATTATGTATTGCAATTAACTTGTTGTAATAAAGTAATTAATTAATTAATTCACGTGCGTTGATAATTCACCAAGGTAATATAAAACTTCAATATCGTCAAAGAGTCTACGTCGAAAATGAACGTAATCAGTTAATTAAACCGGGAACTATCAGACAATTTTTACAACATTTTATTCAACAGGAAAATGTTCGCAACGTTGTTACTGAACAGTGACGAGATTTTTTAATCCAAATAACTTCTTTTAAATAGGGTCGAGACTGTTTAGGTATGGAGGGAAGCTGCATCTTAAATTTGAAAACAATCGATGAATTTTCTTTACCCGGAACTTTACTCGTTATGAATCTTTCCTTTTATTAGGGATAGTGAAGTGTTTTCTCTCCGAACAGAGTTATTCGGTAACAGATGTACTGTCTTTTCAAACATTTTTATTGCGCGCCATTTTGTTCCAACATACTGGATTCGTACCAATATTGTACCATTTTCCACCAACGCACACTTGATTTTTGAACATAATTTAACATAAATTGAATAAGTAGTTTTTACACTGATTTTTTTAACATCACCAATTTATTTCGTCATGTTGAATTCGTACCAATTTATTCCTATATCATATTTATTTTTTTTAAGTCATTTGAGACGTTTTAGGTTTTTTACTAAACATTTTGAAATGTTAATACAATTTTACTAGTATCTCTCTATATCATACTTAATGATTGTATAAAATTTGAAATTATTCTACTAAGTAATTTTTCAGGCTGATTTTTTTAAATATTTTATTAGGCCACCATCTTGAATCCATGATAAATTATTACCAGTTCATCTCTTTGTAATACTTTATTTTCGTACAAAATTTGAGGTAATTTGGGTAATTGGTTTTTTCGTGATAATTTTTTTAATATTTCACCAGATCACCATTTTGTTCGGACGTTTTGTATATTTACCAAAATGTTACCAGGTCATCCCCATATAACCTTTAATTTTTAGTCAATATTTGAAGTCCATTAAGTAACTCGTTTTTTAGCTATACCCCAAACTAACAAACCGACGGAAGTGAATGCTTTAGAGCATCTACATTTTTTAATAATTACAATATTTTCTTTGCTCACCATTTTGTTTAGCCATCTTGAATTCGTACCACAATTTTATCAGTTTATCTCTACACCACACTTAATTCCTGCACGCAATTTGAAATCATTTTAGTAAGTAATTTTTTCAGGCTGATTTTGTTTCGCTATATTGGATTAGTAGTAAATTTTAAGACTTGATTTTTACCTAATAGTTGATTTTTGTGCAAAATTTTAAGTATTTTTATTTTGCCATCTTAAATTCATACCAAAATTTTGCCAGTTAATTTCGTTCGTAATGTCTGATTTTTATACAACATTTTAGGTAAATTGGATGTATATTCGTGTAAAGAATTTATAAATTCTAAAAATAATTTAACAATTCTTGTTCATTTCCTTTCTAAACAATACAAATATCATCCACGTACCTTTTATTGCTTACCAGATGTTCTGAAAACGAGCTATACATTATTTTCTTTTCTAAGTTGTTCATAAAAACTTCACTCAAGAATGGTGAAAGGCAAGAACCATACATAACCTATTCTTAATTTATAAACTTATTTTTTACTGACCTCTAGACTTATTTTAGTAATTATTAGAGTATATTTTTTAATTTGTTCATTACAAAACACACTTTACAAAGTGCATAAAACAAATTTAACCAAACAAAGAAACAATGAAATACGAAATAAGGCTACGCTTGAATGACCAATCAGAGACGTCGATGTAAATTTATTTGATGAGAGGCGATATGTTAAAACGAAAAAAAAGAGATTCTTCAGGATGAACTTGACTAACTGTTGTAAAGTACATGCTATATTAACAAAAAGAAGAATTAGTGAAAATGACAGAAAAAGCTTGAAGGTTATACAAAATAAGAATATATAGTTATTCTTTTAAAATATTTATTCGCAAAGGCAGATTCTGTATTAGAAATATCTGTATTTTGATGTTTTGTAACCAAGCTGAGGTGTTCCTGGATCCTTGTCGAAATTTTTCTACTCGATTGTTCCACGTGAGATAATAGGAACACTTTCTTCACATTTGAAAATCGCTTTAGTTAGGAGCTTATCTACAGTAATTCTTGGCTCAGGTAGCACGCTATGTACAGGGTGGTCCACATAACGTAACCTATCCCCTTATCTCAAAAATTAAAAGAGATACCGAAAAAAACGGTTTATGAAAGTTGCTTGATATTTCAAGGACTGCTTAAATATTTACGATCTATGTATACAGGGTGCTTCAAAAATTAGATATGATATTAAACTTCATTATTTTTCATTAAACACCCTATATATTTTTATATATTTTGATTGCTCTCCGAAAAACAAGTTAAGTTTGTATATACATGTATGTTCGAATTCGGCGCCGTTTAGCCTGAAAATAAAAAAAAAGATGAAAATTTAAAAAATTGTGTCTCCAAAAAAAAATAATTAATAATACTAGTCAATTTTTTGTTGGTATATTTGAAATAATAAATCAATTAAGTAGGATCCAATTCATGTTAATTTTGTACCCTGGTTGCTTTTTTATATACAGGGTGGTCCACATAATGGGTTAAATTAGTGATAATTCAATCCCAGAAAAAACAGTTTTTTTAAATGGAACACCCTATATATTATACATTTTATTGAATAACCTTTTAGTTACCTTTCATTTGGTAGGTATATGTCCTATACCTAAAACTAATATTAAAGGCGCTGTTGCGTTTTATTTTCGGCCATGTCATTTTTTATAATAATCTCGTAAGCATAACTTCCGTTTTATGCAAAAAATAAATCACTCTCTAATTTTTACTCTGAATATTATTTATTTTAAATTAAAAAAAAAATTTGAAATATCATTACAATAAAATAATTAAAAAACACAAAAGTTCCAAACTAATTACATTTTTAAATAGTTTTCTATATAACCTCCATTATTTGCAATACACGTCGTATAAATTATTTGAAGTTTGTCGATTGCCTTTTGGACTGAACCATTTTCATTAAGATGGGTAATCTCGGCTCTTATTCTGTTTTTCAATTCGTCTATGCTATGGGTCCTTTCTTTATACACTTTATCTTTTAGAGTCCCCCATAAAAAATTATCTAGGGGGCTTAAGTCGGGACTTCTTGGTGGCCAAGGAATGTGTCCGTTTTTCCCTATTAACATCTCATAATTTTCCCCTATGTAATTTGTGACTATTGGTATTGTGTGGTAGGGAGCACTATCTTGTTGAAAAGCTACAATACCATGTCTCACATTCTCTGGCAGTGCTGTAATCAAATTTAATATGTCGTTTTGAAGCATATGTAGGTAGCGCTGTCCAGTCAACGTTCGTTCAAAAAAGATTGGTCCGATAATCCTATCATCAAGTATTCCACACCAAACGTTTATAGACCGGTGACCCTGCTTTTCTATGGCCTTTACACGATGTTCGTTGTTGTGGGAATAATAGTGAGTGTTCCTACGGTTAAAAATCCCAGCTGTACTAAATGTAGCTTCGTCGGTCCATAATATATGCTTAAAAATGTCTCTCTCAAAATACTGATCCATTATAACGGTGCAAAAATTTAGCCTGTTTTCAAAATCTATTTCAGACAATTTTTGAACAGGAAGGAATTTGTATGGTTTAATTTTATCAAGTTTTAGTGATCTCATGATGGTCGTCTTACTAATATCTAAATCTCGTTGGCCATCCCTTAAAGAATTTTCCGTGTTATCTTGATAGTATAATCTTACTTCAATCCTCTTATCGTCAGTTAAAATTATGTTTTTCTTGTTCTTCTTTTTATTTACAACACCAGTCTCTAAGTCTTTTAAAATTCTCTTGAATATTTGCCTTGTAGGTATTCGTCTTCCAGGATATGTCTGCTGGTATTCTCTTAAAGCTAAAGCAGCACTTTTCCCATTACTGATATAAAATTCATGTAATTTAAGTCGTTCTTCAATGCTATACGTAGACATAATTATTTTTTTAACATTTGACAAAAACTCAATGTCATCTGCGTTACAGGTTATAACTACTTGGTTTCCATGGAAAATAAAAATTATATAAATGCAACAACCTTTGGTTGCTTGATATAAAAAATGACAAAGGCAATCGACAAACTTCAAATAATTTATACGACGTGTATTGCAAATAATGGAGGTTATATAGAAAACTATTTAAAAATGTAATTAGTTTGGAACTTTTGTGTTTTTTAATTATTTTATTGTAATGATATTTCAAATTTTTTTTTTAATTTAAAATAAATAATATTCAGAGTAAAAATTAGGGAGTGATTTATTTTTTGCATAAAACGGAAGTTATGCTTACGAGATTATTATAAAAAATGACATGGCCGAAAACAAAACGCAACAGCGCCTTTAATATTAGTTTTAGGTATAGGACATATACATACCAAATGAAAGGTAACTAAAAGGTTATTCAATAAAATGTATAATATATAGGGTGTTCCATTTAAAAAAACTGTTTTTTCTGGGATTGAATTATCACTAATTTAACCCATTATGTGGACCACCCTGTATATAAAAAAGCAACCAGGGTACAAAATTAACATGAATTGGATCCTACTTAATTGGTTTATTATTTCAAATATACCAACAAAAAATTGACTAGTATTATTAATTATTTTTTTTGGAGACACAATTTTTTAAATTTTCATCTTTTTTTTTATTTTCAGGCTAAACGGCGCCGAATTCGAACATACATGTATATACAAACTTAACTTGTTCTTCGGAGAGCAATCAAAATATATAAAAATATATAGGGTGTTTAATGAAAAATAATGAAGTTTAATATCATATCTAATTTTTGAAGCACCCTGTATACATAGATCGTAAATATTTAAGCAGTCCTTGAAATATCAAGCAACTTTCATAAACAGTTTTTTTCGGTATCTCTTTTAATTTTTGAGATAAGGGGATAGGTTACGTTATGTGGACCACCCTGTACATACATTATACAATATTACTAGAAAATGCTAAAGCTATTGTAACAAAGGGGGGCGTAATAATTCAAACCAGTCAAACTGTCGAAAATGGTAAACCCACCCTTACCCCACGGCTAATGCTTTCCAACAAATTCCAAACGCCAAACTTGGGGAATTAATTTAACTTCTTCTCCAAACAGCTTAGGTTACTTTTTTGTCGGATTTTCACAATGAGTAAATAAAAATTGCAAAGTTGACTACTAGTGGTATATAGTTGTCTTGTACACTTAAAATTTAAAAATCGATTCTTCTGATAAAAATAAAAACAGACAGAAAGATTATATTAACAAATGCTTTAAAGCCCCTCTACGACAAATAAAAAAGATATTGTTTTTAAGATTTATTAGAATTTTTACAAATAAAAAGTACTCACCATTTCATAGCGAAGTACATGTACCAATTACATAAAATAAGCCTCCAAATTAAGTCACTTCCTGTGAAAACACCATACCGTTAAAAAATATTAGTTAATATTATTATTACATTTAATATTTCAAATAAATTTAATAGATATTGTTTTTAAGATTTATTAGAATTTTTACAAATAAAAAGTACTCACCATTTCATAGCGAAGTACATGTACCAATTACATAAAATAAGCCTCCAAATTAAGTCACTTCCTGTGAAAACACCATACCGTTAAAAAGTATTAGTTAATATTATTATTACATTTAATATTTCAAATAAATTTAATGCCCATTTGAGAAAACTGCAGCTCGAGAAAGTTCAACAGCCAACGTGCCTATTCACAACGTAAATAAAATCTGATTTAAGATTCATACAAAGGAATAAATCCTTGTATAAATTATTACCGTTATTTATTATTTGGTTTAAAATATTTTGTACATGTTGTACAAAAACACATAAAATACGTTAGCAGCCGCTCTCGACTTGCTGTAATGCCACTAATAGTTGGAATCGGCTTTTAATTGTGCAAATATTCCTTAAATAGCTTTTGGCAGTTACTGTCATGTTGGGTGTTGGTATTTTCGCCTCTAAAATATATTGTGTAAGTGCTCCCCTGACCTAATAATTGCCTGATGATGAGGAATGTGTAATTTCGCCCCCGCTTCGGTAGATGTATATAAGGAGATTAAAGGAAGATACCATGTCGGATAAGAAATACTTATATTATTATAATAAAATATAAATCGTTTTACATATTATTGATAAATTACATTACACAAATATCTATTTATTTTCAATTATGTTTTACTTTTGAACAGCACAATGGAAAGAACTACTTTTAAGAAAGTGAAGCTTAACTGGTTGTTAACCTCTTTATGGTTTTCCAAATGAATATCTGTTTATTTTTGATATTTACGTTATGAATCTTTTCTGACCTTTTTAAATTTTGTATTTGCAGTGCCGGCCGATTTGAAATTCCTTCAGCTTTTTGACAAATACAAATAAATTAGGGTGCGTTCATACCTAGAAGAAAATAATATATTTTTTACAAGGACCTGCATTAGACCGAAGGGCTTGCTACCTACCACCGCGGCACCGGTGAGAGGTGGGGCGAAATTATATATTTACCTATACAGGGTGTCCCATTTTGGGTACTTTTGCGGGGTATGTCCGTTATTTTTAGATAGAAAGTTGAGGTTTTCACGACTGTGTGCTACTTCTTCGTAAAACTAAAGATGCTGTTAACAAAATTTTCATAGCCCTTTTAAGATTACAGGACTAAATTGAAAGTGTTGCATTTTCAGGCACCCTTCGTATCTCAACTATCGAAAATGTAAAAACTGTTATCCAAATCAATTCTGCCTTTGGAATTGGTATACAGGGTCAGGTCAAAAAGTTATCGGACCCTACTTTATTTTTTTAAATAGAATACCCTGTATATTTATAGACTATAAAATTTGTCTTTTTGTTACCTTTTCAAAAACATATAATAATATGCACTTTTTCTCAGAAACACGCATATAAATAACAATTTTCTGAAATTAAATGCATAACTTAATAGTAGGCTATAGCTACAAAAATAAATATCAAATATATCTCATAGGTTTTGGATCGACTTTTAGATTATAAAGCAGTTTATAAACGTTCTTTTGGTATTTTTATTGAATTGATATTAATCAATTTCTTAGAATAATGGCAGCGTATGAAAATTATGAAAAATATGATATGCTGGTATGTTTTAAACAGAGTAATGAAAATTCTGAAGAAGCCTCAAAATTATATTTCTAAAGGTAAGTTAGCTATTATGGCAAATTTAGTTGAGCACGGATCATTTGTTCACCTGCGTCCTAAAACATACAACAAAGAGAACAGGGAAAGAAAAGGCATAAATGTTTTGGGATATATAGAACCAACACCGTCCTCATGTAGAAAAATTGAAAAGGAGATTGGGGTGCCAAAAACTGACGGTCAGAGGATCTTGAAGAAATATAAGTATTATCCATACAAATTTAATATAGTGCCACATTTCCATCCTGGCGATGCCGAGCGCCGGGCACTGTTTTGCCGGTAGTATTTGCAACAAATCGATGCTAACGATTTATTTGGCAGACTTGTTATCTGGTCAGACGAATGCTTTTTTTCGAGTGGAGGATTTTTTAATCGTCACAATACCAGGAACTGGCATAGTGAAAATCAGCATTTAATGTTTGAAAGGGCATAACAAGGACGCTTTGGAGTTGGGGTGTCGTGTCTTATTTTGGGCAGACATATAGTTTATAGGATTTTTTAAGGAGGTCTTACAGCACGTAGATACCTAGAAATCCTTAAAGAAGTTATTCCAGAACTGCTCGAAAATATTCAATTAGCCCAATATAATGCTGCTTACATACAGCAAGATGGTGCCCCTAGTCACAACTTCTCTCTCTAAAGGCTCTTAAGGGCGTTTCTTGACAATAACTTTCCTTAAAGATAGATAGGTACCAACGGACCTGTTAGAGGGCCTCCACGATCTCCAGATGTCTCAATTTTAGATTTTTTTTTATGGGGCCATATACAAAATAAAGTATATAAAACACGATATGACGGCATAGCAGAACATGGTCGTCAATTTAAACATGGCCTTTAAAAATTTGTTTTTTTCTTTTTTTAATAATGTTATTTTTTTGTGTTTATTATATTGTTGTTGGTTACAAACTTACTGTTATTAAAAAACTCTATAGGTATTTTTATATAAGAATTTATCTATATGCAAGGTATCCAACTCTTCGTTAGCAATATGTAACTTTCAGTTGTTTATTATTGTTATTCTTGGCCTACTATTAAATTACGCATTTAATTTCAGAAAATTGTCATTTATTTTCGTGCGGAATTGAGTTATACGGGAAAACTTAACAAAAACAGTTTTCACATTTTCGATAAGTTATCTGAGAGTTGAGAGACGAGGGGTGTCTAAAAATGCACCATTTTTAATTTAGCGCTGTATCTTAAAAACTAAAAGGGCTATCATCATTTTGTTGACAACATTTTTAATTTTATGTATAAAAATAACGGAGATACCAGCAAAAGTACCCTAAACACACTGTACTTGCATTGGGCCGAAAGTCTAGCTACCTACGGGTGGCCAAATTATATGTCCCCGTCATGTTATATTAATACATTTAAAAATCATGTAGTTCTAGGGAAACTTACAATATAGCAACCATTGCTGCATGGCAATGGTCATTGAGAATAGCTATTTAGGCAGAATAGTCATTGTTAAATGTTCCCAAATAAGCTATATATCAGGACCCAATAAGAGACCTAAGCGCTATGGCTTAATAATAAGTCACCCACGCACAATACTCAATATAAAATCTTAAATTTGGTGGTGTTTTGATTTTTTAGATATGTAATTTTCTACTCAAATATATCTACATCCTTCTTTAATTAAAGTGTACAGGGTTATCGAACAATGGCTATGTATATTTTTTGATCTAAAGTGTGGTAATTTATTTAAAAAAATCGATTTTCCGCACTCCAGCACTGAGAAATGTTCATGTACTGTGATATTTTCCATTGACACCCGAAATTAAACTGGTATTGACATCGCTACCTGTACAATCTCTGACGGTATTTAAATCTCATTATGACAAAGAAAAAAAATCAGATTTTAAAATTGTTCTACCAACTAGCAACATTAAATTAACTTTAAAAAATAAAATGAAATTGACGTTTTTTTGCATACATTATATGATATTGCTAAATTGAACATTACAACTATAGTCATTTTAAAGAGAAAATTCATATTTCGACACATATAAAACAGAAACATAGGAAAAATTGAATAATATAGTTATGAACGGGAAATATTTTATATGTTTTCATAGAATGTCCTTATAATATTGTCTCTAGAATTCGATTAATTTCATTTAAATTTTTTTTACTGATCTCTCCGATATTTCTATTGGGTTGTTAATATTCATAACTACAATTCAAATATTCAATTACTTCTGGAAAAACCATCCTGTTGGCAACATTATTGCAGATTTGAATTGGCAAACAAGCAAACCAAACATTACCTGAGCTAATCTCCAGACGTGTATCTCCCATAAGGCTGAGTACGCTGAAGCCTAGGACCTCCAAGGGAATAGGGGACCCGTCAGGAATATGAATGACCTTTTCTTAGTCATCAGATTATATTCCGGCCTGCGTTTGAGGTACATTTATTTACAAGTGTATTGTGGATGACTTTTTTATTCATCTGCCTTTTTTCGATTCCCTTTTCGCAATTTATTTGTCGATCATAGAGGGGGGGGGGCAAAAATACCCCAGGGCCTCCAATAACTATCCGCTACTGCTCTTCCTTTGTTTGATATTTATTGGAGTTAGTAGGTGCAGTAATTTGCATTTTTCCTGTATATACCGCTGATGTATATGATGCTTTAACAGCCCAGGATTTTATTGCATAAATTGTTGTCCTCCACTATTAAATATACAATGGCACTGGCGGCTATTCAGGTGAAGTAGGTGAAGTGCTACTTCACCAGGAAAAATAAACAAGCAAACATCTAACTATATTTATTATATATCTCTTAAAATTGGCAAAAAATAATCTGTACATCTCGAATAAATATTTTACTTGACCGTTGGCGGCATGTCTTTTGAAAACTTTCAATCGAACTTTATTATAACAACTATAACAGTGGCCCAAACCGCTTCGACTTTGGCTGGAGGTGCTATGTTTAGTTTACCAGCGCCATACAACGCTCTCGGTGAATTGCTAACGCAGTCCACTACACCCACGTGTCGTTCAGTTTGGGGTGGTTGTTTACTTTTATTTTCGCGGATTTCGCTGCAATCGGTTAGTTCCTTTGCAGTTTGCTTGACTGTTTTGTCTTATATTTATTTATGGTGTTGTTACAACTTTATTTGGTGTCGGGTTTATTAATTTACATTATTGATGAATCCGATCACTGATGTGGTTTGCATTTTGTTGGAAACTCCATTTAATCGATGGGAGGAACAAGATCAGAGTTTTAAACGTCATCCTGGTTTTCGGCGTACAAATGGTTATGCGGTAGTCAAATATTACAAAAATTGTTTTGCTGGCCTAGTTTCCAATAAATATTCGCGGTCATGATGACAGCAGCGAGTCAATTAATAGGGGGAATTTTAAAAAGCTTTTAGGTTTATTAATATCGAGAAGTTTCCAAGAACTAAAAGATCATCACGAAAAAATTAAAAATGTTTTTACTGGTGACTCGAAAACTATTCAAAACGAAATAATTGAATGTTTTTCTGATTATTTAATTGATCATGTAAAAAATGAAATAATGAACACACAGTTTTTTTCTGTGCAAGTGGATGACACAACTGATATTACGCAAACCAGGATTTTATAACGTCAGCTCCGATACAACGTCGGAGAATTTATATTCTCTATTGGATCAAATTTTGGACCAATTTGACTATAAATATAAATTACTAGGGCTATCCTACGATGGCGCAAGTGCGATGTCTGGCCGTCTAAATGGCCTTCAAAAAAAAGAAATAGTGCAGCAGGCTGTATTTGTCCATTGTCTTGCTGCTATGAAGGATAGGAGAATTTATTTAGTATACAAAATTTTGATAAGTCGTAAAAAAATATTCTACCCCTTCCACATATAAAAAAATTCTGGAAAAAAATTATTGCGATATTTTCTTGCTTCATTTGCACTTCACTTACTTTTTCACCCGCGAGCCGCCACTGATAGAACGGGAATGATATGATGGTTTCAAACAAAAAGGCTTCAGAGTTCTCTGAACTGAAATCTATTTTATGTTTCTTGAGCATTTTCTCCACTTTTGCAAAATATTCTTATAATTTGTCAACTATAGAATATTCATTTTTTAACTTTAATTCAATGTTGCTAATTCGTCAACTTTAATGTCTGATTTTTTATTTTTTTTTTCTTTGTCATAATGACATTTAAGTACCGCCAAAGATTGAATAGGTAGCGGTAAAAATACTAGCGCCAATTTAGGGTGTTAATGAGAAATATTCTGACGGTAGACGAATATTTTCTCAATTTAGAAGTGTGCGAAATCAACCTTATTAAAATAAAATATATCACTAAGACCCAATAAATATTCCACCAATTGAAAAATCAGTAAAATATATAGTATTTTTATTGAATCAATTTCAAAATGAGCGGTAGAAGTTTTATTTGATGTTCAGTTGTTTTTCACTCATCATTTTCGAATTCTACGGGAAGAAATATAATAAATGGCTATTTTGGTTTTCCAAATCAAGACACCGATATAATAATAATAATAAACACGTTTATTATTCCAAAAGAAAATTACAAATTAAAAAAAATAAACATAGACATCTACAATAGGAATAAAAGGCCACTTATCAGCTTCCTTCACAAGCGAAGGGGCTGTTGAAGCCTATTAAATAATTAAAAAAAAAAAATATTATTAACTTTCATAAAGCAAGTTAGTTTGAAGTTTTTCTAAAAATGAGTGGTGCAGGGTGATTAAACAAAAAAATATATATACATACGAAAGTACGCGTCCAAGTTAATAGCGCTATGCTACTGAGGCACGAGACAGAAAATGAGAGAGAATTATTTTAGACATATGCAAAGTAGAGAGGGGATGTACGAGAAAATAAATACTAGTTTTTTGTTTAACGAGGTCCGCCGTTATTGTAGTTGTTGGCCGAGCAATTTATTTTTCATTGATTTTTTAAAAGATGCAACTGACAGTGACGTACTGGTTATTTTATATTTGTTGATTAAGTTAGCAATTTGAAAAGAATAACTTTTTTAAACTGTTCTTTGTTGTGTAGGGTACTGATAGCAGATACTGTCGGCGTAAATTTAAATTATGCACATCCGTACGGTATTGAAGTTTATCGAGGAGATATGGAGGACGGTGAAATTTTAAAATTTTGTAAAAAAAGCAGATAGAGTGTAAAATACGACGATGTTGCATGTTAAGCCAGCCCAATTCGGGCAGTTTATGTGAAACCCTCTGCCTTCGTCTAATACCATAAATAAAACGTATGCATGAATTTTGTAGCTTTTGAACCCGATTTGTAGCCTGTAAATCAAGGAAAGGACCATAAACGTTGTCTGCGAAATTAAATTGTGACAAAATGAGAGTGGCGGACAACAAGGCCTTGGTTTTTTGATTAAGTACATATCGCTGAGAGTACAAAGGTTTTAATACTGAGAATGCTTTTTGAAGACATGAAGTTACGTGATCATTAAATTTTAATTTATTGTCTATGACAAGCCCGAGACTTTTAGACAAGTTTTTAAAAGCAACAGGGTTGGTGCCGATTTCGATTTTAATAGTGGATTCAAGACGTAAGCGTTCAGTCTCGTTACAAAATAATAATGCTGCGGTTTTACTCGGGTTAATCTTAAGAAGATGTCCATTGGATTTACTGAAAAGATAGTGTAAGTCACGGTTGATTTGATTGTTTGCTATTTCGGCTTGATTGGGGTTAAAAGATAGGTAAATTTGAGTATCGTCTGCATATGAATGATGATGAAATTAAATGTGTAAATACTGTACAGAAGAGGACCGAGAACGCTGCCTTGGGGAACACCCGCTGTGATATTGAGTAAATCGGATTGTTTGCCATTCAAAATTACCCTCTGGCTTCTGTGAGAGGAAAGACGCCAACATTGCCACCGCCGACTGGCCAAAGCCAATATATTTTAGAATAGAAAGCAATATATTATGATGAATCAAGTCGAAAGGTTTTGTGTAATCTAATAGAATGAGAACAGTTGCCTGGTTAAAATGTTGTGCTCTGACAATATCATCTACAATATCGAATAAGGCAGTGGCGCTACTGTACCCGGTTCTGAACCCAGATTGTTTATAGGGGATGATATTATTACTGGATACATATGAAGAAATTTGAGATTCCATTACTTTTTCCAGAATTTTGGAGAGCGTAGGTAATAAGGAAATCGACCTTAGTTGACTAAAGTCGGTAGGAATTTTTACTTTAGCTAGTGGGATGACATGTGCTAACTTCCAATTTTTTGGAAAATATTGTTGTAAAATACAACAGTTGACAATGTGTGTTATGTATGGAATAACAACAGGACAGCACAAGGAAATTAGAGTAATATTTAGGTTATCTGCACCGAACGACTTAGACTTAATACTGAGAATAATATTGGCTAACAGTTCTTCTGAAATGGTATTAAAATTAAATGACTTGTTTGAAAGGAGATTATTATTGTAAAAATCGATTAAATCTTGTTTGAGACTAGTACGATTTTTTGTTAATTCTGTAAAAAATGTGTTCATTTGACTTATGTTTTGAAGTTGTTCGGAAAAGTTCTTGTGAGATTTGTTTAGAATATTTAATTTTTTTAATTCTGCCCATTCGTCTTTGATACTGCAATTGTGAAATTTATTGTTTAAATAAACTTTTTTTTCAGTTCTTATAGAATTAGTCGCTAAATTTCGGAGCTGCTTATAATAGTTCCAATGCTCGGTAAGTCTGGTACGTCTGAATCGATTTAAAGCCTGATTTCTAAGGTTTTTTTAAAAGTCTAATGTTGTCAGTCATCCAGGGACAGTAGGGTTTATTTGAACGGTTAGCAGTTCTCAATGGGGCATGTCTATCAAACAGCTCCAAAATAGTATCAGTGAGAAACGAAATTTTTTCATCGATGTTATCTATGCTATAAATATTATTCCAAGGGATGGCCTCCAAGTCGGCCTGAAAATAAGTCATATTAATTTGTCGCAAAGCCCTGTACTTAAAGGTATTATTATTTTAGCACTGGTGTAATACTTAGCGCCACCTATTGGGGCTCCGGTGGTTTGCGGCTGCGGACCTATAGGTAATTTGGCAAAGTATGCACTAGCACCATCATGCGGAGAGTAGATACTAAAATCGAAAAAAATGCGCTTTCACACATCAATTCTTGTCCGGATATATATATATATATATATATATATATATATATATATATATATATATATATATATATATATATATATATATATATATATATATATATATATATATATATATATATATATATTGTTAATTATTTTCCTGGGTATGTTAGGTTAGGTTAGGTTTGAAAAATAAAACTATAATTCACATCGACATCACGAAACATGACTCAAAAAACATTATATTTAAAACAAAATTAATATTATATATAGGGCGCACCTTGGAAACATGTCGATTTTACGAATGTTTTTACGATATATGATCGATGAATTCCGTATGAAAAGCTCTGTTCATTGGTGCATAAAATTACTTAATGTTCAATTTACTATTTAAATGTGTAAATAAAAATTAAGTTGATTATGTCTTTGTGCTATAAGACTATAATGTGTAGTATTAAACTAACTGGTGTAGGGTATTTTTATAGACTACAGGCAAGTACCGTTTTCTGGCGATAAGACATATGTGGTGTTAAATTTGTGAATTTAAACAGATTCGTTTTTTAGACCACTTTGTAGAGAGTAGAAAAATTGTCTTAATTGTCTCAAGAAAAACTTATCGAACAATGAAGTTCACGAAATAAAACCGCATGCATTGACCACCAATTAAGATTACCAGTGATTTGTTAGGACCTTAACCAAAAACCACTTTTTTTGGTATTAAGATATATAGGGTGAAATATTCAAAGACATTATCTTGGGCCTCTTTGTATAAGAAATAAAAAATAAGAAATTATCCAAAAATACTTATTGATCCCGAAAGTCGATCAAAACTAACCACGTATTTAGAACTATCACAGTTTCCAAAATCGAAACTTCTCGGCTGAGACACCTTGTGTATTGGTAGTGCATGTTACGATGAACTAAAAAAAAATTATGTTTTAAAATGAATTATTAAACTATATTAGAGGATTTATTTTTGCTAATTGATTTTGTTGGTGCGTGAGTTTATTTAATTTATTATTTAAAAGATTTAAATCTTATCGATTTAGAAATAATCCCAATGAACTAACTTAGAAGAATATATTCCGTTTTTATATTTTTGATATACAGTATATTTTTTATATTTAGATTGTATTAAAGTTTTTGTTTGGTTTTTTTGTTAACTCACAGTAAAAAAAAATCTGTAAATTGGTCTTATACTCTAAGAATACTCCCTGTAATTACTATTTACTTTTCTCGATGAAAGGAAGATCGGGCATTGCTTTTACCACTTTAATTCTTAAAACCTAAGTGCCTGATGTTAACACTGTTTTCCAGTCTTGACTGATGTCATTTTGAATCATAAATGCTTCTTAACTGTAGCATAATGAATCCTTGCTTGGTTGTTCAGTTATATTCAGCTACGATTTAAATTAGTTAATGTAAATCATGTTATTCCCAGTTTCCTGTCTCTGTGGACGTCACTTTGAACATGCGACAAACAAAAATCTTTTTTGGCTTTATCGCAACTGAATAAAAATATTTAACTTTAAATTGATTGAAGCAAATATGTAATAAAATTAAAATATAAACACAACAAATAATCTGAATATATTTAAAAATGAAGACGTCTATTGAATCAAGTAAATAAATAAACATAGTAAATTGGCGGGTTTCGTCGGATTGACTTTAACGAAAAATGATATACGTTATTGATTTTCTGGGCAACTGTAACTTATTAAGGCTCTCCGAAATGGAAAATATGCAAAATTTTATTACCGTATCAATCAGGCGTGAGAAAATATCTGTCGTTAAAACTTCGGTTTATTCCAATTACCAACCGCAGTAAATAACATCGCAAGGTCACAAATTGATTGGAAAATAAAAGCGTAAAATTATACACAAAACAGATTTTACAGTAGTTGGGTATTTGTAATCGGCTTAAACATGAATTTTGCTGATATAATATGATTTTGTGAATTCTATTTGTATCTATGAGACTTGAAATAGCTTATCAACATTATAAGACACTAAAATAAAAATATACATTTTGAATAGTTCTTCTACGTCTGTTTATATCTAGAAACTTGAAACTGTGAGTAAAACTAACTTAACTTAAAATAAATTAAATTTGAAGTTAAATAATGAAAAAACAAAAATATAATAATTTAGCTTATTAACAGCTTATAACAAAACAAAAAACAAAACAGAAACAACTTAACAAATATATAAATTCTGTAATTCAAAAATAAACAATAATTTAATTGGTTAAAAATTGAAACTAAGTCGAATTAGCTATATCTTTATGTTACAGGGGCACCTCTTATGAAACGTAAGCGATATTTATCTCTTATCTATACCATGTCACATGATGTGTCACGCCTTAAACTAAATTTGTTTTTGGTTTGGAAATGGCTCTAAATACTAGTGAGGGAATAATCGATTTCTTTTCTGCTGGATAGTTGTGAGAATTTGCATTTAAGTATTTATTTTGTATGTGTCGGTTATCTATACACAGAATGTTCTAATGTACCATTTTCCTTTCTTTGAATAAATATATCTAGAAAACGAACTGTTCCATTAGATTCAATTTCCATTGTGAATTTAACACCTTATGATTTTTTTGACTAAGGTGGTCCAGAAATATGAGATTATCTTGTATATCATATGCATATCTGAACCAGTGTTTTGGTTTTAGTGGTGTAGATGTTAAAGCAATATCCTCAAAGCCTTCCATATTCGCTACCACAGGTGATAGATGAGATTCTATAACTACCTCTGAGGTTTGTTCGTAAAAAGTTCCTTGAAAAATGAAATAAGTAGCTATAAGACAAGCTTCCACTAGGTCTATTAACTTATTATCGAGATTATTATGGTCCAATATGTCTGATATAATTTTAGAAATTGGATCTTAACATAAAGATTTGGGTATAGTAATTCTACATCGAAACTGACCAAAATATCTTCGGCATCCTGGACTGGATTATCTTAAATTTTTCTGACATGTGCAGAGTTTTTTATAAAAGAATCTGTTTTTGCCGGTAAATGGATTAAGAAAATTTGAAAGATATGTACCTAGTTTGTATGTGAGTGAGTCTATTGCACGACGATCGGTCGAAGTGCTACATTGTTCTTGTGTACCTTAGGAAGATCGTAGAACCTGGGGATCTTGGAGCTGCTTGGCTTGAATGATTTTTTCTCCGGTGTTGACTGGGTGCGTTAGTCAGATTGGTGATGCGTCTTTCTATTCTACTTTTAGGGTCTGCCTGCATAACCTTATTGGTGTTGTACGAGGGCTCAAAATCAAGTAAAACATTTGTACAAATAAAATCAGCCTTAACAGGCTAAATTTTACAGCATAATGTGACAAAACAATTAGATAAATTGTCATACCAGAAAGATAAAATATTAGTGGCTATAAATTTACTATATAAAGTTATTGAATCTTTTAAATCAAGTTATATAATACTAATAATCAATTACAAGAATAATTTGTTGTTTACCAGTTTAGAAACAACGCTCAAATTACCCTAAGGGTCAATTGTGATAAAAAAATAAAATGTTCTAGTTTCAAGGCTTTTCTGATTAGATGCGTTAGTTTTTATTGCAAAGCAATCTTGGGTTGTGTAAAAGAACATCCCAATGAACCATTGACAAATTTTCGATTGGTTATAGTGCAAAAACTAAATCTGCTAATAACAAAATAGATTCTTCCTCATCTGATAAAGATGAATAATTATTATATTTAATCCGAATAAACACTTGACATAAACATGCACCTTCCTCCAAACATGTCAGTAAATGCAGAGCAATTTTTAGCTCTAACACAGCAACCGCGATGGTTTTGGTAGACTTTTACAGACAAATTAACGCGGGGAAGGGAGCGGTTGCTGTGCGGGTACTAACTCTGACTTAAATATGTAACTTCCACTAAATACGTTACTAATGGAGAGCAGCTCTTCTATGTCAACGCGGAACAGCAGAAGCGATTGAGAGATGCATGTATAATTATTGCGCTATACATGTAAAATCCTTCCTCATCATCATCTTGAGGAGAAAGCTCATTTGTTAGGAGCAGAATTTCTTCCCGCACTGCAACCTTCGTTTCCGCAGTCCCCCGTTGTTCTTTCTGAGTACACTTTATTTATAGATATATTAGTTTCACGATAAAAAGAGGTTGCGCTCGTTATCAGTTCATTATAAACGACCGCCGCGGCCGTGACTACAGGGATGCCACGTTATGTTTTTTACTCGATTGCACATACAAAGGAGGTTAATGTATTTACCTAATCATGTATGTATTCAAGTGTGTATGTACGAATCCAATATTTGTAACCACCTATAGGATAAACGCTTGGATCGATTTTCATGAATAAGGCATCAAAAAACTCGACCGTATCTCACGAGTAATACTAGCTAGAATTGCCTATAAAAATCAAAATAGCGGAAGTGGTATGACATTTCTCCAACATAAAAAAAAATATATTTATAATTCATCGCAATAGATATCAAATTAAAAAGATGCTATCCCAGTATACAGGATCTCCCATATATAAACAATTATTTCACGTTCAGCCTATATTATCTAAACGGTTGATCTTGGGCGAAAGAAGTAAATACACCGAAGAAACGTCTATGCACAATCTATAGACTGGTATAAAATTCAGCTCGAATAAAAGGCTGATTTTTGAGACATTTTTAATTTTTTAAATGTAGCGTGCACGAATTTATTTGCTTGGTTTTGACATTTAGTCCTACGACAAAAACGATTAGACTGGTCAAAAGCTCCATATTTTTGCTACCAGATGTAGATTTACTTTATTTCTTTACTAGTCGAGTTTAGGAAATAATGCAGTTTCTAAATAGAACTGTGAGTTTTCAAGGCGTACCTAGCCGACGTGACATCAGGAAAAACATCTTAACTAGACAGACTTTTTAACACGACATGAGTTTAGAAAATTGCAAATATCTCCACAAATGCTTTCAAGGGCAGTAAAAATAGATTTTTGAATTTCACGAATCTTGCCCAAATATTGTAGTTTCAATACCTGTAACCTGACTCTTAACAACTAAACAAAAAAGACCAGTTGTGCTTATTCAGTCATGTATCCATGGGATTTGTAGTGTTGTGAAACGTATTTCAAATTAAGATTAATGGCAATATTGATTGATATATTTAAATATATAAATATTAAATATATAAATATTAAAATATTAATTACTTACGTGTTAAGAAAGTTGCGACACACAAAATATACTATAATGTGTTTGTATAAAAACAAGACATAGAGGAAACAACTTACAGATTCTTCTGCTATCTGAATACATTATTGCTTATAACTCGCAAGTTTATGTTTTCTATTGAATTTGAATAAAATGTCTGTAAAATTCCCTAAAAAGGAGAAAATCGAAAGAGTTGTGATAGTGGGCGACAAGTTTAACGCTTACAGATAAACGCGAAAGTATATAATGCAGTAACATGGGATAAGATAATTAGCAATATATCAACTGAGCTCTTATTAAAAATAACATACAAGTCGGCAACTGATAAGAGAATATGCTTGTTGTGGAGAATTCAAAAAGTATATAACAAGAGTGTCATATCTACAGCATTTCAGCCAAAGTTTAAAGATATTTATTCTGTAAACTTTGGTTAAGCGTAACCCTACAGTAAGAATAAAAAGCGTAACGCATATCATTGAGATAAATAATAAATAATAATAATGCAGCATTGTGGTTATGGTAATCGATACAATTTCTATCTACAGGGTTTGCATTTATATTTTGAAACCTAGTTAGAGCTTTAACTATAGGAGATACAAAAAACTTTTTTTTTAAATGGGACACACTGTATATACTAGGTTTGATAGATTTATCAATTGACAAAAATCCTGCCATAAGATGCATTGCGTTAGATAGAAAGTATTCTCTTCTAACAATCCATGGGATCAATGGGAATACATTGCCTCCTATGGCATGCTTTTTGTCAACTTTCTCCATTATATTTATAATCGGTGAAACAAGGCGCATTTAATGAAATAGTAATAGTAAGATGTGTGTAAAAAATATAGGTTATGCATATTTTTCAACTTTAATAATTAAAAAATTGACACCCTAATATTTGAGAAGCGACTATTTTTTTACATATGCTACGATATATATTTTACTGATTAATATTATCCTAATATAAAAAAAATGCATGATCCCTTAATTCTCTCAGCATATATAGTATCTGTCAGTGTGGTTAGAGTTTTTGTCAAATTCTAACAAAATGAAATATTCTTTAGAGGAACGATTCCAAATTGTTCCCCTTTTTTACAAAAGTCAAGACAACGCAAGAGAAGCTAGGCGAAGATATTTAGCCACCTTTCAGAGAAACATATCACAAACATATTAGGAATAAAAAAATATTTGGAGAAACAAAATCTTTGCGTGACCAAAAAAAAGTTTACAAAGAAGAAGGATGCCATTGTAATTTTTTTACACATGATCCTACTAATTTAAATAATAATGAGATATTCAAGATACTCAAGACGAGATAAAATTAACTGACGTTAGATATTTCATGATTATCGGTCATTTTCTTTTATTCAAGAAGCAATGTTGCCAAATTTAATTTCATTTTGCCAGCGAAGAATTCATTACTGTTTATTAGGGTTGTTAATAATATTTTATTGCATAGTTAAAACCATGTTATTTGAGCACAAGGTGAAACAGTAAAGGGTGAGTACCAGGTTAGGTGTTGAACACATCATCATTAAAGCCATAACATAAAAACCCGTACAGTAAAAAAGCAACATTGATAGAGTCGGTAAATCGGTACCTGGTCAGCACCAGGTTAGGGGCCGAAGGCATCATTGTTAAACACAAAAACGGTAGAGCGGAAGCACTAGACGAAACAGTACCGAGTTAGCCCAAGGTTAAGCGCCGAAGGCATCATTATTAAAGCCGTAACTTAAAAAAATAGTACAGTTTAATTACTGGAAACGTAGAGTTAAGTTTAAAATATTTTCATCATAAATCAAGAAATGTAAGGCAATTTGGCAACGCTGCAAATATCCTTTTAGTTCTAATACCATATTATGGAGTTTTAGGGAATTTGGTCGGATTTAATTTTTTTTTTAGATCAAAAGTGCTCCATCCGCAAATTTAATTTTTTTAATCAGTACTATAAGAATTCCTATAAAATTTCAAAAAATCGTGAAATCCAAAAAATTTACTCTCAACAAGACCACAGATTTGTTTCCCAAATTATAATTAGACAACAAGATGATGACCCTTACGTATTTAAAAAAAAATCTGGTCAGACGAGGCTTCTTTTACAACTTCAGGCATGTTCAACGGTCATAATAAACACTACTGGGCAACTGAAAATCCAAGATAATTGGAGCCAATTAAAAACAAAGAGGAACTTCTCTCAATGTTTGGTGCGGCATGATAAATAATAAAATTTTAGGACCAATATTTTATAATGGAACGTTAAATGGTCAAAGACTCGACTTCCTTCAACACCAAATTGAAAATCTGTTGAACGAACTAGCTTCGGAAACGTATTGCATACTGATTTAGCAACAAGACGGAGGTCCGCCGCATACCACCCGTGCTGTTGTTAATTTCTTAATTGAGCGACATGCAGAATGGAGGGGACGCAAGTGACGCAACGGAACAATTGCTTGGGTGCCAAATAGTCCGAAACTGTCACATTTAGATTTGTTTCTCTGGGGCCACCTTAAAAACTAGCGTACCAGCAGAGGAACAATAATGTTAAAGAAATAATGACAAAAGTTGTTAATAAAATTAATGGACTAAATTACGAAAATAATATTTTAACAGCCAGTTTAGAAACACGCCAAATATGCTACAGATGTTTCGAGAACGATTGGGTCCAAATACAACATTTAAACTATTAGTGTTAGGAATTTTCCTTATTTAATATTTAATTAATCCAGCTTTATTTTTTGTGTAGAAGATCCTGAATAAAATAATTTAATGGTATGTTCCATCCTTCCTTGTGAATTTCCTTTTTTATCTCACAAATATTTTGTTTAAAATTTAAAACAGTATTTAATTTTGACAAAAGTTGAAAAAAAAAACACATTACAGGTAGTTTAATCACCTTTTCTTGTTAGCGAAATGTTTCCAGAATACTTAGTAATAGACAATAACCATTTTTCATAGAAAAACATATTGCGATAATATTAATCAATAAAAGTTATATCGTAGCATACGTAAAAAAATGCTCGCTTTTCAAATGTGAGATAACAAATTAGGTGTTCCATTAAAAAAAAAAACAAGATTTACGTCGTAGCTCTTTTCTTTGAGGTTTTTTAAATTTTACGGAAAAGGTTACATGGAGTTGCAATTTTCGTTTTCTTCAAAAATACAGGCAAAGAAAAAAATAAGTCTCTGTTCAGTCCTCGTTGGCGAACCTTGTACAACGTGTCCAAAAACGCATTTTTTTTTTAAAGCCGCATACATAATAATATATACAGGTTAGCAAAAACATTATTTTTATATTGCTTCTTGTAAGTGTAGCATTAGGTTCATTCGGTGAGGTATGAATTTTTCGAAAATATTTTTTTGGAAAAAAAATGTCGAACAAAAAATTTTTGAATTATACAACTTTTCCAAATAATTTTTTTTCTAATAAAATACCTAGTTTGCGAAAAAGCTAATTCATAAATGAATTTAGATTATAAATGTTATAATATTTAAAGACTTGGACATGGTTAACTCAGAAACTTAATACATTTTTGTGAAGGTTATAAGAACACCAAAAAAAACTTAATTAATGTGTAGAGAATTTAGAATTGTTTCTAAAATTAAGGTTTTTGGTATAAAAATAAGAAAATATGAAAAGTTTTGAAAATGATCGTTGAAGAATGAGTATAGCGAGCGCTAATTTCTTCGTAATTTCTATATGTTTTAGTAGTGGGAAATAGCGATTATGAAGATACCTAATAAAAAAAAAATTATATTTAATAATTGTTTTTACATTTTAATGCACATAAAATTATATTTCGAAAAAAAGACATTTTTCGCAATCATAATTTTTAATTTTTAGGTTAAATTATGCTTTTTATAAACTTCGGTTAAGGATGTATTAAATTAAATTAGCCTTCCTGTATGATTTGTTCGGTAAAGGACCAAGCACAAACTTCACATTCGGTGGAATTGACTGATTTTTTATATGTTGTACTTTTTGACCTCGTGAGCAAAAGTTATCATGGGCAACAATATAATTCTATGACTAGTTTTTAGCAAAATAGGATATTAAACTTTGCCCAAATTCTATATAAACTACATATGGAAACAGGATGACAACAAATTAGTTTTGAAACATATTAAGCGTATGCTACACCCAAAATGAAAAAAAAGTTTTATATGAATATAGGTCCGGAAACCCTTTACTTCCGAAATAAAGGGCGAATACCGTTAATGGAGAGTAAAGCTTTTGCGACTTTCGTTCATACAAAAAATTTTTCATATTTTAAGAAGCACTATCCTTATGTTGTTTCCCCAGTGTATTTTATACGTGATTTTGGCAAAGTTTCCCAACCTGCATGTTATAGACTAGTCATAGGATTAGATCGTGTCAATGTTATCTTTTGTTAAGGAGATCAAGAACTACCACATAAAAAAAATTAGCCGTTTTCAGTGAAATCGGTCTCCATAAGGTGTGTGCCTAGTTCTTTAAAATTACTTATTTCTGCTCAGCAGAGGGTAAAGCTTGTATCGTTGTGAAGACACTTTCGCCCGTGTGAGTGTGATGTGGTGTTGCTATGTGGCGTAGAAATGTTATTCGGTTTCTCCATTGTACGATATAATTGCTTAGTGTAAGGTGATTGTGTGGTGATTATTGTCTAATATCTAGTGAAAAGGACATCCTGGATTTTTAAGGAGTTAACCTTGATTTTCCAGTCTCTCATCTAGAGCGTATTGTATTTGTCTGCTCTTTTAGGAGTAGTTTGAGATGAGGCGTGTGGTTCTAGAGCGTATGGTGATGGCTGTGCCGTGGAAAGAAGATGATTAGAAGACGTTAACAACAAAACGGAGAAATATAATTTATATATCGTCAATTAAGTACAACAGATAAAAAAAGTAATAGGTATATGTGATCTTTGCATAAAGGCATGATATTGCATAGCTGACTTATGATTATGAGAAGATATTTTCGATTTTTTTTTAAATATAGTAATTTCTAGAACGGAAACTTTCCGGGCTTTGGTCAATTAAGAAATCATGGTTTTTAGAATAAGACCATGGCAATATGAAATTACTATTCGACGTTTCGTCTTCCCCTGTACGATTGCATGAATTAATTCAACGTTCAGATCTCGTGGCATGGAATAAAAATCGGTATCCCGTATAAAGCCGATACAGGGTAATAATTCCAATTGGTCACAGTCTTATCCCAAGAAAAATGATTTTTTTATTTTAATATTTATGGTTATATTATTTTTGTTGAGTAACAATTCGCTAGATTACAACTGTGACTTGTGACTGTCGTGTAAATACCAATTTTTTGTTAATTTTTGGTTTGCTAAATACGAAAATGATGTAAACACTTCCTAACACGTAAGATTTTTGAGTTATCATTTTTTCAGCAAAAATTAGTAATTACATTATTTTAAAAAGTAATGCCTGTTGGAATTTAAACCAGATAAATTCGAGCTTCGTCAAATTGGGAGGAAGCTTTAGAAATGGATGATGATAAGGCAGAACCGGATAATGTAACAGAAAAAAACGGTTTTTATTTTCCCGAAAGTGAACAAAAGGCACCTTATTTAATCGAGCAAGCTGAATAAAATTTTCTAGTTCGGGACCTTAACTTGTCCAAAGACCATGTTGAACTATTAGGTTCAAGATTATAACAATGGAATTTACTAGCTACTGGAATTAAAGCTAAAATGTTTAGGAACCATAACCAGGAGCTATCCTCGTTTATTATTATGCAAAAAAAATATGTGTTTGTGTTATTTCATTGTGGTTTTTTTATTTGTGGTCTTTTAAAATAATTGTTTCGGAGTTTTTAGGAAACAAAAAAGTAGAAATTACAAAAAACTTGTAGTAGAACTACTCGAAAACTACTGCAAAAGAGCTGTCGCATTCATTTTGGAATAAAATAACAATAACTGATGCATTCTATAAATCAAAATCTACACGTGGTGGACAATTTTGAGTGTTGAATTCGTAATCAGGATGCTTTAAACTCCTCCGTACAGCCAACATCAGTTGCAATTTTCTTTTTGTATTTATTGACTAGCCTTATTAGTTTTGTAAAAAAAGTTTACTTTTAAAATTTCCAAGTTAATTAACCAGTTGAATTTATGCCTAAGTGGAGGAGGACCGAATACAAAGTAAGAATAAAAGGGAAAAACATATAAGGATAACTAATTATTTTTATAAAAGTATTTGGAAATAAGTTGAAAAGTGGGCCCCAGATTTCTATTGTTGAAGGTCCTCCATTGATTTTAATCGGATACAGAATACGCTTAATTATTAAAAGGCATTATTACTTACTAATTTAGTCTTCTAGATTCTATACAGTTTTCAACAACATAACTATAGGTTTGCTTTCATCAAGTTGTTATTTGATGGCTGGGATTAAATTCCTAAGCACTAGTTTACATGATATTCATTAATTAACTCGTTATATTAGGAGACTGTTATTGTGGTATTTTATTACCTTGTAAACAAACAATTTGCTTCATTTCGCAGAGATCCTCATGTGCTGATTTAGGATGTTAGAGTTAATAAAATATTTCCATTACAATTTCCTAGAGAGTTCTAATTCGATTTGTACTGTAATATATTCTATATTTACCAAATAACTTAAATTGTATGTTAGTGGATTATTAGGTCCCCTGTTATTACTTCTTAGTGCTTTATTTGGTTTCCTGAGTTCCGTAAATATATATTTTTTTTAAATTTTAAGGTCAGCCCCAAAGTTTTTCTGATCGGCTCAAGAGTCTTTCGTTAGTGCTTTTTGATTTGATTTTCTTCAGAGCTTTAAATTTTTGTAAATATTTGCTTACCGTCGTTTCGGGTCAGCCCCAAACTAAACCAAAGTCTTAGTGCTTCAAATAATTTCGTTATTGCTTGCGTAATTGTAAAAATATTCGATTGTTTTATTTAAAGACCAGCCCCCACAAAAAACAAAAGACTAAATTCGGCGAATCATTATCTGAATACTAAATTTATTCTGGTTTATTACATATTTTTTATTAAGAATCTTGGTAAACCCGAAGTTTGCCGGATATTTTGTACCACTGCAACAACATATGCTTAAAAAAGTGAAAAACATTATCATAAAACTTCACTTTCTATCTCCTAAGTTTTTTTTTTTAATTCAAAAGTTAATTTTAGTATTCAAATATAATTTTTTATACCATGACAGGGTTTTCCAAATTATGATTTTTGAGAGTATTTTCCAATAATTTGAAATTTCAAATGAGCTGTTATATCTAATAATCATTACCTGCTTAAGAATTTATTTAAAAATAATATAATAATTATAATACATTTCAATAGAGTTTAAACTTGCTACTGATCCTATGGATTGTTAAAAGAGAACGGTTTTTGTCAATTTGCTCCGTTGTCTTTCAAAATATCGATAAGAAGAGGCACATTTAGTGGAATAGTAATAAAGAATGTCCCATTCAAACATAAGTTATGTTTATTTTCAACTAATGATTTTTAAGCATTTTTGATAATCTTAAAAGATAATACAAGAAAAATCGTACTTTTGTATTTAAAGTTTTTTTGTTCTTCTATAGTTAAACCTCTAACTAACAAAGTATAAATAAGAGCACTGTATTTACAATATATAAAGTTTTATTACTTTTGAAAAAACGTATAGATATATATATATATATATATATATATATATATATATATATATTATATATATATATGATGTATTATATATATATATATATATATATATATATATATATATATATATATATATATATATATATATATATAAATCCTAAAGTAGTTACAACTGTTTCCACTACTATATATATTTATTACTAATAATCCTACTAAGCACTTTGGGTTACACGTTTTTAAATATTATATATGTATTTTTTATTGCGAATAATACTTTATAGTAATTTTCCTTGTAAAGTAATTATATAATTACTACTGCCAAGCAACTACTTAAGGAATTGACTGAATTACTGAATACTGTTTCTAATCTGTTTACTAAATTACAACTTTTAAGTATCAGTACCTTCTCTGAAATCAGTAATTCTTGTAAGAATTACAGTAATTATTTACTACAAGTAAACTATTACCTCTTGTACTTGAGATTCCGGAGATAGGGTGCGCTGGTACGACATTTGGTTGGTGATTTTATAAGGACAGTGTCAATAATAGAGTAACCAATTTTTGATTGGTTCAGGCATATTGCTGCTAAAATCGTTTTCTTTACTTTTCGCCTACGTGGGTTTCTTATGAGGTGTGTTGTTTTAGTGTCTCATTTTATTAGTTTTTGTGACTATTAAAATGAATATTGATTCAAGAAAAAGTTCTGATATATTGGCCATATGGAGAAATGTATTTAAGCCCGGTTCACCCGTTTTTTGCTTGTAATTATAAAGTGTTTGTGATGAATGTGTAAAAGACTATGACAGTAAATATCTTAAGTTTAAGTTTACTCCAAGAAAAATTATAAAATATTGCACATTATTATATTTTGGTTTTATTTTTCTGTAAAAGACAATATTGTTCCGTGTTTTAGTGTATGTTTTATTTCATTTCAGCTTCTCAATTTGAGGTAGAAGCTCTCTAAGATTATAAACTTTATTTTGTAGGCCTTCTTCAGTGCATATTACATTACTATATTCACTTGGCAGACAACTCTCATTGATCGCTTGCACAAACATTGTTATTTGTTAAAAATCTAAATGAAAAAGTAAGTTTGTACTAGATAGTTCGAACAGATTAGTAAAGTAAAACATTAACATAACCCTACATTTACAACTGAGGCTGACAGAGGTTGTCAATATAAAAGTAGATCAATTTACTCATATTTTGCGAAAAACTAACGATAATATGGGTGCCCCTATTTAAACCTTTAGAAATTTTGCATCAATTTGGCGGATGGGTTTCTATTGTCGCCACTATCCTAAAGTCATTGTCAATTCGATCTACAGCTATTAATTAGTTGTGTTATCGTCTACGAGTAATGGTTCATAATGGCTTCACATACCGTAAGAAAAAAAAGTAGCTTTCGACACTCAGCCACATTTTATAGAAAATTAAAAATATTAATTTTTTTACGACTATCATCAGCATATTTACCAGATAAATTGCCTATTTAGTTTTAGGTCCTTAGCATAGCTAGAAAACTAAGTGAAACGCATGTATCCTACCTCAAATATCAATAACATATTCTATACGCTCTCACCATATTTCCAATTTGAGTGTTTCTAGTCGCCATAACTGTTTTGTTTGTATTAAAATGAACCATACATATTTTTAAAACGGTTTAAATAAAGACAGAAATAAGGAAGTGACGGATAAGGTGAATTATTACTATTCGGTTACTTAAAAGGAACTACACAATTCCGTATTAGATATGTAATAGTCAAAGTCACAGTTACATGTTATTCACAAAATATTTACCCTTAAGGTCAGCTCCCAAAATTGTTTTAATCGAGCCAAACTAGATGTCGTTAGAGAACTTTGTTAGTGCTTTTAGTGTTTCAAATGGTTGCTTGTTTACTTTATTTCAAGGTCAGTTCTGAATGTTTTTCTGATCGACCCAAACTAGGCGTCGCTGTAAGTGCTTCGTTAGTGGTTTTTGGTGCTTCGATTCATTTTGTTAGTGTATTTTTATTTTTCCAAAAATTCGCTTATCTTTATTTTTAGATCAGTCCCCAAAATTTAATTCAACAACTCAGACTAGGTATCGACATTAATGCTTTATATTGCTTTGAGTAGTTTTGCTTAATGCCTGTTGAATTTTGGAAATATACGCTTATTTTGATTTCAAAATTAGCCCACAAATTTTTTTCTGATCGACTGAAAGTAGTACTTTTTATATGAATCAATAACCATGAATAAAAATGTTTTACGTGGTATCAACGCTCAACATAAACGATTAACTGATTTTTTTTGTTAAGTTTAAAATCAAATATTTCGAAAACTAACAAACATGTGCATATGAGCATTTATTGTAAATAATTTAATGTCAATCTTAAACTGAATTCAGGCAATTTTTGTTTAGGAAGATCAGAAGAACTGTGGGAGCTGACCTTAAAACAGGATATGCTAGCCCATTTTCTGAAAATAAGCAAGCACCAACAAAACTAACCAAAGCATCAGGAAGTACTAACGAAGCACTAATTTACGGCGCCTAGTTTGGGTAGATCAGAAACATTTTGGGGCTTGACCTTGAAATAAAATAAACTTTGAGTCGTTTAGAAAGGTTTTGGGGGCTGACTTTGAAAGAAAAAAAAAATTCGACACTAAGAAAGCACTAACAAACCCAAATAAAGCACTAACGAATGACATTAAATTTGAGCGAATCAAAAATACTGAGGTTGACCTTCAAATAAAATAAACAACTATTTCCAAGCAATAACGAAACTACCTGAATGACTTAAAAGAACTAACGAACGACACCTAGTTTGCGCCGACTAGAAAAACTTTGGGTAAGCGAATATTTACAAAAAAAAGCTCTAACGAAATTAATCGAAGCACCATAAAGCACTAACGACCCACGACTAGTTTGAGACGATCAGAAAAATTTGGGGCTGACCTTGAAATTAAATGCCGATCAAGGTTATGAAATGAGTCACAAAACTTTGTGACAGAGTTGAATATTGAACATTTTGTGTAGTTAACCACTAACTAGCCTAAAAAGAAAGAATATTATACTACTTTTTTAAACTTAAAGAACTTAATTTTAAATCTGAAAAGCGGATATCCAGTATTTAATTCAATAATTGCTGGAAAAGGCATTTGCGGTCCAAGTCCAAGTCCAACTTAAAAACCTTTTAAACATCACTTTCCTACGCAGTATCAAAGAATTCGGTACATTGCTGAAATTCCAGCCAGATCCCAAAATTAATTACTGGTAGAATCGTTCAAGCTAATGACGGTAACTTGTGCTTTATAGGCCCTAATTTTTTTCAATTAGTAAATAGCGCCTGAACTATCCACATTCCACGATAGATACCTATGTCTAATAAATCATTCATCTATCTATCCATGCAGAGAGATAAATGTTTGTTTTTTATTATTTTTAATCTCTTGAAAATTCCTTGAAATATTATATTTATGCACCAATATCGCCTGTAAACAAAAAAATCCTTTTATCCACATGAAGTAATAGCAAGTTTTGGCATACTTTTTCAAGAAAATGTTACGTCACAAACTCATAGCTACTACTTTATGGATAACTTTATCATGTCACTCATCTAGCACCAAACAACAATATATGTTTTATTTATTGTTTCTACATTTTTCTCTACTCAGAAATGCTAATTACTTTAGAACAGTTCATGGTTACAGCTTGCGGTAACATTAGAGAATGCATATAGTTTGTATTCACTTCTTCTCGAGTGCAGTGAGTAACTTTTATTAAAAGTGTAAAATATTAACAGTTTTTAAGTAAATAACGGCAACGTTCGAGGAGTGATCCGACGATTTTATCATTAAAATATGTTTTTTAATCACTTATAGGAAGCAAGCATGATACAGTTCTGTTTTTTGTATCATGGCAAGCTAGTCACGATTATATTTTATACGTTTTTATATCTATCAATCGAGCACATCAAAAGACAGGACCTCAACAATGGCAAAAATATAAGAAAAATCTGCCTCTAAATATACGGAATATAAGGTTATCAAGACTAGAACTTATTATAAAATTATCAAGATTAGAAGACGTAAAGCCCTTCTTTAAAACTTTACAGAGTTACTTAAGAGCTGAATCGAGAAGGAGAATAGATTTTTTTCTGTCTTTTATCCTAATATTCACTTTATTTAAACATGGCAATAAAACAAAGGCGATTTTATGAATGAAAGAGGGTCGATTCCTAATATCTCAATAATTTTAAGTACCTTGGAAACAAACAATTGTGTTTGTTGATAATTCTTATCGCTCATTATGCTTAGGTGATAGCAAAATAAACAAATATCCCATTCAGCTAAAAAGGAGTTTTTAATTTTTTTTTAATCTTGAATTCAAAATTAAACGTGAATGTAAAGTTTTACAGTACAGTAGTACTTATAGTAGTAAAACTACAGGTACTGCAACCTACTTTCACACTTTTTAATTTTTTTTATCATAAAGTTAAACCAGTTTATAGATAAAGATTTAGCTCCTGTTGGGAGACTTTTGGTATATTTTATTAATAACACATAGACTCATTTCCTATACCTGTTCTTACATATGGCAAATTAATATTATTACAATTTCTAGTAAAGTATGAATGAACATTGCTTCTAAGTTCTATATCCAGATTTGAAGGCCTAATTCCACTTATAGATTCATGGATACACTACTCTAGTAGAAATACTCATCTTTAATTGCTAGTATGTTATAATTTCTTTATAAAGTATAGCAGTTTTGAAAATTGCCTATCCAAAGAGTACAATTTTTTTTAAGTTTTTGAACTTACAATATGTTTATTTCGTCATTACCACTCTCAGGGCCAAAAGAAATGAAGCCTAGCATTAAAACTTTACAGCGTTAATAGATGCAATCGTCCATTTCAGTCAAATGACAATCGCGATTTCGCTCTTTCAGTGCTCATCAGGCCGCCATAGACTAGTGAGCCCTATGTAGGGCAAAGGCACAATATGGAATCACCGAAACAACTATTGTGCTGGCTAATATCACGACCGGCATTGGATTATACTGTTGATCCCTGACTTTTATTGGGAGAAATAATGTTAATATAAACTTCAGAATAGACGCGTAGCGAGTTTAGGAAGACATTTTTTTTCTTTTTTAATCAACAATCGTGTTTATTACTATTTCTTCTTCGTCTTTTATTTGAAAGCCTTAAGTGTCTACTTACTATTGTTTGCCACCCGACCTATATGAGGTACAAAATAGTCACTACTAATCATTACATAGCGCAGTGGCGGACATATCACCGGGCAGTTCGGTGCGGTCCCCGGGGCCCAGAATCAAAGGGGCCTACGTTAAAATCCGAATTAAATCACTAATACTTGAAAAATTGGTTAACTTCCTATAAATTCCTAAAATAACAGGGCTGCAAACAGCTATCACAATCAAAACAATTCAACGGCCTGAAGAATTGGCTGAAATAAAGAAACTTGTAATGATGAAAATCCGTTTAATTATTAATTTACCCTCAACAAATCCAGATTTCCTTTCTCAAAAGACCCGAAACAAGAAAATATGAGCTTCAGTGAAATCTACTCGTCTTTCACACAGTATGGTATAGTTCCTCGAGTACCGCCTTAATTGCAAAGTATTTCATACCGGTAGTAACCAGTGAAGTAATGAAATTAGAGATTGGAAGAATAGTTCAGCGTAGCTGTAGTGAATTGTGGGGGGAAAATAAGACTATTAATAAAGCAGTAGGAGATTAAGTGAGATACAAAGTTTCTCTTTGGATATTAGTTTTAGGACGGTTATTTAGCATAACTTTAATATTAGCCATTAGGTAATTTATCATTTCGTAGTCATCGAGATAATATTGAAAATTTAAACGGATTTTTGCAATAGTAGAGCTTCCATCACATTACAATTAATTATAAAATATTAACGCAAGTTTTAAAAATGAGTGAGTAAGGCAATACAGAATAAACTAATTCACAGTTGTAAAATATGTCTTGTATCTGAAATAAATGTAATTAATATATTAAATAAAATAAGACATTCCCAAAAAAATAAATAATAGTTTTTGCCAGATTATAAATAATGAAATTATTAGAAATGTTCAACCATTAAATTTGAAATTAGAGAAAGTTTTTTAGTGTTTTAACAATTAAAAGATCAATTTGCGCCTGGTATGACTGAACCGATTTTAAATATATTGAAAAATCCTAATATTCCAATAGTTAACTGGGTAGGGCGGTGCTAGCATGATGAGTGCTGTCTACAATGGCGTTTAAGCAATAATTTCTTTAAGGTTCAAACAAAACAATAATTCCTTCAGGTTCAAACAAATGCTGAATATGTGCACTGTGCCGGTCATAATTTAGGGATTATTGATGCAATGGCGAGTGGTATTGATACCAAACATTTTTTTTTTATTACAAATTATTTATAGTTTCTTTTAACTTAGTATTGAACGGTGCCGGTGGGACATGATTTCAATTACTGGTGATTCAGAAATAACTCTAAAGAAGCTTAACACCATCCGCTTGCCAGGAAGGAAACAAGCAATTAAAGAAATAAAAATTCGATATTTTGACATTTTAAAGGCATTCAGAAAATGAATTGGAACCATCTAAAAAAAAAGAAATTAAAGAAGCTTCGATTGAGAATTTTAAATTTATTATTATACTCTTTTTGTTTAAAAGTTTAAGTCGAGTCAACTTTCAATCAATTTTAGACACTGTTCGAAAAACTTTTCTTATTTAACAGAAGAGGAGGCCTGTAATAGTTTAAACTGCAGTGTAAACGAACTGGCGCAGAAATGGATTAAGCTTCAAGACAAGAAAAGGCAACGGAAGTTAAACGTTCAGTCCAAAAGTAGAGACTAATTGTCTATGGCTAATATTTATTTTTTCTGCTATGGTTACTTTACAAAAAAAATAGTTCTTAGAACCTGGAAATTTATTCCTAAAATACAACTGAAGTAACTTTACAAAAATGTATTAGTTTATGTGCTACGTTTCCAAAATTGTGAGAGCTAGCTAAATTTGCTCTTAAAACGAACGTGCCAAATCTATATATAGCATAGGGGGAACATGTTTTGCACCGGGGACCACGGACCTTTAGATCCATCACTAATATAGCGTAAATCATGTTGTTTACTTACATATTACACAAACGACCTGTGAATCTGAGAACAAGTTCGAATTTTCATTTAATATTTTCCTTATAGTTTTATTTTTTGGCTTGCATTTGTTTTGTGAATTTTGCTTTTAGCTGAATTGGCAAATGATTTATAGCGATTTTACGATTGCGCTAATTCTTACAAGAAAGGACCCCGCAGATTCCGCTTTCATGGCTACAATTAAATTCTGCGGCTAGTTTCTGTTTTTGATATATATGGGGACGAATTTGGAATTTTGCAATTTCCATATTTTACGCAACATTAGTTTTTTTAATTTTAAATACTTAATATGTGTTCAAATAAATCAGCTGCTTAGAATCATTTTGAATAAAAGCTTATGTAAGTAAAAGTAAAAATAAACGTATACACAGTGAATTCTGTATTCCAGAATCCAATCATTATTCTTTCATATTCGACAGTATACCTAAAATATTAAAATTCCAATTTTTACTAAAATCTTTATTACACTAAAATAAATAGAAAGATTTAGCTGGATTTGTGATATCTTTATCAAAATTAAACGTAATTTAAAGAATTTTATCAGACATTTTTGTAAATAGCTCACATTACAGTGGCCATGAATTTTAATATACAAATTTTATAACCTATTGCATTATCTGAAAATCTAGATGTAATCTGTTTATACCTAGCATATTTAAATAGCCAGTAAAATTGGCACATTTTAATAAATTATCGAATGCTATAGAATAGATACAGCTTTAATAATATAATTGAAATACACTGATACAGGGTGTTTCATAAAATTCTATAAAAACTACGCGATTACTGTTATGTCAGATTCACCTGATTTTTCATAATTCCTTAAAGACTGATACAATTCTATTAATATAATACTAATACACAAGGTGTTTGATATATAGTTTCCCCTTTTTGTTTTAATAATTTAAATAACATCGATTATATAATTATTTATAACGTCATTTACAATAAAGAAAACTGTAAAATAAGCATGGACTATAATGCAAAAATTAAAAGTTAGATATTTACATCTATAACCTATTATTATTATTTTTATATTTAGTTAATACATATACAGTGTGTCACTTGAATGAATCTCCTTTTATCATTTGAACTAGTCAAAATAAAAATGTAAAATTTGCAAACTTTAATATCAGACTAATGCTCCTGTGTGATGTATGTGTGTTTCGTGATTGTATGTTTAAAAAAATAATAATAAAAAAAGAAGTCAAGTAGCACATCGTTTGAAAGGCCTTTGCAATACTAATATATCCTCAAATTATGGAGACATCAGTATTACACAATTTAAAATGGTGGCCATTCGTAAATGTTTCAAAACCTAAAAATATAAAAAAATATAAATTCTAAAAAACTTTCTGATATTTTATCCCTCACATGATTCTTAATTAATATTTTCTTATGAGCATGGGGGCTAAATGTTATAATTTTTATTTACAGGGTACTTTTTCGTTATAAAATACCCCGTAAATATACATTTACTTTTTTTTAGGTTCTGTCACATTAATAAACTACCGCCATTTCGAATTGTAATTATAATGACCCTATATCTTGGAGATAAATTATTGTTAAAAAGACTTTTCAAAAGATGTACTATCCGATCGCCCTTTACATTTTGTGTTTTCTTGTATTATCACACTCTGAGGAATTACTATGAAAAATTAGGGGAATCTGACGTAATCATAACAGAATAGTTAATCTAGAATTTTATGAAACCCCCTGTATTATTTTAACTTTAATTAAATTATTAAAGCTGCACTTAATGATAATATTCGTTCGATAATTAAAATGTATTAATTTTATTGAATATTTAAATATTCCAGCTATAAATTGATGATCCTGATTTTCAGATAATATGATGCGTTACAAAACTTGTGTATTAAAATTTATGGCTAGTCTAATGTCAGCTATGTACAAAAACTTTCGTTACAATTATTTAATTTTCATTTAATTTCGATAAACATGTCAAAAATTCACCAAAATCTGACTGATTGTTTGAGTGTAATCGAGATTTTTGTAAAAATTGGAATTTTAGTGCTATAGGTGCAGCCGAATATGAAACAAACATGTCCGAATTCTTAAATACAGCTACACCCTGTAAAAGTTTCCTTTAAGACATACGGTATTCTGTGTTACTATGGAAACTAGGTCACGAATTTTCTTTCTAGCTCAATGAGCTAAAAAACTATACAAAATAACTTAAGTATGATATCAAATTCTCAAAAAAATATATTTTTATTTTTAAACAAAACAATACAGAAATAACAGAGAACGTCAGAAAAAAAAACAACAATAAAGTATTCCAGCAGCAAATAAAAACATAAAAAGGTAAAAACTAATTTGATCTTTTTATAACCTAGTGGAACCTCCTCTTGCGCCAATAACTTGACATGATATCGCCCGGGACGTACTGTCTATTAATCTTCTAATAAAACTTCAGGAATAGCATCCCATTCTTGAACAAGAACATTTCTCAATTTTTGTATAGTCTGTGGATGAGGAGGCGGTCTTTTACGTATGCGTCGTTTTAAATAATCCCATAGGTACTCCACTGAATTACAATCTGGTGATTCAGTAGGCACTCTTGCTATGTTATTTTCTTCAAAAAAGCTGCTTGCTTGTCGAGCATTGTCATCAACATAAATAAATTATTTCCCAAATTTCCTGCTAATGGTACCAATACCTCGAGATAATTTTCTCCTGTCACAATTCTGTAAAAGAAAACTGCTTCCGTCCGATCATTTCTAGAGATTCCTCCTCAAGCTATAACCGAGCTTCGGCCAAACGGAACACGCGTCATCATACATTGTTCATCGAACGGCTCACCTTGCCTTCTCCACAATAAATGAACAGTTTGACCACTCATGCGGACCCCAGTTGTAATGGTTTCTGGCAAAATCTAATTTTGCTCTTATATGAACAGATGCTAACAATAGGCACTTTTTTGGTCTTCGAGCTCGAAAGACATCTTCACGTAGTTTATGTATTATGGTTTCCGATGAAACATAAACACCATGAACCTCCTAAACCAAGTTTGATAATAGTGTGGCAACAATGGTTCTTTCTGCCCAATTTCGAATATGTCTGTCTATTCTGAGAGTTGTCTTCCGTTGCCGTCCAACATCATGTGTTGGGTACGGGGATCCTGTTCAAATATGCCTGTCCCATACTTTTTGATTTGCCAAATTCTTCTACTATACGTCGATGACTCCATCCTGCCTGAATACGCCTTACTGTTCTATCCATTTCATCTCTGATAAACCATATTTCAACTAGAGAAGTATATTTAAAATGTACAGTTATGTTATATGACAGCATTCAAGTTTATTATTGTCAAATCAAGAATAATAACATGATTTAATTTCCATAGCAATAAAGAATACCGTATTTCGTATTAAATTTCTCGAAAAAAATAACGTAATCGTAAAATCGCTATAACTTTTTTGGCAATTGAGCTAGAAACAAAATTCAAATGCAAGTTAGGACATAACACTATAAGCAAAAAATAATAAGTTAAAATTTAGGACCTGTTTATAAGTAGATCCTTGAGGCGTTGAAATAAAAAAAGCGATCCAGAGGTTTTTGCGCAAATGAGTTTTGAATGTGGGTCGAGGCAAGGGTGGCCCATTTCGAAGTTAGAGAAGTTTATTTTTGTTTCATGTTACATCAACGTCCGAACAGGGATACCACGATACGTATTATATATTAAAATTATTTCTCCCAACGAAAGTCAGGAATCAACAGTAAAGTTCAATGCCGATCGTGGTATTAGCCAGCGGATTGGTTGTTAAAGGGTTGCTTAAAAGCTGAGCCGGTGAGAATGTTTCCATATTTTATTCATGGCAACACAACAAACAACAGGACGAGATATAATAGGGCCTTCTCCAATAACCTTAATAACGTTGAATATCTTGGAAAAAAATAAATGTGTTGATAATTCATATTGCTCATTATTCTTAGGTTCGATAACAAAATAAGAAAATATTATAATCTATTAAAAAGCCATTTTTATAACTTCTTTAACATGGAAATTAAACGTGACTAATTTTATCCGGCGCTTTTGCTTTATTTACTACAAATAGTTCAGAATGTCCGTTTTAATGCTAAACTCCAAGACTGCAAATAACTTTGTGCGATCAAATCTTACCTACTGCAAATAAATCTTGTTTGAGGAAGGTATTAGCGTCAGCTTACCAGACCAAAGCCGACTAGCTTAGCGGCACTGCATCGGTTTGCTGAGTTCAAGCGTAAAACGTGCCAAAGGATATTTTTATGCCATGTCAATTCAGTGTAAAATTAGGAAATGCTTGAAAAAACTTAAGTACTCGATGTTTAAATGATATTTTATACACTTTAAATTGGATCTTTTGGGTGCATACACTAGTTTATTGGCACTGGTTTAGTGGACTAGGGACTTTTTGGTAGTGCTCGAAAAGCATAAAATAGACGAATTATATTAGTCACTAAATCATCATTTACCAGATTAGAAAGAAAATGTATGGTATTTATGGTAATCAGTGAAAATAAGAAGCTATATTTTACATTGATAATTTATGAGTTGTCGTTAATATATAATTAAAATGCCATTGTTGCAAATAATAATAATAATTTATTTATTCAACTATAGATATTATTAACAAGTGCAGAGCAAAAGTCAATGATGGACATAAAAAATATGTATCTTAAACATATATGTTACAGAGAAATGACCGAACGTGAATTAAAAACTTTAAAACTTTTAAAAAAGTTGTAATGTTCCATTACTCGTATTTTATTCAACCAATCAAAAATATCTGGTTCAAATTAAAATTTTAGTATTCATCATAAATATCCTGCCAGGATTGGCGAGCGTTCTATCGACTTATATCAATTTTCCTAAATATTTTGAATTTTAGAAATAGCTAGTAATGATTTCATATATTAGTTTTGTCTTAATATAAATATGAGTTTTATAAGTGAATTAGTGGAACAACGATGCCATTGTCTCATAGGTGCCGCAGGGTTTTTTCTTTAAATAAATATTATTTCTTAATATTTTCCTGTTTAAAATATTCTTCCGACTTCAGTTTAATATTAGCTCTGGTTTGTTGTAAATAATTGGATATAATTTCTCATTTAGGTGGTATATTCGATTTTTTCATAATTTCTTTATAAAGGTAAAGTCGGTAATACAGGATGTTAAATTTCATTTTTAAAGGGCATCGATTTTAACTGATAGGCGCTGAAGGCCTGTTTTATTTCCGATATACCTTTGTGGCTGGATAGACCTTTAAGCCGATCATTCCATATTTCCATAGAAATCTTTGGACATCTTTGTAATTGATTTATGGAATGAAGTGAATTAATACCATTTGAGTGAGTATTTTTTATAATTTCCGTTTCCGTTAGTATTTTTATTTTAGGAAATTTTGACTTGTCATAACCTCATGTTAGGATGTGTTTGGTTCTAAAGTCGTTTTTTGGATTTTTTTAGACAACCCAGTACCTTCTCTTATTCTTATTATTACTACTATCACTACCACACTGATTAATGATTACTAAATAGTCAAGTTATGGTGTTGTTAACTCTTTGATTAACTTATTTTTTTATTTTAGTTAACATTTGGAATTCTCAATTCATCAGTGGCTTATTGAGTTGATGTGGATAATTAAAGAAGTGCCACTTAGATGTTCATGGGTTGAGTGGGCTTGTGTGCATTTGAGAGATCCATCCCCATGAGAGATTAGTTGGAGGACCTTTGACTGAACCAACTCCTAACCTTTTGTATGAAGATGAAAAAGATACCAATTGGGATTTACCATGTTTTCTAACAAAATACATAATCCACATTTTTTAAAGGAATTAAATATCTTTAACAGTTGAAATTTGTATTTTAGATGAATATTTCAGATTATATATATATATATATATATATATATATATATATATATATATATATATATATATATATATATAGATAGATACAGTATTCTCGACCATGTTAATAGTAAATTACGTCAGTAGTTTCAGGTAAGCGGTCTGTGGCTATTCAAACTCTATTTATTTTAGATCTCGATATTTCGTCATTTGACTATAATAATGTCAAGATACTAGAACAGCATGATAATTATAAAAATAGATTGTTTCTTGAAATGTGCCATATCAATAAAAATAAAAATGTAATTAATTCAAAATTAGACACAAATAAACTAAGCAATATTTACTGTAATATTTTAAACCAAATGTGACACTTAAGAATTAACATCCTATTATATTCTTACGTTTAGAAATCACTGTTTTATGTTGTAGGAATGTATAAGAACCACATGCTATCAATTTATCTTTTTTTTCTAGTTTGTTTATTCTTTTTCCATCATTGTTCAAAACATCAGTAAACCCACATTATCGTTTTGTATTTGTATTGAATACCTGTTAAGTGTAAAAATTGGTTTTGTCCTGAATGTGCATATTGTTGCTTTTATTGTCCTTGTTTTATATGTTCGGCTAACTCTAGCATTGTAAGTATATATTTTAATGTTCAATGCAACTGTATATTTTCTGAGGTATGTTAATTAAGACAAATTTATTGTTTCTAGTTGTCTCCTGATGAAGTCAATAAAAATTTGACGAAATATCGAGATCTAAAATAAATAGAGTTTGAATAGTCACAGACCGCTTACCTGAAACTACTGACGTTAGCTAAAAAAATGCATAACGATGGCATGTATGTTAATTTGACAAATAGAAGCAAAACGGTGTGGACTATTATATCTGATAGTACTAAAAACAGGGGGTCTATTGGTAAAATTGCGATAAACGGTGTACCAACTGACAATGAAGAGGTTATCTCAAATAGTTTTAATGAATATTTTGTAAATGCTCCATTGAGCCTGTTGACAACTCGTAATGCAGGTAACATAGTCAATAATCTCAATTTAACTTTTCCAGATTCCTATCAAATTAGTCGTAGGCTGCTAAAACGCTAAAAACAATTAATCATTATCATAATAGTTATTACCACTTTCTCGGTATATCCAAAGCTAAAGTTAATTTACGAGTACCATATTTTTTCCGTCAACCAAGATAAATACACAAATATCCCATCTCTGTAAATTCACGCCCACTCTTGATATGTTATTTTTCGGCCGGTCGTCATTTACATACATTTCGAAATACGAAATGCTTAATATGGCGTCAATAAAAAAATCTGTAGTTTAAGTATTTTGTTGCATGTCGCGGTGTAATATAATATAAATGTCCCGGCCGTTAATTGATGATAAGGATTAAAGATTAAAACTAAAATGTTCGGATTAACGAAAACAAGTGGCAGCGACACATATTAGCATAAAAGATTAGTGCATGTGGGTTATAAATCGAATATTATTCTCCTATAAGTTGTTGAATTCAAAATTCGGCGAAGACAAATTTTTTGTTTCATAAAATTAGTGTTATTTTAGTATTTATTATTTTCATTTAATTTTTCTATAAGAAATATTACTTGGCCACTATTTTATAAACTGTGATATAGAAGTTCAGTAACAGAGCTGGCATATCTCTTTAAAAAAAAGAAACTTCGATACTTATCTTAAGTTATTTTTTAAAAATACTTAATAAGATACTTTTTTAGTTATTTTCTATATTATGTGTTAAGTATCGTAACGTATTAGGTTAGGTAATATACTTCTCATCTCTGTTAATTTAGGAAAAAGGAAAATATGTATATTCAAACATCTATGACCCCAGAATTAGCGACAATGGTATTTTTACGACAGTTAACATAATTACAACCCTCTGTAAACACAACAAAAAAACAGTAAAATATTAATAGAAGCGGTATATATTGAATATTATAGAACATAGGTACTTTATCTAGTTATTTCACGAACTTAAAACAAAACAAAATATAACTAAATAAATAGAACAATATATAAAAACAATAAAGCAGTAAAAAATTGTCAAAACCAAAAAAAATCACCAAGTAAACATTAATTTGTACTAGTATAACAATATCATTATTATCCTCGAGGAATTTATATTACCTTGTACATATACACAAAGGATACTATTTTAAATCAGCTTTTGTAATAAATTCTATAAAATACCCCAATAACGGGGTTTTTGCCACACCAATAACCTACGATTTGTTCCAATAATACATACCTATTTTCTCAGCCTACTCCGTATATAAAAAAATTCGATTTAAAATTTACCTTTTCTTTACCTCTACGGTATGCGTGGTTGTTTTCTAGAAGCCACAATACGCATAACTTATTTAGGCAGTGTGAACTGTACACTAGTAAACCCAACTTGTTATTAGCCGGTATTACTGCCAATACTACGAAAGACATCTAGCCGGGATTGTTATAAATCCCGGCTAATCGTGAATTAGCTGGGATTGATATGAATAGCGGAGACGGGAGCCTCGTCTAAGCGATAACACTAAAACAAAAAACGCCGCCAGCCGCCAGTAATAACTTCGATCGCCAACTTTTCTCGCGGTAACTTAGTTATTTTTTGGTATCTTTTATACTTTTCGGTATTTAAGATACTAGTTACATTTTGCCAAAAAAAAAAACTAAAATACAGTAACTTAGATACTTTAAAGTAACTAAGTTACTCTAAAGTAACTAATTGGTTATTTTACTGTGAACAATTTTAATAAAAATTACTTTACTTCCTAGCATGTTAAGTCCACCAAACTATTCCAACACGCTCTTCCTTGAACTACACGAATCCACTGACCCAAAGTTATCTTATAATAATCATTTCGATGTGTTGGTGGTCTTTCTCTGCTTCTCCTATCTGATGTAGTCTCCTGTTTATTATTCGTATAGATCATTTATCATTTTTGAATTTCGCAACATGTCTTACCTTTCTCAATTTACGTGTTGTGTTTCGTATTAATCTTTCTGGTTTCTAAACGTAGTTTTTAATAAAAATAGGTTCACAAGTATATTGCTGTTAAAAAAATCCTTAAGCCTTTCAAATGATGTCCAACACAAGTTAAGATGCCTTTTCAGTTCCTATGCTTGATTGTTTGGGTTGATCGTTATTCAGTAATCCTCCAAGAATTAAATTTGCCCTAATTTTTGTTTATTTCTTATTTACGCAAGGGCCAACACTATCCGACTGCACTTGTAGGGAGGATCTTTCATACGTATGTTAGTATTTTCACTCTTGTTTGTTACCTACAGGCTAATCCAGGCAGGATACACAAGAATCAAAAGATTCGTCTGTATCCTGCCAGTGCTCTTAGCTAGATTTACCTGATCTTGAGCAAAAGAAGTAACTATACCGAAGAGACGACTATGTTTCCTTTAGAGACTGGTATAAAATTCAGCCCGATCGGTTATTTTGAGAAATTTTTGAACTGTAATGTACACGAATGTTTTGCATGGTATCGAGCCTTTATACCGGCGTACCGGCAAAATCCTCATATTTTTACTACGAAACATAGATTTACCCTTTGTCTTAGATCAAGAAATTGGGTAAAATCGTGTTATATCTGATAAACGATGCACAATGAAGCGCCGCACGTCTCGATAAACATTTTGATATGACGGACTTTTTAAGCTGAAATGCTTCCAGACATTTGCAAATGTCTTCTCAAATGATTTTACAGGTGATTAAAATGGACAGAGATCGTAAAATAGAATACATTTCACGGCCTTCGGCATCGCCGGGGTGGAACTGTTGAACTATGTGGAATTTATATGGGTGATACTTATATTTTTGCAAAATTCTTTGAACATCAGACTCGGCCACACCAATTGCTTCCTCTATTAGCTTGCAAGAAGATGAAGGCGTCGCTTCTACATAATCCAATAATTTTATTTCTTTTGTCTCTCTATCTTGTTTGGTGTATGCTTAAAGCCGGCCAATATGTCTCGGAAAGGTTGCCTTCTTTTTGGATACCTAATATGAACAAAAAGGACTCCTAAGATATTATCCTAACCATTTAGATTGTATGAAACAAACCAATAAAAAAAGTAAATTAAATATACAATATAATTAAACAGAAAGACCAAAACAACAAAAATATTTCATTAATAACCAAAAACTGACAAAACCGCAAAGTTTTTGACATTTTGCTTTTTGTTCCAAATTAGCCAAAGCCTACTTACTAATTCGACATAAAAGGAAATTTTAGAAAATCCCGAGTTTTGAGCTTGTTTTTCAAAATACCTACTACCAAAACATATTTTTGGAAAGTCAACATTATTCCTAATAAATATAAGGAATAATATACAGGGTGGACATTAAAAAAAATAAAGGGGGGGGTCCAATAACTTTTTGACCTAACTTTGTATACTTAATCTGAAAGCGGCACTGAATTCTATGGGAAAAGTAATATAATGAAAAGTTTTCGCCTATTTAATAAGTTGTCAGATAGCTGTGGTATGAGGGGTGACTGTAAATGCAACATTTTTAAAAACGTCCTTTATCTCAAAAACCAAGGGCTATAAAAATTCTGCTGGCGCCATCTTTAATTTCACAAAAAAGTAGCACAGTGTGGCGAAAACCGCAACCCTTTACCTTTAAAAATAAGGATATACCCCGCAAAAGTGCATTTTTTTATTGGGAAAGACCGAAAACTATACAATTTACTAACCACAAGATTGGATATTCATTTTTCCTCCTATTTACAACCCTGAGTTTTTGTTACATGATCGAATTTTATGAAGAACGCACCAAAAAATATGGATATCGTACCATCCAAAGACTGAAGAAGCTGTCAAATATTTTAAACCAGCCTTATGATGGTGGTGTGCGACCGCCGAAATGTTGCTGAATAAAAAAAATCATAATAAAAGGAAAGTATATCACATTGTTCTGGTCTGATTTATTGGGAACCCTTTGATACCTTGAACAAAAAAGACCGGAAACTATACAATTTGTTAATGTCAAGATTGGATATTCACTTTCCTTTCTATTCACAATCCTGAGTTTATGTTACATGATGGGATTTTATGAAGAATGTACCAAAAAAATATGAATATCGTACCACCCAAAGACTGAAAAAGCTTCAAATATTTTAAACCAGCCTTATGATGGTGGTAAGCGACCACCGAAACGATGCTGAATAAAAAAATCATAATAAAATAAAAGTATATCACACTGCTTCGGTCTGATTTATTGGGAACCCTTTCATACCTTGAACAAAAAAGACCGGAAACTATACAATTTGCTAATCTCAAGATTGGATATTTATTTTCCTTCCTATTTACAACCCTGAGTTTGTGTTACATGATGGGATTTTATGAAGAATGCACTAAAAATTATGGATATCGTACCACCCAAAGACTGAAGAAGCTGTCAAATATTTTAAAGCAGCCAGAAACGTGGCTGAATAAAAAAAATCATAATAAAAGAAAAGTATATCACATTGTTTTGGTCTGATTTATTGCGAACCCTTTGATACCATAACGTAAAAGGAAATTTATTAATTATAGTTAAATTTTGATCAATCTGTTTTCGTGGCATAGAGGCAATATATCTCCACTAGCTCTGAGGTTAAATAAAGAAGAATCCGTTGTATTATTACTAAAAGCGACGAATACAGTATACAAACATATATAATATGTATATTATTATTAAAATATATATATATATATATATATATATATATATATATATATAAGCGTAGGGTGCAACATAATTTCTAAGAAAAAAACTATTTTTTAATGATTAGGCTTTGTAAGTTCCTAAGTTCATCGCTCCATGCACACTTTCAATTCATTGATTTCTTTTGCAGTAACCAGATTAATCGGGTGTCGAGTGGAACGATACTTGGAAATGTGAGGATATTATCTTTGACGTCTTTCGTTATCGAATAAATAAATAAATAAATAATACGTCGATTATAAGATAAAGGCCAGACTTAAGTATAATATTGCATATTGCTTATTAGGAAAATATAAGCTTGAATATCGAAAATTATTAAAATAGAAAACCACAGAATTTTTAATATAGTTAATGTTTTAATTAAATTCATGAGTAGGACTGCCTTTGGTAACAGCATCCCTGAATAATTTTGTTTATATCTTCCTAAAACAATTTTCTATCCTAAAGCAGGCGTTGTCAAATTTTATTTTCATCCCACTCATGTATATTACGGATCAGTCGCGTACCTCCAAACTATTAAAAATGTCTGTAATATAAGAAAATATATAATATCTGCTTGCAAACCACAGTTTGAGAATCCCTGTCTTCAAGTGTTCTATAATTCTTTGAGGCCCCGCGTTAGCGGTTATTTAAATACTTTGAAGAAGCTTTATAAAAAGACTTGCAGCAAGTCACAGTATTAAGCTTTTGATGCGGAGAAAATGCAACTTTAAAAAATGTTACCTATATATAACACATAGAATTTCAAAATAAACTTTTAAATCGAATTCCAAATACATATACCGAATGGATGAGGTATTTTTTTACATTTTAAATTACAACAAAGTGTAGGAAATATAAAATTTGAAGATTTTGACGTAAAATACAGTTTATTAATATAACAAAAAAAAACAAAAGGGAATTGAAAAGCTGCCAAAACTAAACAACTTAACGTGTTTTTCTAAAACAGAAGGAAGAATCTGTCTGTTAATTTTATTATAATCACGTTCATTTGGTAAACAAAAATCCATTTTTATCGTCCCTAAAAGCAATTGAGGAGATATTTGCGCGAAGTTTTTGACCATGCCCGGTTAAAATGTCACTCTTGTCAGAATGTTTATTCGTCGGAAAGGCACATCTTAACATGTTTTCTTTAAAAATAGAAAACTTCTGCATTTTTTTCTAAAGTCGATTTTACCGAATTTCTGGACCCATAGGACAAAATTGTAAACCTATGCTTTGTAACAAAAATATGGAGCTTTTGACCTGCCCAATCGTTTTTATCTTAGGTAGGTACAAAGCCTCAAAACGAAGAGAAAAATTCTTGCACACTAGAATACAAAAATTTCTCAAAACTACCGATCGCGCTGAATTTTATACCAGTGTCTAGAGGAAGTTAAGTGTATTTCCTTTTTTTGCCCAAGACCGACCGTTTAGATGATACGGAGATGCTCGTTAAAGAGTTGTTTATATATACTTTCGGAATAATCTTAGTAAACACTTCAATTTTATTCCTACCACGATGAATTATAAAATTATTTATTTTTTATGGTAGCAAACAATGGATATATAGGTACATAGTTATAGACATACATTACTGTTAAACACATTAGCCTTCTTTGCATGCACAGTGTGGTAAATGGGTATATTTTAACAGTTTTTACACAAACAATTTTTACAGCGTCTAATCCGTAATTATAAAATTAGAATTTGAATATTTTTTATTAATTAAAAATTTATTATCCATTAGACGTCACAGCCCCAGGCATGAAATATTAATAATAATCTGATGCTATTAAAATAAAACGAAAGCTTTCACGGCTGTGGTCAATTAAGAAATCGTCATTCTTGAGATTAGACCGTGTCAAAATGGAATCTCTTTCCGGCGTTTCGCCTTCGATTGCATGAGGTATCTTCAGGGATCTTTACTGCATGAGATCAAAACATTGAATGAGCTTGAAGAGACCCAGGCCGGCTATTTATAGTCGACCTTTGTTTACCGAACCGAAACTCGGTGTAACGATGAGTTTCCACGTATGATGTAGACTGAAGCCCGTATCTCTACTAAAATGGTTAGGATGCTTATAAATTTTAATAGATTCTCTAATTTTTTGTTTATAGAATCCCAAAACCGATGCAAGAACTTTGGTTTCTTTTACATTTATGATAATGACATGTCCAGTGGAATGTTGCTGTTCAGATACAGCAGATTTAATATTAATTGTAATCTGGCCGCATGGTTCAGAAAGCCTTCCTAGGTTTCTTGATCATCTGAATCAACAACATGCTAGTATAAAATTTACAATGGAAATTGAATAAGAAGGCACAATTCCCTTTCTTGAAGTTCTTGTACAAAGGAAAGGGGAGGGTATCTTAGGACACTCTGTATATAGAAAATCCACGCATACAATTAAACGAATGCATACAACCAAAATGCAAATTCACATCATCATCCAGCACAAAAGCAATCAGTTATTAATTCATTGGTTTACAGAGCCCTCGCGATTGGTGACCAATATTTTTTACAATCGGAAATAGAGAAACTGACTCAAGCTTTAAGAGGGAATGGATATTGCACTGAGGATATTAGACGGTCAATTAGGAAATATAATAATTCTACTCCACGAAATGATACTAATAAGGGATTATCGATAGGTGCAAGGTTACTTCGCCGGTCCAACATACGTACAATCTTCAACACACACACACAAGAAAATTGGACAATGTTTGCGATCGCTAAAAGACATTATTCCTTTCCAAACTGAAGGAGTATATGCAATTCCTTGTTCTTGTCATGATGTCTATATTGGAGAAACTGGACGATCAATATCGACTAGGCTTAAGGAACATGAACGATGTATCAGAAAGAAACAAATTGTACAATCTGCTTTATCTGAACACCAACATTCCACTGGACATGTCATAAATGTATAAGAAACCAAACTTCTTGCATCGGTTTCGAGATTATATAAACGAAAAATCTATTAAAATGTAGAAGCATCCTAATAATTTTAATAGAGATACGGGTTTCAGTCTACATCATACGTGGAAATAGCGAGTCTGGGTCTGTCCGTGCTTATTCAGTGTTCCCATCTCGTGAAGTAAAGATCCCTGAAGATGACTCGTGCAATCGAAGGCGAAACGTCGGAAAGTGATTTCATTTTGACACGGTCTAATCCCAAGAATCATGACCTCTTGATTCTGAGATCTGATAAATACAGATAATATAGACACTATTTTCAAGCAAAAGAAGAACATAAGAAGGAAACTATAAATTTAAGTTATTATGGATTCGTTGTCAGTAAATCACAAATTAACGTTAACTACGCAAGAAGGTAACAATTAACACCAATGTGCTATTTATCTTACTATTAAAAGAATAACTGAGAAATTCCCAACAAATGATGGATTGAAATCTCTCATGAATAAAATTCTCAAAACCCTGGAATTACTAAAATATTTTAGTAACCAATATAACATGCCTTATTATTAAATTTCTACCAATTTCTTTACAAAGAAATATTCTTACTATTTATGTCAAAAATCCTATAAAATTTTCCCCAGGTATTGAGGAGCCCTACTTAAAATATAGCTAACGGTCATTAGTAATATATAAACTTTAATCTTAGTATCAATAATAATGGCCCTATACCTACATCAACAGGAAACAAAATACATTTCGAAGGGTGTAAATGGATTGCCAGTATAGACCAGAATAATTCGAGAAGCCATAGAAATTAAAAAACAAGGCGGCTTAAATAAAAAGGACGAATCATTAAAACTACTAACAGTATGGAAGACAATCATTGATAAACCTAAAACTACAAAAAAACAAAAGGAGTTAGTTCATAAAAATTTGATAATTAATTATTTGCTTGTTTTTTTTGTTTGGTTTACACAAATATTGTTTGTTTTAAGTCAACTTGATTATATGAAATTATGTATACATTTGTCTCGTTCACTGAGGCTTAGATTCAACTGGAAAATATTAATTTGAAATAATTTTTTGTTATTATATAATAAATTTATTTGCTAAAATATATTTAAAAAAAACTAATTTTTTATTTAAATCTTGGTTATAGACTACCCTCCCATTTAGCAGCACCTGAACGGACAAATTTTCATGTTAGGGCTTGCAGTAGTCGTAGTTCCGCTTTAACTGGCGTATTTTGGAAAGTGTTGCTCGTCTAGTTTTTAACACTGGTTTATAAATATAGAAGTGCAAATGTTCTGGATAATTATACTAACTAACTAAGGCTACTTATGGCATTCATTTGAGAAAGAAAGGTTTGTCATATTGACAGAGGCTCATTAATTATTAACCACTGTTAATAAAAAAGTGAAAAAAAAAAGACCTGAAAACCTTAAATTATTCTAAAAGTTCTCTGATATTAGCTAAAACCTGCATGTAAAAATGGAGTCACATTATTGGCTCTCACAAATGATGCTTAAATAAGTAATACAATTTTTTTATATTTTTAGGCTTGTGATAATTTGATACATATATGTTTTTGTTTAGGAATAATTATATTGGTTTTAAACAAACAAAAAACTGGAGTTATTGTTTTTTTATTATAGGGAATAGTTTTTATATATATTATACATGTAATTCTTAATGGTCTAGTTACTTATTTTTTACTTTCGGAATTTGAATCATGTTATGGAAGAAATCTCTAAAAAGAGTGTACTTTTATATAATATTCTATTCCATTTATAGGTTACGTTGTAAAAGCCAATATGATATCTTTTTTACTTGCGTGTTTCCGTTGGTGGGAGAACTTTTAGAACAGTATAAATAAAGCTATTTTGGCCCTAAAGGTTAACAAAATAAAAGTATTTATAGCTATTTTATTTTCACTTTTTTTATTGACAATGGTTTGGGTTTCTCATGGTTTTTATCATAAAACCGAAAATCAATTAGTCATTATATTAGAGCAGTTATCAACTATACCTTTCTTACCTTCACACAAATGCCGATATTTTATTTATCCAGCTATTTTTGCACTTCAACCAACTTTTAGAAACTAGAATAGCAAAACTCTTAATAATTGCATATTTATTTCATACATACTAAATATAATATTCTAATTTAATATGGACCATTGGACAAGACGTTTTTAAATTAAATAAGTGTGACTGAAAAAATATTTACTTAAAGCAAACAATTTTTTATGATTTATTAGTTACACCAAATAAAATGGTATTTAGGTTAAATACACATTTATTTCGTTAACAGTATATTATTTTAAATGGACTGCATTCATTTTTGACAATTTTTAAAGAAATATTTGTTAAGCTTATAGCAAACAAATATTTGTTTTATAAACTCCATTTTTCTTTAAATCAAATTATTTGTTTTATCAGTGAATAAATGATGAATGACCGCTCAGGTATAATCTTCGGCCCCGTGTAGGTAACGTGTAATAACCGCTTAAAAATCTATGGAAAAACATTTCGATTATTCAATAACATTTCTTATAGCAATGCTTAGATATTATTATTTTGCTTTTGTACTTTTTTCAAGAATAATCCAAATAATTCCATTAATTATATAATGTTAATTAATATCGATGGAAGTCAATAGGAAAAACATAAAATTTAACTCTTTTGTATTTGAAATAGTAAATAAACTATAAAACCAGCTGCGATATAAACCAATCAAAAATGACCCTGAATTCTGTTTTAATGGATGTTTTATGTATACAAACGTCTCCCATTCGATTTTACATTCCTGTCGTATAAACTGGGGTATAAACATCTCTAGTTTATGTATATAAGAGGAAGTATACGTCAAGAGAAATTCATTACCTCGGCTAGTTAGTCCCGTCCTGTCTAGGATAAAGATAATGTTTTAATGTTTTTTAACTTAATACAACATATGCTATTAGTTTCTCTCTTGTTTTTAAGAAGTTACACTTATAAACTTTTTATTAGGCTCCTAAAAATAAAATATTTTACAAAATGTGTTACGTTATTACTTATGTAATATATTGCTGGCACGAAAAGCATACGAGTACATACCAAAATCTTTAATTATTACTTCCCTCGTAAAAGGGAATTATTGTAATCGTGAAAAATCACCCTCCAAGATCTTTATTTCAGGGTCTCGGCCTAGATGTCGAAAAACATGTTTTCTCAATTCCGTCGGTCTGTCTGTCCGTCTGTTCGCGGCATAGCTAAAAAACTGCTAGCGCGATTGACTTCAAATTTTGGTCAAAACTAATGGGGATGACCTGGTAGCATTTTGGTAAAAATCTAATATGGCAAAACAAAATGGCAGCCTAGTGAAATGTTAAAAAAATTATTGCTAAAAAACTACTTAGCCATTTCATTTCAAATTTTGCAAGTATTATGTAGGAATCAAATGGTTAAATTTTGGTGAGAATCCAAGATGGCGGAACCAAATGGAGGCCAAATAAAATATTAAAAATTCAACTTGAAAAAACAATTTAACGAACTGATTTCAAATGGTGTGCCATAACTAATCTGTGGTATTAATTTAAAATGACGGGACAAAATGGCAGCCAAATAAAGTGTTTGTAACCGTGAAAAAATCACACTCTCAGGATTCACATATCTTCATGTTTTAACGTCCCTAGATGCCAAAAAAATATGTTTTATCAATTCTGTCTGTCTGTGTGTCTGTTAAAAACTACTTATCAGATTGACTTCAAATTTTAGTCAAAAATTAAAAGTCATATGGGGACGTACCTGGTAATATTTTGGTAAAAAGCCAATATGCAGGATTAAGATGGCAGTCTAGTGAAACGGTAAAAAAATTATTGCTTAAAAACTAAATTATCCAATTTATGAGTATAGATAGCAAAACAAAATGGCGATTTAATAAAGTATTTTAAAGAAACTCAAATTTAATGCAAGTATTAGGTGTGATATAGAGATAAACTTGTAAACAGGTGGTACGAATTCAAGATGGCGGAACAAAATGACAGCCAAATAATTTTTTTAAAAAATCAAGGAAAAAAAAATCTCATTTAATTGACTTATGTCAAAACTCCTTACTAAATTTATTTTAAATTATGCCCAAGAATCAAGTGTGACATAGGTAGAAACTGGTAAAATATTGGTAGGAATCCAATATCGTGGAACAAAATGGCACCAATAAAAATGTTGGAAAAGACAGTAATGACTATGTACTGAACTAAATTGGACCACACCAATAAAAGGAAAGGTTCATAACGAGGGAAATTGTGGGTAAAGGCAATTTACCGATTTTTGCCTCTAGACTCGATAATGTTCAAATCTGGGCCGTGCGGTTGCGATTCGGTCTGAGGAAGATTTGAGGCTTCTCAAATCTCAAAGATCTATTCTTGATCCGAGCAGTATTGTGCATTAGAAGAATATTTTTATAAATCCTTGGGGGGGGGAGAGGGGTATATTTTTTAAATCAGGAATCTTTTAAATACTGTTACTGAATATATGTTTCCTGCATTTACCTACAAATCTACAATATATTTATATTTTTTGTGTTGTATACAGGTGTATTCTAATGTTTCTATGGGAAGTTAGAACTGTATTGTGCAAATTTTAAATTCCGTAATAGTTTTCGATTTCTTATTAAAAGGATAGTGAATTTTTTGACAGATCAGAAGTAGGCGGTACATCCCTGTAGAGAAAGGGCCGAATGGCATATTTTAAATCAGAGTATTGAATACCCGATTTATTGTGGTTAATATATTGCCAAAAATAATAAATTATCCATAGATTGTCGCTAGATTAAAGCAAACACGAACAATACACATAGAATGCCGCATTGCGTCGTTTGACACTAACGCATTAACAAATTTGTCGGCTCTCAATTTGCAGTCAAACTTAGGCAATACTATGATTTTTCTCACGATAATTGTAACAGAATTATTCAATTTTCTTGCCGAACTATCAACATATTGTGATGCTAAATAATAATAAGTTAAGTAGAGATTCATTCTGACTTCAGTTTAAACCAAAGAAATAAAAAACCGTGGAAATTCATTATATTCCTGGCGGAGTCTAAGACGAACTGTTACTTCCTAAGCAATTGAACACATTTATATGGTAGATTGTTAACGTAAATAATAAATTATAATATATCTGAGATTTATATAATTTCTTATTAAAATTAGCAATTGGAATATTTAGTAATAGGAATCTAAATAAAGGTAAATCAAAACCATTTTTTAAATAATGTAGCATCAGTAATTTTTATTGGTAAATTTTGCAGTAGTGAAGAAAATTTTAATATTCTTCGAAGTTAAATGATACTAAAATGTTAGGAGCTGATAACTAGTACTATAATAAATATATAATATTTCGATATATTTTCTTGTCGGTTCTAAACATTACCTTTCGTGTGGCACTTTTTTTACTATTTAATAACTATGGTTACACGGACAATAGAACTATGGTGAATATAGTGATTCCTAAATATGATATTGCTTAGGCCTTAGAGCAAATACTCTAAGGCGTATACTGTTTTCGAATTCATTAACTAAAAAGTTTTAAGTCCTAAAATAGACCTCTACCAGCAAGTTTAAGTTCGGATTGACAATTTTCATATAATCCTGGTACATACCTGGAATGACTATTATTTTCTTTTCATCACAATCCAAGTGTATCATATTCAGTAGTTACCTGTAACAAATATTTAAATTTACTATGAATTAAACATTAATACAAATATATTGTAAAATATGGGCGTATTAGAATTACAATCAATGGATCATGATTTGCCTTTATATATATATATATATATATATATATATATATATATATATATATATATATAGGGTGTCCTACGACGAATTGCGGCGATCGATTTCTCAGAAAGTAGGCTTTAGAAAAATTTTGGCAGCTAACTAAAGTCGATGGGGGTAATTCGCGCAAAATATTTTCAAGTTTTCCCGTTGTTGTAACCCCATTATTTAATAGTCATTTTATTTGTGAATAGTCTTAAGTATTATATATTCATTAGTCTAGAGATAGTTTGACACGTAAATGCAATATTTAGACATACATTATATTTCGGCGGAACCTTCTGACAAAAGCTGCTTTAATGGTCGTTTATTGCAAGGGAAATTCCAAGTAAACAATATGTATTTTAAGTTCTACTTCAAATTCTATTTTATGCACGTTCTTCCGCCCCAAATATTATTATACCCGAAAAAACCTATCATAAACTCATTTACACTATGTCGATAAAGCTTGGGAAGGTTCAGCTATAAAAACATTAAAAGAAACCATTGTAATACAGTAAGCAGTGGCGTAGCAAATACTCCCCAAATTACTTTTATAGACACCTTTTTTAATCAATTTTACAGATACGCCACTGCATCTCAAATTAGGGAATTCATATAAAAATAAGTTCTAGGTAGTCAGTATAGGGCAGGTCAGTCATTATGTCAGTACTATATTGTCAGTAGAATTAAGTCAGTAGACACAGTAAGAGTAAAGATTTGTTAGAAGTAAGAAGTGTCCCTCTTGTACAGAAGATAATAGAGAGATTTGAAACAAGTTGAAGTGTTTACATTTACTACCAGTGCTAATACAAAATACTAAAATTATTAAATCATAACAGTGGTGGCATTCGGCGAGTAATAAAAATATTAAAACATAACATTGGTGGCAGCGGATCTGGATATACTACCCCGTGTTTTCTGAAGGAGCGCCTAGAACGCAGCAGGAATCACACCAGTTAAACCACATCGGTATACCAAAGACAGGAAGTTTCAACAGACTTGGAGGAGCGCCCAGTACGCAACAAGTTTCGAGAAGAAGAAAGAAAACGAGGAAATTCGCCTTACGTTCCAGCTAACTAAGGATGAAGCTATAAGTTTTTTCTTTTATTTTCCTGTTGTGGTGACACTATTTGTTTTTTTTATATGTTATGCATTTTTGAAATTATATAGATATACTAGCTGACCCGGCAAACGTTGTTTTGCCATACACAATAGGAAATGTTTTTAAAAGTATCTGACACTATAAGTGTGTGGGAATTTGAAAGAGTAATGAAGCGTTGTAGACAATTGAAGCATACTTTATTTAAGTTAATATAGTAATCTTTATTAAAATACCGAATATATTAAATTACAGATTTTGATAGCTTGACACTACTACTAATTATTATGGCATTTAAAAAATAAACAAAGATTATTCTCTCAGCGCAATGGAGTGTACAATATTTTTGGTCAGTCCGTCTATTACGGTTCATGAGATATAGCCTGGTGACAGACGGACGGACGGACAGCAGACTTTTAGTAATAGGGTTCCCGTTTTTACCCTTTGGGTACGGAACCCTAAAAACCGCTGTCGATGGAATAGCTACTTCAACATCATAAAACCCCTTCATAAAATAAATTTATTAAATGTCTTGAATTTTTTGTTCAATTGCAAAGTGAGTCCTAAAATTGAAATTAACACTCTCATAAAATATATTACTCATTTTTTTCGCTGTTAGAATATATTTATTTCAACCCTCTCTTTCAATTTGGTAACACAACTCCTTCCAAAGTTAACGTTTAAAACAGATAATTTGGATAAATTTTATTTAGCAAAACAACTGTCCATCACTTTATTTCCACAAAATGTTAAAGTATAATAAATTACATACCTTTAAAGTAAGGGCGTTGTTGGCACAAAATAAATGTCTATTATTAATTATTAACTGAACTGAAGTAAATTAACTTGAGAGGCGTATCAGTCGAGACACAATTAAAACAAAAAAACTATATTAAAAACAAAACAATACAGGTTTCATCCTGTCTGAGTACTCCGTAGAGTTGATTTGATACTTGCGCAGGCGCGTATAACCCGTGTATGTGGGGTTGCGGTTGCGTTGCTGTACGGGAAATTCAATTCAAAATGATTTATTTATGCGGGACCGCCAGCTAAATCAATAAATATTTTTAATAACATAAAAGAACAAAAATAATTTTCTTTAAAAAAAAACCTGAAACTAAATATGTAATACCCGATTTTTAAGGAAATAAAAAAAAAATGTGGTAGAAAATAAAAAAAAAGTAGTTTACAAGGGGACTCGAAAAAATTGTAAATAACGTGAATAATACAAAAATAGCTATTAAAAAATAGGGGTTGATGGTAGAAGGGTGAAAATTTAGGGTTGTATGTATTTTTTAATGCTGAATCGTGAAAAAAATAAAAACAAACAATTTTGTCCAAAAATTAAAAAAAAATTTTTTGGGGTGAACCACCCTTAATTTTTAGGGGTGTGAAAAATAGATGTTGGCCGATTCTCAGACCTACCCAATAAGCACAGAAAATTTTATGAAAATCGGTTTAGCCGTTTCGGAGGAGTTTGGTAACAAACACCGTGACACGAGAATTTAATATATTAGATTTATTTTGTGAAAGGTACTGCAAATACGTTGTGTGTTGAAAAAGTAATTGAATAATCGACCGTATAACTTATCTATATTTAAATTTTTACCCAAAATTTTTATTAGTATTTAATCTTTATAATTTTAACAAACAAAAAAATGGCTGAAGGAAAAGATGCAATTGATGTATTAAATTTAATAAATTCATTTGACGGCTACGGCGATGGAAATTATCTTCAATTTTTTCTAAAAAACTGTGACGCAGTAATGCACATTGTGAAAGAAAATGAAAAAAATAAATTAGCTAAATTAATTTTTGGTACTAAATTAAAAGGTAAAGCTCAAGAGGTGACATAATATAAAGAATTTTTAAATTGGGACGAAATTAGAGATTTTCTTTTAGAACAGTTTACGGATAAAAGACCGCCTTCTCATTTTTTAACTCAAATAATGAATATAAAACAAAACTTTAGGGAAACCGTTACAGAATATGGAGATAGATTAAGATACCTGCATAATAAATATAAAGAAACTTGTCATTTAAATTATGAACATAATTCTGCTAAGGTATTAATAGAAAAATTAGAGTCAATTTTTGGATTCCTCGACAAATTCTAGGTATATTTCATGTATAATATCCTATACCTAAGTTCAACTGTTTTTGAGATATTTTGAATTTTATGTAAAAAATGACGTTTGCAGGTCTAGACATAACTATAAATATCTGCTTATCGAAGTCTCTATTACTTATTTGCGGTTGGCTTCCTTGTCCAAAAGGGTACACTTTAGTGGCCGGTGCTGATATTTTTATAATAAATAAATATAGGGTGATCAAAGACTGACATTATAAATATACTTTAAAAAATCGTTGAAAGTTACTTTTTTCAAATGGAAACCCACAATTTTTATAATTGTATCTTATTTAACAATTAAAATAAGGGTGACTTTGTGTAAAATTGTCTATTCCAAAAATGTGTAGTTTTTGAGTTATTGACGATTTAACATTTTTTATTCTAATAATACCAGGCGACTTCTAAGTTTTCTTGTTAGTTGGCCATGACGGGGAGGCCTGGCGAGAACAAAACCAATTGGTTACTATAGAAACGTATTATTTGTTGTCGTTTGTCAATTACCTACTAAAATATTATTTATTTATAATAGTAATTTTAATAATTATTAAACTAATACTCATGCCGGGGCGATTAAATTACACACACGAGGATTATTTGAATTTGTTTATTAACTGTGGCGAATCTAACAGAGTTTTAACAAGAACATGCCCGATATTTGCTGATAGATATCCAGATAAACAGAAACCGTCACCAAACAGCGTTAAACAAATGTTGGAAAACTATAAAAATGTTGAAACCCTAAAGACAAAAATTAATTAAAGAAAGCCTATTCCCATTATAGTCTAGTCTACACAAGAGCATAACTTATTTTTTCAATAAATGTTGAAAATGTCCACCTTGTACTTCCAAACATTTTTCGCATCTCCGAATATATCCCTCGTGGGTGGCCGCTCTAATTGAAGCTGGAGATAAACTTTCGAACGCGTCCCCTTGCCATACAGTTCTCTCTCGTTGTTACTGGATTAAAATAAACGATTTCTTTTATCGTTCCCCATATAAAATAGGCTAAGACTGTTAGATCGGGGGAACGAGGAGGCCACAGGAAAGGTCCATTGTTGGCAATTCACTTGTCGTAAAACGTAGCTTGTAAAAAGGACTAACTTTTTACAAGCGGGGCGCCATCGTGGTGGTAGAAAATTTGACTATATTCTGCCAAAGGTAAATTACTTAAATATTCCTTGTCCAACTCTTCAAGAATATTCAGATATCTTTCTCCTACAAAAGTTTATAGACATAATTTTACGGAAAGAAATGCTTTGATAATATTCATCGATTTATTTATTTAAGAAGAAACAAAATACATCAAAATTCAATTAATTTAATCTGAAGAGTGCTCAAAAAAAAAAAGAAGGTTTTGTATTTTATGACTTTCTAAATTACCCTGTATAAATAGCTTGTAAATATCTAACTAAAGATAACTTTCCTATAAAATTTGGGACGATATATTTTTTTAAATATGATGTGTTACGGTATGGGGACCAGTATTTGTATGAAGTAGTGTAGTGTGACCCGTATGAATAATTTAATTTAATTTATTTATGTAATAATATTTACTAAACGATTTATTTAATTTTGGATTGACTCTAAATTGATAAAAAAAATTATTGTAATATTACCTAAATGGATTATTTTTCATTAAAAAAGTCCTTGTGTTTAGGCAATGTATAACTTACCATTCAAATTTTCTTCGCAAAAATTCAGTTTTATTATTCCATCGTTCCTTACTGCACAAAATACATTAAATTGCCAGTATTCTTGAAAGTTTCGCGATCTTACTGCATAAGGATTCGAATCACTCCAAAAATGGGAATTGTGTCTATTGAAAAGGTCATTTTTAGTAAATTTTGCTTCATCGGTCCAAATTATATTGTTCAAAAATCGAGGGTTATCTTGTGTCAGTGTCTTTAAGATGTTGAACCAATGATATTAAATATAATTGGAAGTTATGTTTTAACAGAATCCTATGCACTGAGTTCCTCGGGATTCCTGATTTTCTTTCCACGTTTCTTAGGGACGTCATTGGATATGCTGCAAAGTATCCCAGAATGGCAATCTCAACATTTTCATTATCAACAATGGGCTTCCTCTTATTAATTTTTGCCTTGACGTTTCCAAAATTTTTATAGTTTTCCAACATTTGTTTAACGCTGTTCGGTGACGGTTTCTGTTTATCTGGATTTCTATCAGCAAATATCTGGCATGTTAGATTCTCCATAGATAATAAACAGATTCAAATAACCCTCGTGTGTGTAATTTAATGCCCAGGCATGATTATTAGTTTAATAATTACTATAATAAATAAATAATATTTTAGTAGGTAATTGTCAAACGACAATAAATATTACGTTTCTATATTAACCAATTGGTTTTGTTCTCACCAGGCCTCCCTATTATGGCCAACTAACAAGAAAACTTAGAAACCGTCTGGCATTATTTGAATAAAAAATGTTAAATAGTCAATAACTCAAAAACTACAAATTTTTTGGATAGACAACTTTATACAAAGTCACCCTTATTTTAAGTGTTAAATAAGATAAAATTATAAAAATTGGGGGTTTCCATTTGAAAAAAGTAACTTTTAACGATTTTTTAAAGTATATTTATAATGTCAGTTTTTGATCACTCTATATTTATTTATTATAAAAATATCAGCACAGACCACTAAAGTGGATCCTTTTGGCTAAGGAAACCACCCGCCAATAAATAATAGAGACTTCGATCAGCAGATATTTATAGTTATGTCTAGACCTGCAAACGTCATTTTTCACATAAAATTGAAAATATCTCAAAAACAGTTCAACTTAGGTATAGGATATCATACATGAAATATACCTAGAATTTTTCGAGGGATCAAAAAATTCGATAATATACAGGGTGTTCTATTTAAAAAAAATTAAGTTGACGTCTACTTCCGGTATAACCGGAAGTGCCGCCATCTTGAAAATATTTTGCGCGAATTGCCCTCATCGACTTTAGTTAGCTGCCAAAATTTCAAATTTTTCCAAAGACTACTTTCTGAGAAATCGATCGCCGCAGTTCGTCGTGGGACACCCTGTATTGTATATATATATATATATATATATAAATATATATATATATATATATATATATATATATATATATATATATACAGGGTCCTGCAACTCACCTCCCGTCTTTTATTATACCATAACCATTTATTTTAGAAAAAATATTTAAAAGCCACTATATGCTGTTGATTAGAGAGCACATTTTAAAAATATTCTTGATTATACAGGGTGTTACAAAAAATAGTGGCGCATAAGAGTTGTATTTTTTAAATGGAACACCCTATATTTTTTTACATTTTTGAAACACTCTTTACCTAGTCTACAGACTCCTAGAATAGTATCTCTCTTTTTTTAATAGTTTCGGAGAAAAAAGGTAAAATCGAAGAAAAAAAAAATTATAGTCTACATTTAAAATATTTATAAAAATTAGATAAAACATCTTAAAAGCTAAGGTAACCTAGTAGCTTACTGCAAAAGGTTTATAGTTATTCTGCTATGAGTATTATAAGTCTTACTTATACAGGGTGACCCAAATTCCATGTCAAACGTTGCAAAATAAAAAATAATTTTTCTCCATTTTTTCAAATGGAACACCCTATATATTTTTTTTCTGTCCGGTACAGAATTAACAGATCAACATTTTTCATTATTACACTTATCTCAAAATTCCTGAAGGTTTTTGAAATATTCTTAAAAAACTAATGTTGTACTTTGTTTTTCAGTACGATAATTGAATAAACTCAATAGTAATGTGGAAAAATGGAACACCCTATATATATTTTTTTTCTGTCTGATACAGAATTAATAGATCAACATTTTTTATTATTACACTTATCTCAAAATTCCTGAAGGTTTTTGAAATATTCTTAAAAAACTAATGTTGTACTTTGTTTTTCAGTACGGTAATTGAATAACCTCACTAGTAATGTTCATAAGTAAGCACCTTCGCGATTTTAAATAATAAATAGGTCAGCGTAGTTATAGCTATGGGAAAAAAACCTAAAATCCCAACATTTTTTGTAATTACGTTTACCGCATAAAATTTGAATTACTGCCAAGAGTTAAGCCGTAAAGACGTTTTACATGCTGCAGGTCTTCCTACAAGTTGCAAGAGACAAAGGCATACGCTGACACTTGCAATTGAAATACAACTGCCGCTTTACAGTCTGCAAGACAAATTGCGCGCAATATCTTGCAGGTGCAACCCCTTGCTGCAAGAAACTTGCAGCATGTAAAACGGCCTTAACCTTTATTTAATATTATTGACAAGTGTTGCCCAAATTATTAACTAGAATTTAAGTAGGCCATGAAAAACAAATTGTCTAGAAACTGTCAAACAACTAAAACATATCGGCAATTTACTTATTCGTTTTTTAAGTTTTACAAATTGAAATAATTATCGGATTTTTCATATAGTGGTCTTTACCTTCTACGTAGTTCATTTTTCGTTTGTTTGCATCACTGTTTAGAAGTTTTATTTGAACGTTCTATCGTCATGGAGTACACCCGCGAAGAACTGGTTGATATGGTTTTTGTGCTAGGAGAATCGCATAGAAATGCCTTTTGGGCCAGTAGGATTTATGCGCAAAATTATCCAGAACGAAGGCACCCAGACAGAAGGAGCATGACGAACTTATTAGAGAGATTTATGGCAACGGGAAATGTAAATTATACAAGACCAGTTAGAAATAGGCCCGTTCGAACGGAAGAAAATGAATTAGCTGTGCTATTAGCTGTCACGGAAAATCCTTCTGTTAGCCAAAAAGCAGTCGGGGATGCCGTAGGAGTAAGCGAAAGAACTGTTCAGCGAATTTTAAAGAGCCATAAATTTCATGCATATCATATTCAGTTGCATCAAGAACTCCTTCCAGCAGATTTTGAGAAACGTGTTGACTTTTGTAATTGGGCACAAGCTAAAATTAGGTTAAGCTTTAATTTTTTTGATAAAGTTTTATTCTCTGATGAGGCCACATTTCATAAGAATGGATTTGTAAATCGTCATAACTACCATTACTACGCCGACCATAATCCAAGAATTTTTAGGCAGCTTGATCTACAACACAGATGGTCAGTTAATGTGTGGGGGGGAATTATTGGTGAACATGTTATTGGTCCCCATTTTTTTAATGGACATTTAACTGGAGCCATGTATCTCGACTTCCTAGAAAATCACTTGCCAAATTTGTGCGAAAATTTGCCGGTTAATCTGAGAAATACAATGTGGTTGCAACAAGATGGTGCTCCAGCACATTTTTCATTGCCAGTTAGGGATCATTTAAATAATAATTTTCCAGATCGATGGATTGGAAGACAGGGAGCAAGTGCGTGGCCGCCCCGGTCGCCTGATCTAACGAAATTAGATTTTTTTCTATGGGGCTATGTTAAGGAAATTGTTTACAACAAACCTCCAACAACTCCCGAAAATATGCAGCAACGGATTAGAACCGCATTTCAAAGTATTACGCCCGAAGTATTAAGAATAGTAGGAAGATCTTTTCATCCCGTCGACATATCGAACATATGTTCTAAGTAAAAGTTAATTTTAGCAATAATTAGATATTTGTTAATAATGTTAAATAAAGCTGTTACACCTTAAGTCGAGCCTTAACTCTTGGCAGTAATTTAAATTTTATGCAGCAAACGTAATTAGAAAAAATGTTAGGATTTTAGGTTTTTCCCCATAGCTAGAACTACGCTGACCTATCTAATATTTAAAATCGCGAAGGTATGAACATTACTAGTGAGGTTATTCAATTATCGTACTGAAAAACAAAGTACAACATTAGTTTTTTAAGAATATTTCAAAAACCTTCAGGAATTTTGAGATAAGTAATAATAATAAATGTTGATCTGTTAATTCTGTATCGGACAGAAAAAAAATATATATAGGGTGTTCCATTTTTCCACATTACTAGTGAGTTTATTCAATTATCGTACTGAAAAACAAAGTATAACATTAGTTTTTTAAGAATATTTCAAAAACCTTCAGAAATTTTGAGATAAGTGTAATAATAAAAAATGTTGATCTGTTAATTCTGTACCTGACAGAAAAAAAATATATAGGGTGTTCCATTTGAAAAAATGGAGAAAAATTATTTTTTATTTTGCAACGTTTGACATGGAATTTGGGTCACCCTGTATAAGTAAGACTTATAATACTCGTAGCAGAATAACTATAAACCTTTTGCAGTAAGCTACTAGGTTACCTTAGCTTTTAAGATGTTTTATCTAATTTTTATAAATATTTTAAATGTAGACTATAATTTTTTTTTTCTTCGATTTTACCTTTTTTCTCCGAAACTATTAAAAAAAGAGAGATAATATTCTAGGAGTCTGTAGACTAGGCAAAGAGTGTTCCAAAAATGTAAAAAAATATAGGGTGTTCCATTTTAAAAAATTCAACTTTTATGCGCCACTATTTTTTGTAACACCCTGTATTATCAAGAATATTTTTAAAATGTGCTCTCTAATCAACAGCATATAGTGGCTTTTAAATATTTTTTCTAAAATAAATGGTTTAGGTATAATAAAAGACGGGAGGTGAGCTGCAGGACCCTGTATATACAAATATATATATATATATATATATATATATATATATATATATATATATATATATATATATATATATATATATATATATATATATATATATATATATATATATATATATATATATATATATATATATATATATATATATATATATATATATATATATATATATATATATATGTTGATTTTTACTCCTTCACGGATGGAAAAATAAAATGTGTTTTCATTTCGGGTGTACATCCGTTCATTACTGTCGTTCTGAAAAGAACAGTTTTGCTGACGTTTCGCCAAAATCACATTTGGCATTTTCGAAGCTTTCTTTCTCGCGTCCGAATAGAGACTGAAGTGGTGACTGCGACGCTTCCTTTTATATCCCCACTCGGGGCCGAAGGTTATATCTGCGCAGGCGTTGGTCGTTATTTATGTTTTCCGGATGGTGCTGTTGTTGTTGCGCTAATTGCGCTTGAGTTTTTGCGATTTTAGATTTGTCGATTATTGTCTTCCATACTGTTGGTAGTTTTAATGATTCGTCCCTTTTATTCAAATCACCTTGTTTTTCAATTTCTATGGCTTCTCGGATTATTCTGTTCTTATAATGTTCTATATTGGCAATCTCCCTACACCCATCGAAATTTATTTTATGGCCGGTTTCCTGATGATGTAGGAATAAAGCTGAGGTTGTTTGTTTATTTCTGATGCTGAGTTTATGCTCTTCCACTCTTGCTGATATTCGCCTGTTAGTTTGCCCTACGTACAACTTTTCACAGACCTGGCACGGAATGCTGTACACTCCGTGGTTTTCCAGTTTGATTTTATCTTTTGGGTTTCCGAGTAGTTTACCTATAATTGTGGCTTGTGTATTGTTTGTATGTTGTGTTTCCTCAGAATTCTTCCGATTCTGTCTGTTGTGCCTTTTACATATGGTAAGACTACTCGTTGCTTTCCCGGCTCATATTTTTTGTTGTTCGTTGTTCGGGAAACCTGTGCATTAATAGCTTTCTCTATGGTGCGATTTGTGTAGCCATTTTTCTTTAAAGCACTAGATACTACCTTAAGTTCGTTTTGTCTCGTCTGTGTTTCAGTTAGTCGCACGGATCTAGATATTAGAGTATTTGCCACAGCTTGAATTTGTGCTGGGTGATGATGTGATTTTGCATTTAAATATCTGTCTGTATGTGTTGGTTTTCTATACACGGTGTATTCGAAATGTCCGTTATTAAAGTATATTTATAATGTCAGTCAAACTACCATTTTTAGATGTTTTGGTCACAAAACTACATAACGGACGCTTCGCATTACGACGCTTCTTTTTTGGTTATTGGGATGATGATAATTAAAGTTAATGTAACGTCCAGAAAATGTTTCTTTCGTAAACCATTTTGTTTTTAACTTATTGTTAGTTTGAGTGATTATGGTTAAATCTAAACAATTTATTTGGTTATTTTTTTCTGCTTCAAATGTGAATCGAAGTTTAGGATGGAAACTATTAAAAGCTAGTAATATTAGCGCTAGTATTGTTGATTTTATTTTCTGGAATTAAACACTATGTTATAATATTTAAGGTTTAAGAAAGAGAGAATTATATTCTACATATATATATATATATATATATATATATATATATATATATATATATATATATATATATATATATATATATATATATATATAAATATTTCAAAATCAAAACTTTAACAAGTTTATAATTATAATATCTAGATCAAATGTGCCTTCAAACACGTTGGGAATTTTTTATATACTTATTGTCTGTCTGTGTTTTCTGTTCTGTAAATGGCTTTAGAATTAGCCAATAAGGAAATTACAGTATAAATTCTTAAACAAATAATACTCTTAAAAAAATACGTAAATCAAAATTATCTAGGTAACGTCTTTTAAAACTTATTTTTACAAGGAGAACTTTATGTTCCCATTAGAGTTGTGAAGACTAACGACCCTTTGAAAACTAAACTCTACGTTATACGCCTTTATACAATATTTCCTCAAAATTGCTTAACGAATCAAAAGAGGATTGAGAAATCAATAGAAAAATATTATTTTAGGCCTTCCAGTAAGATCCAATTTACTTTTTCTTTAGGTGAAGATGATTTATAATTTTGGACCGTTGCCTCTACCAAATTGATGAATTATGTATTGAGAGTCAAATATAATGTTCCAAATAAAAATTGTCTATATAAACATATTTTTATATACTGTCAAGACATCTATTTTCTGCTTTATAAGATAAAGTTTTCAATGATTAGATTAAGAAAAGTTTCTCTTTCCAAGACTTTTTCAAGTGCAGGGAATTCATGAAAAATTATAGAAAAACATCTATTTTAAAACTTTTTATTTCTGGTTTAATTTTCTCAAAATGCTGCTTCTTTCAGATACAGGATTTTAAACAATATTATTAGCAATAGAATGTCTAATAAAATGTTTCTGTAGGTACAAAAATTGCCGAACTTGATTAAAATGGAATTTATAAAAAGTAATAAGAATAAAACATTACCATTTAGCATTTGATCAGATATCCTAAAACCTCTCAAATTCAATTGCTTTACTTTCTCTATTCAAGAGCAAATAAAAGTAAATCATTTTAGTTAATGTGCGCTTTGTAGATGCATTGATTTAAACTTTGAATTTTAACAGTTTAATGTTTATATGAATAGGTATATTAAAGTAATATTCCTTGTAGTATAATTAGCCAAAGGTTTATAAATTTGAATAATTATCATAATGTTTTAAGTTATTTTTAATATCTTTATAATTAAGATAAGTTATTTTCTGCTCTTGCAGCTTGTGCGATTAGGAATAAAACATGAAATAAGGTAAATACTTATTAAAGAAAGAAAAAATAAAGTGTATGTCATGCCACTATTGATATTTATTTTTGGGTAGTTATTGTTAAATAAAAACCATATTATGTCCTAATTAATGGACTTTAATACATGTTTGACATAGTCTGAATACAGAAGCTTTAATTTTTCTGAATGGGTTTTTGAACTGAACTTACTGATAATATTTTCAAGATTTCATTAGTGAAAAATATATCAGTGAAAGATATGTAAATTTGTAATGAAGCTGCCGAGCATCCTCCGATTGCGGCCACCTTTCCCTCATAATGGAATATCTGGTATTTACACGAGCTGGGCAGTAACAAAGAACATGTTCAGCAGTCTCGTCGTCCACGTTGCACCTCCTACAACTTGGATCCGGGAGGACGCCCAAGGTGTGAAGGTGTTTGTTTAGCTTACAGTGTCCCGTTAGCATTCGTACCAGTTTTCTAAGATTTCCTCGAGAGAGCCTAAGGAGGTACTCTGTCCGAGCGGCCTCAGGGCCACGAATTGCGGCACCTAAGTGTCTAAAGCCCTGTCTCTCCCATCTCTCTTTTAAAATATTTGTTGACTGTTCGTTTATCTTTAGATTGATCGCCTTAGAGGATAGCGGCGCGAAGGGTTCCGGGTCGCATGGTTTGCCCTTTGCTCCGTTACGCGCCAACTTATCTGCTCTTTCATTTCCTTCGATTCTATTATGTCCCTTAATCCAGGACACTATGACCGTATTCCTCTTGGAAACCGTCTCTGGTGATCTGGTGACATTTATGAATCAGTTTCGATGTTATTTTGTTCTTTTTTAGGATTTGCAAGACTTGTTTGCTGTCTGTGAGAATAATAACTTTTTTGCCTGTTATTCTTTCTTTTTCTATTTGTAAGGCACCTTGCAGAATTCCAAGCAGTTCTGCCTGGAAGATAGTCACCCTTTTGCCTAGGGCCATACTAATTCGACTTCTGGCACATACACTCCCAAGCCAACCCCAGATTGATTTTGCGAGCTGTCAGTGTAGATGTGTATGTCTGCCTCTTTTCCTGGTTCTGTTGAGCAGCTGATGTCAATTTCAAAGTATTTATTGATTGCCGTTCTCTCTGCCTCGCCTTTCAGAAATACATTAAGAGACGGCAAGCACAGCAGCATCTGCATTGCCATTAGGTAGGTGTGGATCTCATTGTGCCTGTGACCGTCAGGCATACTAATCTCTGTAGCTGTTGCATTGTATTCTGTGCTACAACTTGCTTGTGAACATAGGTCAAATAACGGCCGTATAGAGCCAGAGGACAATCTTGGGCGACAGACCCCAGACATTGCCGATAGCTCCTCTGCACTGCCAGAAGGCTCTGATGACCTTTAATTTTTCACTTAAGTGTTTATTCCAATTTAGGGTGTTATCCAGAATGACTCCCAGATACTTGACCTCTTTAGACAGACCGAGATGCTAACCCAACAGAAAAGGTGGTCATACGTTGACCAGCTTTCTTTTTCTAGTGAAGCGTACCAGCTCGATTTTTGTACTGTTCACAGAGAGTGCGTTATTTGTGCACCATCTTTCTACTAATTTTAACGTAGCCTGCATGGTTTCACACAGGACGTTTTCAAATATGCCTGTTAGCAGAATAGAGTTGTCGTCTGCATAACCGGTTGTGTAGAATCCGTGTTCATTAAGATTCTTAATGAGGCTGCTGACTACCATGTTCCAGAGAAGCGGAGATAGCACGCCACCCTGAAGGCAGCGTCTGCTGACAAGCGCTCTCATCATGTAGTTTTTGCAACGCATACAAACGCCAATTTTGATAATATGATCATATACATTTCCATAACGTATTTCCATAGCCTAACAAAAAACAACTTGACGTCTCCTGCTAGTTTTCATTTTTTCTAAATTATTAGTAAGTCCTGTCAAAGATCTTTTTTTCTGGAGGTTGCGTTAATGGAAATTTAGTTTTTAGAGCCAAACTCCGATATTAAGGAATATAAAACACTCTAACATATGAACAGGGCAATTGTTCTTTTTAAGAAAATTTAATTTTTAATTTTGTTAAGTTTTAAAAGCGCAAAATAAATTTGAAAAACATCAAAATACGACAAATTTATTATATTTTTTGCATATAAACCCCAACTGGAAGTACTATTTTTGCTAATACACATATTTATGTCTTTAAGTTTAAACATTACTTTACAAAGACTTTATTAAACAAACGTTTTCTCCTCTAAGTTGCCCCAAACCTCTGATTTTCTTTATTAGTAAATTAGTTTTTCTATAAAGACTATGTATTTAATAATGGAATAAATTAGTGCTTGTTGTCAATTATTTCGGTAAATATCCACTAACATAATTTATTGTAATCGAAAATGCAATTTAAATGACCAACGTTTTCGTATAAGCATATCGAATAACAAACCATTAAAATCACAACAAATACATTTACTATTAATTTTCAATGATAATATCATATTAAATAGTTTTAAGCGAAAACTATAAAACATAGATTTATTATTTGATAATTAGAGTTTTTCCCTAGGTTGTTTAATTTGATACCATTGTACTGCTTTGGGACAGATGCCAATACTTTAATTTAAAATTAGTATTATAACTTCTAGTGTTTAGATTGAAAAAATAACATGATTTAATTAATTAGTACGATTCCAGTGCGGCAGCATATAAACATTCTGTACGGACCTACGCCACTGGGATCAAATAGTCGTTTCTTATTGGCCAAGTCAGAATGACTAAATTAAGAGTAGCAATCAGTGCAAATTATGCCAATCATACTAATCTGGTACTGATCCACCTGCTTAACAAAATGTCTGTAATAAAGTACGTTGAAGTTTAAAATTGCCCCAAAAAATATTCTAAGCCGTAAATCATATGAAACCAGAAATTGAAACATAACATAATTAACAATAAAAAAAAATCCGATGTTCTAATCTCTACACTATGAGAGCTTACGAAAAAATAAACCAATCTCTTTCTCATTCCGAAATTAAGTAGTGAACTAAGCCAATGTTAGATTGCAACCAGTAAAGAATGGCTATTATTTGATTCCGGTTACGTAGATGTGTACAGAATGTTTACAGCTGCGGAATTAATGTGGAAAATGGTTAAGCATTTTCTATGCATTGCCTCCTTCTGACTCTCTTAGATACATTAACTTAATCAGTCGCAAAACGGTCTAAATGATACTACGTTTTGACTATAACGAAGTTACTAAAATTATTATTTTACTATCGGAGACTATTAATTATATCATTATTAATTCTGCAATTCAAGTTTTTACGTGAAAAGTGGCGAAATAAAAAAAAATAAGTATTTAATGACTCTTATTTCTTAATAGACAATCCAGCAACAGCGCTGCTGTTGTTTTTCTCTTAATTGCTAATGTAAAAAGGTAAAAAATTGCCATTATTTGACAAAAAAACATTTATTTGTAAAATTACTATGAATACCTATTTATCTTTACATAAGTTGCGCACACTGCAATTTTGTACTGCAGTGATATTCGTGTGTGTTAGAAAATGTTGAACAGTTGAATATGCTTATTATTTAATTAGTTAATTAAGTTTTCATTTTTAGGGTAACATTATCTAGAGCAAGGGCTGAATGGAAGTGAGCATGCAAAAATATGGTCACCGCATTCTGTCAGTGGATATAAGTTCTAGAGAGGGTAAACTTTAATAATTTTGATGTTGCCAGAACTGGAGCGAGTACAATTTTTTTTTACACTCTTACCCTCAGGTATTCTATAGATACGCGTTTACAAATAACCATGCATTTGGGTGGTTAAAAGCTGCCATTATTTATAAACTGGTGAAAAAGAAATTCAAAGAAAATGCGTTTATAACCACAACAATACTTTAACAATGTTTTGGATAGTGTGTTTTGTGTGGTGCAAAATTGTATTGTGTTTCTTATTAATATTTTTTATTTATTCATAGGTATTAATTCTTTAATTTTAAAATTATTAAATTCGTCCCGATAAATAAATAATTATTCATAGTTTTCTTTATAATAGTTAAACAAAAGCAATTTAAAATAAAATTTAGTAGTTATTCTTACAGTGCTCTGAGAGTATATTTACAATGTTGCTACAGTCTCAAAAAATCGGAATTTAAAATGGTAATAACATGAGTGTTGACCTCCTGTTGCATACACTTTTTTTGCTTACATTTAATGGTACTTTTACTTGTGAAAATATTTGTAGTTATTTTCTTTTGACGCGGTACATTTCCTTAAAATTAATTATAATCTAGCAGAATATTCGTTATAAGAGATAGATAGTGAAGTGACACATTTCGAAGTCTTTACCTTTGGTATTCACTATATAGGGTGTACCAGAATATATTCATTTTTTAATTGTTAATATTCATTTTGCAATCATAGCAATCGGAAAAGTGTAAAAAAAATAAATTTCAAAAAAATAAGTTGTCTCCAAGACTGAAAATTCTGCATTTAGTGTTAAAAGTTTCCTCAAAAATGAATCTGTTCGGCGTTCACAGCAACAATTTCGTATCCGTTTGAATTATCTCTAACGGAATTCAATTTTAAAATGGTGGCACAATTTAGACGAACCGCATCAGACCAAAATCGAAAACCTACAGGTAGGCGAAAGTTAGAACTATTGAAAACATCGAAAGGGTATGCAGCCCAAAGCATTATAGAGTCGTACTTTATGAGGAGAATGTAACAGTTAATTCTGAATACTATGTGCATATGTTGCAAACATTTTTACAACAAGAACTACGACATTTTCCAGAAGACATGTGGTTCCTGCAGGATGCACCACATGCTAAACATAGCGCGCATCAGTGCAAATTTAGGGCTGAAGTTTCCGGGGAGGTTAATTTCAAAATTTGGCGATTTTCAGTGGCCGGGAAATCATGTTACTTAACTTGCTGCGATTTTTATTGATAAGTATATTTAAAGTCAAAGGCTTATACCAATAATTCAGGTAATATTGAGGAATTAAAAGAAAATTTAACAACCGAAATAAAAAATATTCCCTACGAAGTGTTGCACAACGTAATGCAAAACGTGGAACCTAGAATACAAGAGTATTCACGAAGAGAAATTTTTCACATTTTAAAAAATATATTATTATTATTATTATTAAATGTATTATTTAATTTTTCAGCAGACATGTGGTTCCAGCAGGATGGCGCTACATGTTATATACCGCGCGAATCAATGCAAATTTTACGGCCGATATTTCCGGGAACTAAAAGAAAATTTAAGTACCAAAATTAGAAATATTTCCCAAGAAATGTGGTACAATGTGAAAAACGTGGAGCCTAGAATACAAGAGTGTGCACAAAGAGAAAGTGGTCACCTTTTAAACATAATTTTTAAAAAGTAGACTAGTTATTGTTATTTTTTTCCTTAAATTTGTTAGTTTTCTGACACTTTTTAACAATTAAAAATTATAGATTTTTATACTGAAAACATCTAAAGGGTACTCATAGCGGTGTTAAGAAATCCTAAACGATCTGCAAGAAGACATTCCCAAATTATCCAAATTAGTGATACCTCTTTAACGAAATATTGCGTTACGATTTAGGCTTACATCAACACGAAAAGAAAGTCGTCACCTTTTAACTATAATTTATAAAATGTAGACTAGTTGTTATTTTTTTCTTAAATTTGTTAATTTTTCGATCGCTATGGATTCAAAAAATATTGTTGAGTTTTTATAAAAATTAATATATTTTTGTACACTCTATATATTTCTACTTGCGCTGTTGAAAAAAAACTTTTTGAAAATCAATCAAACAAGACAAGAAAAAAGTTTATTTTATCATTTTTCGTTGTAAAATTTTTAGACTTCCAAATGTGTCAATTCATTATCGCACAGATGAACCAACGAAATAAAACTATTAAGATTAGCGGATATTTTTAACACTACGGTCTTCATTCAGAGTTACATCTTTTAATTAGTCTACGGAATAATTGTCGTTGGAGTTAAAAATAACTGTACAGTATTATATTCTTTGTTAAAAGCATCTTCTAATGCTACTTAAAAAAATAATTAAAATTCATAAACTCATAGGGATGAGCGCTGGAGTTAAACAGAATATGTAGATATTATCTATGACTAAATAAAATGTTTTCTAATGAAAAATCTTTTCTCGGCAAGTTTTTGTTTTTTTTCTGGGTTATTATCGTATTTTGTACCACCTTTCCTGATTCACCAATAAATAGTTATGTTTGCATTTATAGTAATAAAGTAAAAAACACTTGAATAATAAATACCTAACTAAATATTTATGGATTATCTACAAATCTAAATTAGCCAACACCCTCTTTTTAGCAAATTTCTTTATTGACACAGGTATGTAGATGACATTAATTTTAGCTTGATTCACTGGAACAGAAAGACAACTAAATATATTTTTAAAATCCATAAATAATTTACATTCCAATATAAAATTCACTATAGAAAATGAAACTAATTTGCCTCTCAACTTTCTTGATTTAACCATAAAAAGAGAAAATAATAACCATATTTTTTTCTCTTTTTCACAAACCAACACACACTGATAAAACTATACATTACAATTCATGCCATCCAATATAAAAAGTTAGCAGCCTTTCAGAGTATGACCCGTAAATTAATCACATCACCCCTTACAAATTGCAATAAATAATGGTTATAGTCCAATTTGATAGATAATTTTTTAAAGAGAAAAAATTATAAAAAAGTTGTATGTTCTGTTTACCCTAATTTAAAAGACCCTTCCAATAACTACAATTGTAAAAACGTATATATGGCAGACAGGTAGAAGGTTCGACAAAAGGATAAATAAATATTATAAATGCTTTGTCAAGGGGATAACGGATCGTATAATCTTCTCATTTAATCATCATTTCAATAAAAATTTTACATACAGAAAAGAAAGGCATAAGCTACAGTGTTGTTTCCTAATTTTATTTTTATTCTATTTGCGAAACATGTCATAACGTTATTTTCTTTAAAAGAGGAGAAGTTTTAAATAAAAATTGTTTCTTTTTAACTTATTGCCATATATCTTAATAACTACCGTTACGAGTAAAAAATAATTAAGCTTTCATGACGGCTATTGGCCAATTATAAAACATTTAGACATACCGCCGCACTATCGCAAACTTTCAGGATCAGTTTGGGAAACTTTATTTGTTCCCCGTAAAATTTTTCATTGAAAAAATAGAGGAGTATTTTCCAAACTCATTCAAAAGTTTTCTAATAAAAATGATTAAAGTTATTTTCGATGTCAAATGAAGACAGGAATTATTTCAACTTTTCGAATTCACTCGGCTTAAATTCTTGTTTGGCTTCCTCTCTGACAGTGCCAGCTAATACGTTTTTATAATATTCTTTCATAAGTTTGCAGTAAGTTGTTTGCAAACAAAAAGTTGAAAATCTTATGACAACGTAATTTAACTTTTTTTCTATGATTTATCAAAAAAATATTTAAATAACATGTATTTAATATAATATTATTTTTATGAGCATAATTTGTTTTAAATATTTGTATCAAAAGAAAGTAAAAAAAAAATACCTCGAAATTCAAAAGCAAATTTCACTTATGACATCAATATCCTACCTTCTTGAAGCTTTTACACTATACTTTTATTATACTATTAATTGAAATAATTTCTTTTTATTTCTTTTGTTGTGCCCTTCTCATTTTACGCTTAAATATTTTTTTATGGTCTTATAAGCATCTAATACCAAAATTTTAAAACGTCTTAATAATAAACATTGATCCATACCAGATTGTTAGAAAAAATCCATTCTCATAAGGAAGTTAATAAATATATCTAGTCGCATTAGACCTGAATGCCTTAATCCAGTGTTTCCCAAAAGGTGTTCCGCGGCACGCTGGTGTTCTGGTGGCACTTATTACCCGTCCATTACAGTTATTTTGACGCGATATCTTGTGACACGCCAAGTAGATAATAGCAAGAATTGCTGTCATTGTCTTGTGCACAAAATTTTGTATTATTTCATGTATTTTGAATATTTCTTTTCTCACACTGAAGTTAGATGGTTATCGCAAGGAAAAATTCTTGTGCGAGTCTTTGAGTTACGCTACGAACTTCTTTTGTTTTTCCAAGATCATCAATTTCGATTGTCTGATAGATTAAAGTCATTATCCTGGTTGGTAAGCATTACAGGAAAAAAAAGTGAATAATTTTTCTTCCTAAAGATAACATTATTTCTTTGTTACTAAAATTGACCTTTTTTTGATTTTTGATAACTTTTCACTTTTAACGGACTTTCTTAATGAAAATGAAAGGATATTAGAAAAAACTGTTCGCCTTTCTCTCTTCTCAAAAACCTCTCTTATTACATTCTGGGAGATTTACGTAATGAATATCCACAACTTTCAAAGAATGACATGTTTGTGATGCAGCCTTTTATCACGGCGTATCTTACCTATATTTATTTTATATACATTTTTTGTTTTTAAGTGTTATTAATATTAATACTATTTAAATTTATAATAAATCATAAAGGTTATGGTTTTCACTATTTTAAGTTTAACCCCAGAAGAGAAAAATCGTAGTAAATATTTTAAATCCAATAAATTGAGCGACTTTAGGTAGGTATGTTTAAAACTAACATGTGGTGTTCCGCAAATTAACAGTGTTCCGCATTCTATTTTAATTGGGAAACACTGCAGTCTGTTAGTAAGCAGCAAAACTTCTGGCATCTTGAGATAAAATTAATTAAAATATTTTTAAAAGTTGTGAACTTCTAATTTAAGGCATTAAAACCATTTTCCCATGGGAAATCTAATAATAATTCGTCAGTTCTACGCTAAATGCTCCTGCCAATCCTTTGACACTGACTTTTTCGCTACAATATAATAGTAACTATACTTCGAAAGTACATTTCTGGACTGTTGCTACCCTTAGATGCCAAGTATCTTCGGACTAAGACAAACACCCAAGTAAAGGTGCCTGACAAAGTAAATATCAAAAAAATCTTCCAACTCCAACCGAATTTCCAGTTATTAGCAGTTATAGATGAGTTTATACCTTTTTTTATCTTATGAGCAAACCACGAAGGCCGAAGTTTTAAATACTAGATACTGTGGGCGATCTATGATCTTTGCAGTTGAACGGTAAAGGGATCTTGTGCAGTTGAACAGAAATATGGGTCTATGTTCGTGTCTCCCTGGCAGGAATGACTAAGAGAGGCATAATGTATGATATTTCACTTGAACAGAATCGATGATAGTATCTGAAAAACAGAGAAAGATCACCTACAATTCGACAATGCTCTAGTGAGGCAAGCTTCCTGTGATATTTGGATCATCAATCAGGCAAGCAAATAGCTCTTCTTTGAACAGAGTCAAGAAAGTTAAGCAGTCAAAGATGTTAAGCTCGCATATATGAAAGCAATACTCAAGGGTTCAATGGTATAAAAGTTGGCAGAAGAAAAATATTTTTGGGGCTCGGAAATCCGAAGCGAATATCCTTTTGAAAAGTAATACCAACTAGGCTAAAGAAATCTTTGGTTTGAAGCATTTGATTATTCATTTAGATGGTGAAGGTACCGGGAAATAATTTGTGAGATAGCTCTTTGCTCCCCATTTTATGATAAACGAGGAGTTCTTCGGTTAGGAATAAAGTCCTTACTCTACGCCTATCATCCCTTTCAGTATTAGACACAGGATTGGGAAATTGTATGAGGGAGTGGAGTGTACTATCGTTAGCATAGCTGTGGCTGTAAATAAGATTACTGGTAGAAGTAATCTTATTCAGTAATAATATGGTAAGTGGCAACACTGACTCTTGTGGAACGCCTGCGTTGATTTTGTAAAAATAAGATAAATGAAATGACCGTCGATCATTACAGAAATACTTCTATGGAAAGAAAACTAGCATACCATGGCAAGACCATAGAAAGGAAGTTTCTTAAGAAGTGCATCATGCGAGGCTTGATCGAATGCTTTGGTTATGTCGAGGGCAATGATTTGGTCTTCTCCGTGGAATTCTATATTCCAGTTGTGAAATACGAAGGTAAGAAAATTTGCTGTGCACCTTTGGTGGCGAAAGTCGTATTGCATGGATTAGTTTATACTTTTCAAGGCAATTTAGAAGGTCATTATTGATATACTTCTTAATGAAATGAAGAATAGGGATATTGGTCTGTAGTTAGAGAGAAGACTTTTGGACTCCTTTTTTGGAACAGGCTATACACAAACAAATTTCCAGCTTTTAGAAAAAATACCCATGTCATAGGACACTTGATATAACCAGGTAAGGATAGGGGCCAGTTCCGGAATGGCATCAAGTCCATAGAACTGGAATTAAGTGTTTTGACTTCCTTGTGATGATTGGAATGTGATCCAGAAAGTTTTAGCTTGTTGAGGCGGCAGCCATTTTGTCTACATACTCACTGCATGTTCTTCTTGTGTTAGAACCCCAAACAACCTAATTTTAACATATATTCCATGTTCTATACGCTGTTAACATATACTTCCTTAGCATATAATGTACTGATCTCACCGACCCTTTTTTAATTTGTGATTGAACCTCTGTTATTAAGCTGCTATTAGCTACAAGATATTTAAACGGTATTACCCCCTTGATGCTATCATTTTACAAGGATAACTTGCACATCCTTGTATTTTGCTGATATTTTAAAACTGCTGTTTAAAAAAGTCAACCGTGTAATCCAGTGCCGGATGTGGTATTAGTCAGCAAAATAGGGCGAAGTTAAAGATTTTCTTGGGGAGGATATCCAGACCTTTGTGAATAAATCTGGTTAAGGAAGTACCAGAAGTTGAAATCACAGCTCTTGGGAAGCCTGCAATTGAGCTACCGTCAAGGCTTCGGTAACACCTTGATCAAGTATTACTGTTACTACCAGTAGTATTAAAATATTTTGCAAATTCTACAAACAGTTGGGGTCTTAAGAAACTTTAAGAACATCGTCGAGAATTGACCCGAGTTTTTTCCCATTTTTTTTATTTATTTTACTTATTTTATTAATAAAAAAAATGGGAAAAAACTCTGGCCACAGGTATATTTAGTATCCAGGCAGACTTGAATATGTTGACAATTTTAATGTGTTTGTGAATCGTCCAACTATTTTAACGTCTTCTTGTATATGTATGTCAAAAATATAATAATTAAATGTACCTATTAACAATTACGTAATTGTGCGTTGCAATCTCCTGAAACCAAGAAGTAAGTAAAACTAATAATGATTAAGTCTCTTGTATTATTATAATATTTAAATATTATTACAATAACATCTATATTTTATGTATCTTTTTAGTTTTGTTATTATTCCATTGAGAAAGGCTGAAATTCGGCCGAAACGTCCGGAAATTTTAATAACAGATTTTTCAAGGAAATGAAATTGGTTTTGTTACCTTCTATCACTCGAACCAAGTCCCAAGAAAACAAAAAAATCTAAAAAATATATTAGAGGTTCAAGGATCATCGTCTTAGTTTTCTTGGGTATAGGTTTATTTTTTCTAATGAAAGTATATATATATATATATATATATATATATATATATATATATATATATATATATACATATATATATATATATATATATATATATATATATATATATATATATAATAAGCTATTGCATAAAAAGTTAATTTATTAGTTAGTAAGGAAGGAGCAGTTGATGCCTTCTTCGTTATGTTTCCCTTATGTCATATTTCATCATAAACCTATAACTGTATTCCCTTTATTGGTGTATTAAAAAACACCTAAAAAATTATTACAAATTCTTTATCAATCCGAAACATCCGAAAACGAGAAAAATGTCTACTAGACTATTCTGAGTTGTCGTATAAAATAAACTCAAAATATAATCAAAATTTTCTTAATACTAAAAACCGTGTTACTACTTTGTCATTTAACTCATTTAAAAGTCAATATCTCTGTAATAAATAAGAAGCTAAACCTCCATTGCCTTAAAATTGAATACAATTTGAAAAGAAAAATATCATAAGCGAACTCGTCGGCTGTTACAAAGCCGTTAAAAACCACAAAGAGCGTCGACAAAAACGATAACATTAAACTTATTCCTTTTACATGAAAGCCATCAATCATCTAACACCTACATGCTCTGTCGCTTCGAGATATATGATATTATACATTGCCAGGTAAAAAAAACAATAAATATTTATTGAGTTATTTAATTTTAAAAAAGATATTAATATATCTCTGTTAGGTTTCCACGATGGTTATTGAACTTGGAACAATTGTTAAGTGTTCTTATTTACACGACATGTAAGTTTTCGCATAAATTTTATTTAGCTGAATCTAAAATGAATATATTTCAATATTTTTTGTTTCAAAATTTCTATTCGCTTATAATTACTAGTTATTGCACCTTAATACAGAAATTCAAAATTGTAGCTGCATTCTTTTTATGACTTGACAAAGACATTTGTCTGTTTTTTTTTTAATATCATCTACATAAGGTATCGTTTTAAAACTTTCATGCGGATAGTAACGTTATTAAGTAAATCTTAGCTCTCCGAACATACTCACAGTAAGCCTCATATACCACAAACATATCTAGTAGAAAATTTGTTGAGAATGGAGTGTGTAACAGGAATCGATTTTTGAACTTTCTAATATTTTTGATATACATTAGTGACCTAACCCTGTGTACAACGGGGCCCCATATCCCCACGCTTAATCCTCATCGGATAATATATTACCTCTTTATTTATTATTACTATTGTATTACATTAAAAATGTAGTTTCTCTATTGTAATGAAATTTTATTGTATAATGTATTATTAACGCATACAAACACTTATAGAGCTAAATCACATCCATCTTTGTAGGGGATTTAAACAAGAACATAAAACACTCTAATATAAATTTTGTCAAACAAAAATTTTTTTTGCCTTTTTTGCAACTGAACAAAAATATTTAACTTAAAAATATATAACAAAACATCTGTTTTATTTACAAATATAAGAATAGGAACGATTATAGATTTTTCATCTCCACAACTTCAATTTGTTAGTTTTTAGGACCAGAACTAGCCACTTTCTATATTTACTCAAACAAAACTACTGCTTCGATAATCCTTATAATACCTCCTTTTTATTTGTTATTATTATTATTATTATTCATTCTCGTCGTCTCGTATCAATCCGCAATTGGTTTAGGCAAACAGAGAGAGGAAATTTATCTTGGTCTATGTTGCGTTGAGGAACTTGCGCACAATATACCAAGTCTGCATAATAGTGGCCCTTTGCATAAGTTTTATAAAGCCTTCGGGTAAAGATAGTTCACGAAGAGACTTTTTCAACCTTTCAGTTTCACGTAGATCGACAAATTCTTGTAGTGATTTTGTCTCTCTCCGTCTTCTGTAGATTGCTACAGGGCAAGCAATATCTACTAGCCAGGCTCTTTACTCCCTTTCGTTGACAGTGACAATCTTCTGCCGAATGTAGTAAACAGTTCTGTCAGTGAAGCCTGTCCGATCCCAGTACATGAAAATGTCAGGAGAACCCAATACCGGGTCAGGCGAGTATCTGTAAGGGAAGTAATTCGTAATATCTAATACCTCTAAGAGACCTGGTTTCATAATTACAGAAAAAAAAACAATGTCCCGGCTCAGTCAAGTGGTTTAATACAGTGAAAAAAAAAATGCTATGATTACACATGTTTCGCCAAACAAACAGGCATCATCAGATTTAAAATGCATTAAGAACCTAATAATAATGTATTTAATAAATTAAGCATTAAAAAACCTACCTTAAAATAACAAAAACATGTAAAATATATAAAGCTGGCACATACAACTACATCTGTAAGTATCTGTAAAACGGTGGCGAGTTCTCTACTAGTTGGCATTTCAATGCCAGTTGGCGATGTATGATTCTCGCTACCTTGCTCTCTTGTTAAATAATCTGGGCTAAGACCGCACATCCAGCTGTTATGTGTTCAATTGTTTCACCTGGTACGCCACACATTCTACAAATATTCTGGACCACCGCATTCTTAACCTACATGCCTGTTATAATTACGCGTACCAATAACTCGATCTTGTATGTCTTTGACAACTCCTTCGGTTTCCGGTTATAATGTATCATCTTTCAACCACCATAGTGAGGTTTGCTTACCTATTATGCTATTTAATGTTGTTGGGTATTTTTCGTGTAACACTTTATTCGTGTGCGGTTGATTATTTATTTCATATTCTTGTTGTGTTACTTCTCCACTTGATAAATTCAAGGGAGTATAGCTTTTATCGTTTAGAACAATTTTCTGGATCAATGGCCTGGTTGATTAATAAAAGTATTGGTGCATTTTTTATTCCTGCGGTTTGCACATATTGATTATTCGCCTTCCACCTTGACCCTGAGGTGAATACACTCTTTCGACAGCACTCTTGGGGTAGTGGAGTCTGAATTTCGTTAGTGTCGTTCGTGTTAGTGTGTCCAGTGCATTAAGGTCGGTGTTCGAATATCTAATGATTCCAAATGAGAATGCTAGAAAAGAAATAGCATATGTATTAATAGCCGTTATTAAATTTCGCGAGTTCAGTTTCGTGTTTAACAATTTAGTCATTCTAGCTTTAGATTTGCTCTTAAATTCAGCCTTCAGCTTGAAATTCTCAATACGTCGATACAGCGGCTATTTATTGGAAATCACGAGTTTCTTCGAGGAGGTCTGTTAATTTACCTCTTTTTAAGTGGATTTCGGCGAATTTGTCGTACCCCAATGTCATCTGGATGTCTTCACTGAAGGTTTTTAGCGCTAGTCAATATTAAGATAGTTCGGATTCTCCGCATATAATTTAATATCGTCCATGAACAATATATGACTGACGCGTGTCATAATAATATTATTATTATTAAAATAATAATTATTATATCGTTATTTTAATATTCACGTTTTAAACGGTCGAATATTAGGAGTTATGTCGGCCTTGGGAAGTATAGCAAGACATTTCCTCCTTCTGTTGCTTTATATTTAAATAATTTCCCACCATATTGCGGGTGGTTAGAATTACAGTCTTCTGCATCTCAGGATAGGACTTCTCTAGGATGTTTAAAACTCTCAACCCCTTCTGCCAGTCTCTGAAGTATTTCCCCAGATGCACCAACGATGATGGGCATGGTCCACACGCAATCAACATTCCACATCATTTGGTGATCATATGCTAAAGGCGAGTGTTTACCCATTTTTTTATGTTTTTAGCTATATTAGCCGGTGCTGGTACGACGATATCAATTAGAAAGGTTGCATTTTTTGTTTAGACCAGTACAAATATATCTGGCTTATTATTTTGACTTGTGCGGTCCGTGAGAACTATTCTATCCCAATATATTTTCACCTTAATGTTTTCCATTAATGGGTCTGGGTTATATATATATGGTTATATATATATATATATATACAGAGTTCTCCATGAATAACCTTTGCTAGGTTGTTATGTCGTTCTAAAGACACTTTCGGACCTAGAGCTGTGCAGCTACTGATTATATGCTCTATAGTTTCATGTCCCTGCACATCCGGCATTTCCTGTCTGCGATGTTAGATTCTTTCACAATATATTTTAGGTACGATTGGAGTTACCTAATTTCGGAGAGAGCATAAAGATCTTTCGGTTTTAAGGGCGATATTTCCAAATAGTAGCCATCCAAAGGAGGTTTTTTTATTGATTCCCTCTTGTTCAAGTGTGTGGTGGTTCCAGTACTCAATTTGATTTGCAAAGGAGTATTCAAGGTTACACACAAATTCTTGTCGACTGAGCTGGTGTGGTAACAAGTTAATATCAGCGTTATTGATTGCCGCAAAAAAGAATGAATTGGAACTAGCTCGGATGAAATGTTCACGAAGATTTCGTATTTGTTTTTGATGCAGGCTTCTGAGGTCAGTGATTCCCTTCCCACTTAAGTGCCTTGGCAGATGAACCATTCTTTGCTTGCTTTAGGGTGGTGAGCTCGATGCTTGGTGTATAGGTCACTCAGAGTTCTGATGGCATCATCCTGTTCCGTGGTCGTCCATTGAACAACTCCAAAGCTCTAAGCAACAACAGGGATTTTTGTAGCTTGTTGATTCCCTGAGATTGTAGAAATCCCAGGTATTTGTAACATTCATCCTTATCCATTGCCAGTATAACTCCTCTTCTAGATCTCTGCAGAAGATGGATATTCTCATTGAACTGCCATTTATCTCTGACGATACTATAGGCTCTACATTTGACTAGTCCGAAATCTATACAGATATCGTTGGAGAACTGTTTTGCTATTCGTGTTACCCTCCTTAATAATTCGTTTGTCTCTGAAAACAATTTAAGGTCATCCATATACACAAGGTGATTATTATTATATTATTACTATTATGATTTCCAAGTATTTTTCATAACATGATTTAAGTAATTTTTTCAAAAAATATATTGTCATTTATTATTTTCGTTCATAAAAAGAAGGTTGTATGTTTAAAGCATTTTATTAGGCCGTCTTTTTGTTTTGTCTTATAGGATTCGCAACAAAACATTTTCTGTTCATCCCTACATCATACTTGAGTTTTGTGCAAAATCTGAGCCCCCCTGGATAACTAGTTTCTTAATAATGATTTTATTAAACCGCCGTTTTGTTCTCCCATAATGTATTTTTACCAAAATGTTACTATTAAATTTCATCCCATTATTACCCTTAATATTGAGGTAAAATTTAGTAGTTTTTCAATTAAACCGCACACAGTCAGAACGACAGACCTACAAAAAAACATTTTCGGGACAGAAGAACCCAGAAAAGCAAATATTTTATTTCGATTACAATACTTCTCTTCTACTAGAAAAGTAACAATACTATCAATTTCTGTTTGGAAACATTGACTGTGACAAAAACAAGTGTAACTTATTAATTATAAACTATTTCTACTAAGATTAATATTTATAATGCCAACTGTATTATTGTACATAGCTATTCAGTCCCTTAGGAGGCATTTTATTATGACTGATATATTTTTATAGGCGTTGAATTTTAAGATGCTACTTGATTTGATTCATCTGAATCACAACGGATTTTCTAGATTTTCACATTTCCGAGATATTTCGTATACAATGCTTGCAAAAGCAAATACTTCAATTTTTCCATTTATTGATTCTTCTATAAAACCTTTTAGCTACACAGTCGAAGGTTGTCATATAAGGAAATTCCTTCCACTATATTAACATAGGTGCTAAGATTGGCTAATTAGAATCATTTCCAGCATATTCTCAGGCTCTTTAAGCTTAAATATTTAAGCAATATGTGCTTTGTTAAGAAGTTAGACTGCCACATCTTACATGTTGTGTACATATTATATTATAACGATAGACAACAAAAAATAATCTTCTGATATTTACATTTGCAAATCATATGTTAACACATTTAAACATGAGTGAAGAGGGCATTCTTGCCTTGTAATTGCGAAACTTTTGGTTTGCAAATTTTGCTAGGTGAGTGGTTTCAATCAAAATTTGCAAGTGTAAATATATTTTTATATATAATACCACAAGAGAGGTAATTTTTCGATTGTTCAAAAGTTTGTTGCTGGGCAATTGTCAAACAGCAACAAATTTGAATAAAACAAGAAAAAAATATCCCCCGTAAATTTTTTTTCGAGTGGTTTTCTTTATGACTATTTCACGAAGAATGGCAACGATCTAGATGATATGTAATCGAATTTTTGGTAAGATTTTCGTTGCTCTGGTAAACTACCACAGAAGGATTCTCTAAGAAGTTTGAGGTAAAGGCTTGTGTTGTATCTATGTTCCTTATGTTTTCTATCAAGCTGGAATGGTGCTCTGGATCAAGTTGCAGATACGGTTCAATTGACTGACTGCTAGCATGTCCAGGCAGTTTTATTAATTTTTGCTCATTAACGCCATGTTTCACGAAAAATTGATACTGCAGAAGAGCGATGTTAGTGATCTTGTTATTTTTTATATCAAGACCAATTTTCTCTGCTCAAGTTTTGGTGCATTTTGCGAGATAATTTATACCTAAAGGCGTGTTTTTGAACCAAGCACCACTTTTCCAATGAAAATTCGGCTTAGGACAAGAAAAGTCTACCAGTTTTTATATTATCACTTCGCTTGGACAAAAGTTTCTCTAATAGCAAAAATCAACGTTGCTTTTATTTCGAATTAGCCACTTACTACCAGCACAGTTTTTCGAACCATTTTAATTTGTTTTAGAAAATTTATATATTTAAAACACTTTGACAGCTAGTTCGTAAAAGAGTTGTACTGCACCCATTCATATAATTATTTTTACGAAATGATCGTCTGATGACCGAGACCTTTCAACACTATTTTTTGTATTGTAAATTTATACAGTGTTTCAAAAATTCGGGCCACTGATTAATCACTATTCTACTCAAACTGCTCGACGACGTAAAAAGCTAAATTTTGGCATACAGGTTGATTGTGGGATGTAGAGGTTGGATAAAGAGGGATTTTCCAAAACTCAAATTTCAAAGGGGTGAAACCGCCCCTTAAATATTACATTTTTTATTTTTTTTTGAAAAAACGTTAAAACTCGTGTATTTTATTTGATTATTTTATATATTTTAAAATCTCTCAAAAATGTATACAGGGTGTTTCAAAAAATCGAGCCAATGATTAATCACGATTCTGCTCAAACCGCTTGACGTAAAAAGCTGAATTTTCGCATACAGGTTGATTGGAGGATGTGGAGGTTCGATAAGAAGGGATTTTTAAAAAATCAAATTTGAAAGGGATGAAACCGTCCCTTAAATATCACGATATTTTTTATTTAAAAAATTAAACAGGTATATTTTATTTTTTTACATATTTTTTAAAAGTTTATAATAGATGTTCCAAAAAATCGGAAATAATTTATAAACAAAAATCTTCTAAGACCCTGTTGACAAAAATTAAAAGAAAATGCAACAAAAAATGTGGTTTATAAAAATGTATTTAAGTAAGGCGATATAAGTGCCTCTTTACATCCCTTTCATTATCGCCATACGCAAACGAAGTCGTGGGTGCCAGCTAGTAGGGAATTATACTCGATTCTTCCCTTAAAGTTACCCTAGATATTCATCTCTTTGAAGAAAAAGAAATTGCAATTAGCTGCTTCATTTCCCCTCCAGGCCAGCTTCAAAGCATATGTAAAGACGAATTTTCTCTGCAAACCTCTTGGACAATTTTCATCCCAGAGGGAAGTCATAACATAAATATTTTGGATAGCCCTCGCACTAACCTTTCTTTTATATAAGCTTTCTTGCAAAACTCTTCATTTCGTATTACGCGCATCATGAGCTATCCCCTAAATGTATCAAAGGATATTTTGAATTCGTTAAAATATTTTTCCTTGATCATCTTCGCTGTGGTATTCTATATTAATTCTACACAGTTCTCCTAGTAGTCTTCCCCGTTTTTGTTTTTCATATTGAAACCACTAGAATGCCAGCAATTTTAGCTATAGGGGTAGAGGAAAAAAAGTTGAACTGCTATTATTTACAAAAACTGGATGATTTAGTTTTTACTGTGTTGATGGGAGTAGATTTTTTAACAAAATTTTGTTTTTATTCTAATGGGGCTTGCATTTTTCTGATGGAAATTAACTGACAACTACTTGACAGGTCAAATAATAATAATTTTAATAATGAGCGTAACTATGGAAATACAATTGTATCAATTTAAAACTGGGTTGGGATGATTCTTTAGGATTGCTGATTGGTTCAAAAAACTGATAAAATTTTGATATTACCTATTTATTCGCTTTAAAACAGATACATTCTCTAAAATGCTTTATTCCTATTCGCTTGAAATTATAAGAGTGAAAAATTTCGCAACTATGAAAATATTGCAGGAAAAATATGTATACTGTAGACTCCATCATGTAATTAAACATCATATTAAAAATATTTATTCTTGGGGATCTTTCCGCAGACAAATATCACGGTAAAGTGCAAATAACCCATTAATATTGCTTTGTTCGCTGAATAAAAGAGCTGAACAAGTATATACTAATATTACTCTTCCGAGGCCGCTCCTTCAAAAGCTGCTGACAGCTTGAAGCAAAGATAATTAAAGTGGCTTTATTTAAGGCCTAGATCAAATTTTGAAATTTTGAACGTTTTATGTTATTGCTGGTTTAAACAGTATCTGTAAAGAGGAAAATGGCAAAAAGGAATAGCTTTTTAGCTGGACATTAATTAGTGAGGCACTTCTTGTTATACAAAACGTTTCTCTTTTTATTTTGAATGGGGTGCCCGGTGCATAATAGTTATTAGTTATCACTTAGAATATGGTTATCAAAAAATAAAATATAATATTTTACACATACATATTTATACACCAAACTAAAGTTCGGCAAGTTAGGCATCTGTTAGGCGCGTGTAACCCTCAGAGCAAGCAAAGAGTTCACTATAACTATACCATCTTTTTGCCAAGTGTTAACAGGTGGCGCTGTCTTAAATACTGTGTACCATTACACTACTAGTCCAGTAGATTTAGTTAAAATATCGTGGAAAACCGGCGAAAAATACCGTTGAACTAAAAACTGGTAGAGATGGCACTATACCATCTTTTTGCGAAGCGTTAAGGGCCCCACCACGCAACGTTGGCGCTGTCGTGCAAATACTAGTGTGCCTTTATGAGAAATACACTACTACAGTAGATTTAGTCACAATATCGGGAAAACTCGGCGAAAAATACCTGACTTAAAAACTGGTAGAGATGCCACAATACCATCTTTTCGTCAAGTGTTAAGAGGCACGCCAGCCCAAGTTGGCGCTGTTGTGCAAATCTAGTGTGCCATTATGGGAAATACACTACAAGTTCAGTAAATTTACTCAAAAAAATCGGGAAAATCCGGCGAAAAATACCGTTCAGATAAAAACTGGTAGAGATGCCACTATAGCATCTTTTCGCCAAGTGTTAAGAGCCGCCCCAGCCCAAGTTCGCGCTGTCGTGCAAATCTAGTGTACCATTATGGGAAATACACTACTAGTCTAGTAAATTTACTCAAAAAATAGGGAAAACCCGGCTAAAAACTGGTAGAGATGCCACTATGCCATCTTTTCGCCAAGTGTTAAGAGACGCGCTAGCTCAAGTTGGCGCTGTCGTGCAAATCTAGTGTGCCATTAAGAGGAAATACACTACTAGTCCAGTAAATTTACTCAAAAAATCTGGAAAACCCTGCGAAAAATACTAACTGGGCTAAAAAGTGGAACAGATGCTTTGACATATCAAATATTCCCTAACCTTACATGTGCGTGTCATAGAAGTTATTTCAAGTGCTCAATAGTATACAAATTTCGCCTTTTCACACCCGCGAGAGTTCGTGTGAAACATGCGTGTACAAATCCCCGTTCAGGCGATTGACTTTTTTTTAAATATTTTTATATTTAGTAACCTGAAATGGTATTAAGGGAATACTAGTTCAAGTATATATCTGTATCCTACATTGAAAAAGTCAAATTGGTATATTTTCATTTTAGTGAACTGCAACACGAGTATTGAGATACCCGGTATGTTGTTTTTAAATAATATGTGATATTTACTTTATAGAACTACAGTAATCCTATTTACCTTAAGAAATACTGAAAATTTAAATAAAATTTATAGACATAAGTTAACTTGAGTTTTCCGTGAGTATAAAATAAATACACAAAACTTCCGCATTCTTGAAGCTACAAGAAAGCTTATTTAATCTTCTCGTTAAAATTAGAATTTGAGTAAACTAAAATCGTTTATTTCGTTTTATTTGTCTGACCTGTCTTGCATACTACAAATTTTACATTTAAGTAGTTGTCTCAGTAATTAATTTTGATTTAAATTCGAGGACAACTTAGACTGAAAGTTAATATTTCCATCTTTTCAAAGCACAAATTGTATTCAGCAAAAAGGAAATAATTTCTTGTTTTCTTAGTCGTCGTTTGGGATGATTAATTTAAATTTTCGTATTTCCTAGGTTTCTCAAATAAAATACATTAATGCCAGGGCCCTAAGTTTTTAACTAAAAGTTATCTTTTCAAAACTGAATGACTATAGAAAGACAAAAAGCCTTTCAGTAATATAATAATAATAATATTAATAATAATAATATTAATAATAATAATATTAATAATAATAATATTAATAATAATAATATTAATAATAATAATAAAAACTGAAATCCAGAAATCTAACGAAAGCTATTAACACCTTCGCCATACCTATTCTTACGTAATCGTTTGGTATCATTAAATGGTCACACACAGACATAGAAAACATTCACATTCTCATACGCTCTGAATTCACTAAACACAGAAAGTTACATCGCAACGCATGCAAGGAAAGACTCACCATCGAGAGAAAAGAAGGAGGAAGGGGAATTATAGATATACAATCGCTAAATAAAAAACAAATTTACGAACTCAGAAAATTCTTCCACAACAAACAAACTAACCTCCACAAGGCAATAGTGAAGACAGTCAAGAATTATATACCGCTCGACCTGTCTCAAACGAGCCACGCAGCAGACGCACACAGTCACATCCAATCACGACTAGAAAAGATAAACACCTGGTCTCAAAAAACACTTCACGGAAGACACAGATACCATATAAAGCAAGGCCATATACATATAAAGCTTTTATATACGTGGTTACAAGAAGGGCAGCTGTTCCCTGAAACAGAAGGCTTCCTGCTTGCCATCCAGGACAAACTCACAGCAACCAGAAATTACCGAAAGCACATCATCAAGGACACAACCATTGAAGACGAGAGGTGTAGGAAATATCACCAGCAGATAGAAACGATCGATCACATAACGAGTGGATGTAGAATTATGGCCGGAACTGAATACACCGCGAGACATAACTCAGCAGCGAAGGTCGTTCATCAAGCATTAGCCACAATATACAAACTAACAGAGAACACAGACCCTTACTACCATTATACACCAACATCTAAACTTGAAAACGAAGACTACAAGCTCTACTGGGACATTGACATCCACACAGATAAAACAATCCCCGCAAACAGTCCCCAACGACGAGAACATCCAAGCCAAATACAGTGAGAAGATACCCAGCAAAGAGCATTTGACCGACTATTGGTCGAACATCTGGGAAAAACCAAAAGAGCATAATCGAAATGCTCCTTGGATACTATCTCAACGTGATCAGATTCAAACACCACAAATGGAATCACCAAGGAGGAAGTTACCAGCTTTATTAAGGGAACGAGCAACTGGAAGTCGCCAGGAGTTTACCATATTCACAATTTTTGGAACAAGACATTTGAGGTCCTCCATGAAGCTATGGCCCGTCGTTTTACTAAAATAATGCATCATTCGCAGACAACCCCCGCATTTCTAATGTTAGGTACTACAATTATGCTACCCGAAAGCAATAGGACAGAAGACCCGTCACAGTACAGGCCCATCACTTGTTTGCCCACCATGTACAAGATCCTAACAGGATGCATAGCAAATCGTATCTATCATCATGTTGACAGTCATAACCTAGTAGTTGAGGAACAGAAAGAATGCATTCGAAACCATCAAGGATAGAAAGAACAACTTATCATGGACTCTTGGGCATTTAAGCAGGCACAGAAAAAATAACCCAACATACACCCTGCTTTTATAGACTATAAAAAGGCCTTTGACAGTGTACCACATTCCTGGCTCATAGACGTATTAGGAATATACAAAATTTACTTTATGATGATCAATTTCCTGGTAACTATCAAGCACCAGTGGAGAACGAACCTGAGGATCTATAATGGCGGTCAGTATCTTACCACCGATGAGATTAATGGGGGACTTTACCAAGGAGACTCGTTAAGTCCACTTTGGTTCTGCTCAGCGATGGACCTCTCTACGTTGATCAACAATACAGGACATGCCTTCAACCATGAACCATATCCCACCTTCTGTATATGGTGATATTAAGCTCTATGGTGGAAATCATAGTCAACTAAAAAAGCTTATTGACATAACATACACCTTCTTGAAAGACATCCATATGGAATTTGGAAGGGAAAAATGTAAAGCCGTAAACATCGAAAAAGGCAAAGTCATTAATGGTGATGTAGCCCTACCTAATGGAGAAATAGTTTAAGCGATGAACCAAGGAGAGACCTACAAATACCTAGGATTCCAACAAACTAGACTGCTCCAGGCTAAGCAAGGAAAGACCAAGATGAAAGATCAGTACGTTTAAAGAGTCGGAAATCTCAATACAGCAATTAACACCTATGCTGTGCCCGTGCTGACCTACAGTTTCGGAATTTTAAAATGGACTAACACAGAGCTAAAGGGACTACAACGATCTACTCTCCTGATGATGACTAAGTACAAGTCACACCACCCAAGGTCATCAACTCTCTGAATGACCTTACCACGAAGAGAATGTGGAAGATCCCTTGTTGACTTGATCAATTCGCACTCCCGGTAGCTGGAAAAATTGAGAGATTTCTTCACCAACAAGTCACAAACATCAAGCCTCCACCGCATAGTGACCTTAAGTGACAACTCGTACTCTCCACTCAATTTTGCAGTGACAACATCATCCTAAAGTCACTTTCAGACCCCGACAAACAAGAACAGTGGGCGCAAATGGCACTGCACGGCCGACATCACAATGACTTGAATCAGCCACACATAGATAAGGAAGCATCCAACAGGTGGCTAAAGGATGGACAACTATTTCCAGAGACAGAAGGATTTGTGATGGCTATACAGGACCAAGTTATTAATACACGAAATTCATCATCAAAGACCGGTCCGCTAAAAACGATAAGGGTCGAAAATGTAGCGAGAGATCAGAGACTATACAGAATATAACATCTGGATGCACTTACCTAGCAAACAGGGACTACCTCCAGGACATAACCAGATGTGTAACATACAATACACCAGAAGCTTGCCAATAAATACGGGTTCCTGAGCACCTTATAAATACCAACCAAGTTCAGTGTTTTAAAATATTGCCTTCAAACTGTACTACGACCGGGCAATTATTACCGACAGACGGATGACGAATAATAGGCCTGATGTGGTACTGTTAAATAAGGAAACAAATACAGCTTATTTGGTAGATGTCGCTGTACCCAACAATAATAACGTGTTGGATAAATATCAAGAGAAAAAGGCCAAATATGCGGAGCTGGCCATCGAGATACAGCAGATGTGGCGGCTGAATAAGGTTCATGTGATACCGATCATAGTATCATCAACTGGACTAATCCTAAAAACACTACAGAGCCTGAAAATCATAGAGCTGCATACTATCACCTTCATCGACATCCAAAAGGCAGTCCTACTCAGTACTTGCCACATAGTGAGAAAATTCTTACAGGACAACACATAGAACTAATAGAAATCCGCCCACTTCTTTTGATGCATGCATCCGGGTTGGGCTTGGAACCCAACATTTGTTGAGAAATTGATTTTCAATTTCGACAATAATAATAATAATATTAATACTATAATTGTGCATCCAAAATACTACATCAGGAGCTGGCCGAAAGTTTAAAGCTTCTGCGGATAGGGAACCTTTTTGAAATTACGTCCCAGAACCAATTCTTGAAAACGACTACTACAAGTTCTAGTAGGATCGGACTATACTGACGAATAAACTAGTTGCGCAGAACAGGCCAGACCTTATTAAAGTAGACGAGATTGCTAGACAAACGACACTCATTGATGTAGCGATACGCTAAATACGAAAATTTAGAATTGCAAATAGACAGTAGGGTATGAAAAGCATGCGCACGGTCCCAATCATCCTATCCATAACGGGACTATTACCAAAGAGTCTTCTGGAAAACATGAAACAGCTGAGTCTGAAGAAAGAAGCAAATGGAGTCAACATGGCTCGATAACCTGGAAAAAGCCCCCACAGAGCTCAAGCCCTTTGATACTCTAGATCTTTGGTATGAGTGAATGATCCCTTTAGAGGGAGTGCGAATGATGTTTAACCAAGTCATAATTACAATAATAATAAAACATTTACTGTCAAACCACAATATTTTATATAACTAGTATCATTGTAATATATTGATAGTGCATTGATACTAGTTATATAAATCAGTATGGTTAAACTAGGGGCCTTTGGTATTTTAGACATTCTACCTAAAAATATAGATACTGTTCAAGCCCTAATTTAAACTAAATTTAATTAATTATATGACTAAAGCAATGACTACATATCTTAAATAATATGGATACGAAGAGCACTTGAGAACCACTATACTTAATACAGGAAAAAAACAAATTAAACGAGATTACGGAAATCACCCATACGCACCATATAAATAATAATAATAATGGTAAACATGAATAAAATTATTATTCCTCCCATAAATCAATGCATGAGTATACCAAAACAAGAGGAATAACGCTTTGCAACCGGAGCCAGAGTCAACGCAGAAGCTACAGCCACTCTTTTATTGCTTTTTTTAAGTTGTATCTGAAAGATGGAAGTCGGAGGTCTGTAGCGAATTTACATTATGGGCATTTGCAAATTTGCAAATTGTAAAGACCTAAATGCTGTTTTATTGAATAAGTGATGGGGTAGTTTAAATTTGACAACATAAGGTGTTATATGACTTCTAACATTTGTAAAGGGTAGCAATGAGCATTCTCAGTTTGGATATTACATGTTCTTTAAAACGCAGGTTTGAATCCAATTTTAGACGGTTATTTTCATTAGGCAATGAAGAATTTTTAGCAGGAAGTAGAACTTTCAAATTTTTACACGTTACTCTCGAATTATTTCTATTGTTATCGATAACGTCTCTAAAAAATCTGTCTTTTTCAATTTTAATTTGAGTTACTACAAAGTTTCGTATCCCTTTATATTCCCTTCAGACTTCATCACTATTCTCGCTAACTGTCACGATTCTCGCTAATTTAAAATAAATTCAATAAGTAGATTTTACATTGACACACACCGCCACTTTGTTACGTCATTTTGAATTCGCACCTATATAAAATTTAATTTTTCTGAAAAATTTAAAGTCAATTGAATAATATTTTTTTAAGTTAATTAAAAAAATATATTTGGCCGCTATTTTGTTCCGCCATCCTGAATTGGTACCACAGCTTTACCAGTTTATCTCTATATTACGCTTAATGCACAAAATTTAAAATTAATCTAATAAATAGTTGTTTTTCAGGCTGATTTTTTAAATATTTTATTAGGCCGCCATTTTGTTTTGCATTCTTATATCATAGCAAAATGTTACCAGTTCATTCCTATTCCTTAATTTTTGTGCAAAAATTGTATAATTAGTTTTTTCTTAGTAATAATGTTTTTAACGTTTCACTAGACCGCCTTCTTGTTCCGGCATAGGATTTTTACCAAAATATTACCATGTACATCCCCATAATATGACCTCTAATTTTTCACTAAAATTTGAAGTTAATGTGGTAATAGTTTTTAAGCTACACCGCAAAACAGTCATACAGACAGACCTCCGGAATTGATAAAATATATTTTTTGGCGTCTAGGGGGGCTAAAACGTGAAGATATGTAAAACTTCAGAGAGTGACTATTTTTCACGATTACAAACATTTTGTTTGGCCGGCATTTTGTTCCGCCATCTTGAATTAGTACCAAAATTTTACTAGTTAATCTCTATACTATACAATCAGTTATGGCACACATTTTGAAATCAGTTCATTAAATAGTTTTTCATGCTGAATTTTCAAATAGTTTATTAAGTCGCCATTTTGTTTTATTTAATTTTATCAGTTGATTCCTATAAAATACTTGATTTTTGTACTTGAGATAAATTGAAAAAAGTAGTTCTTTAGTAATTATTTTTTTAACATTTCACTAGGCCGCCATTTTGTTTTACCATATTGGATTTTTACCAACACGTTACCAGGTCATCCCGATATAATCCTTAATTTTTGTTGTAACTTTTTAGAAAGGTAACCAGATTAGCTAACAGATTTTCTTCAGAATGGGAGAAAAAATCAGGAAGAAAAAGAGACCAAGGTAATACTAAAATAGTATATTACATAGAAAGTGTTAAAAGTTGTAGTTTTTAAACGACGAGTAGTCGAGTGCGGAAATTCTTAGAGTTTGAAAACGATAACTTTGACATGAGTAATGTACAGGGTGTCCAGTTTTCGTATGCCAGAGCGCTTATTATTAAAGACAGAAAAATGCTGTTTTCCCTAGCCCTCGTATCTCAGCTATCTGATAACTTATTGAAAATGTGAATAAGGATTCTTATAGAATTTTTACACGTACAATTCAGTGGCGTACTTAAAAGATTCTGCAGAGTCGTCGTTTTCGAGATACAACCTAAATTTATTTTTTTTTATGGAGCGCCTTATATATTATTCTGTCACCTTATTTCCCTCTTTAAGACCTTTTAAAAAATATATAGTTATCTATAGTTGTTTTGATTGAAAAGGTTAATTCTAACATTTTTCGTAAAAATGTGCATATTTGTGTTTTCATCGCAGAACCTACGGTTAAAATTATTATCTTATATTAGATTGGTTATACTAATAATAAGTTTAATTCGATTTCGGCCATAGGAGCATTTTCAGCCATTTAAGTACATTTGTTTTGAACGAATTAAATTAGTATCATTTGCGCGAGCCCTACCGATATCGCACAAAAATGAGCTTGGTCAATCAATGATAGCCATGACAAAAAACAATAAATTAAAGGTAGGTTTACGTAAAAAGTATGCCTTAGTATTAGCAAATATTTTAGAAATAACTTTTACCATACAATATGAGCACTTTTTAAGATTTTTAGATTTAGATTTTGCCAGAGTTAAAGTTAAAAACGTGAAGGTGAAAGTGGAAACGTGAACGTTTATGTATAAAATTTAACGTTTAACTGCTCCGTATTACTAAAGCTAAATATAAGGTAAAAGATAAAAGTTAGGTAATTACTATGTGAACCCACCTTAAATCTGCCATTTGTAATTTCTGATGTCAGTGTCAAAAATATTAATGTGCGGTTTCTACAATTCTGAAGTTGTTAAAAATCAAAATACGAATAGTTTATAGGAATTACACATCTGAAAAGTATGAAAAAAACGATATATTTATTTTATGTAAACTAATGAAGATGCGAATGAAGCTTTAGGGCTGTATTTTATTAAGTGGAATTAAAAATAATGTTATTGTTACTATAAATATTAATATTAGTGTTATTACAAGTAGGCAGTTTTATTACTTTATATGTAATATCAGCAGTTAATAAACACCTAATAAGCTATTTATAGTTTTCGAACATATCCAGAACGACACCAGCCAGATAAGAGAATTTTTCAAAAAATTCAATGTAACCTTATCGAGTACTACAACTAAAGTTTTTTGTCTCTTGTGTTTTGTTCATATCTAGCATCGCTTTCGAAAAAAATGACTTTAAACCACTATAAAAATTATCCATGGACAACATTAAAAAAATAAAAACTAAGTATTAGTTACTATACATACATTACAAAAAAATAAGAAATAGACAAATTTCGACCTTTAATTAGATGAACAAAATGACTACCGTCTAATAAAATACACGATTGCAATGGCTCCGCTACTGATTGTCTGACACGTTCAAAAATCCCTGTAGTATTCCTTATGACATTGCAATTGTCGAGTATTCGATTTCTCAAGTAATTTACACTTAGTACAGGAGTTTTATAAACCAGAGTTTTCAGATGACCCCATAAATAGAAATCTAGAGGATTCATATCAAGACTACGAGCTGGCCAATTTTGAGGTCCTACACGTTCGATCTAGCGATTAGAGTAAATAATGTCGAGATGCTGACGAGCAAGGACACTAAAATGAGCTGGGGCCCCGTCGAGCATAAACCACATATTCGCTCTTATATGTAGTGATATTTTCTAACAAATTGAGACGCAACTGGACTTAATAACTTCAATCCAGTTAGGGCTGGATTAGCGCCTTAGTACTAAAAATGACACTGTCAAATTTTAATCAAATCGGCTTAAGGATATTTATAAAAAAACGATTTTATTTTAAATTTAACACCCTGTATTTCAGAATCGACACAACTCCGGACACATATTCATAGGAACTGTTTTTCTTAAAATGACCTAAGGAATCACCTCCTGGAGTTACGTACCGTAGTTAGAAAACAAACTGTATATGCGGAAGTGGGCGTAAAAAAGTCAAGATCACAACTGATACTTAAAAAATATAAATTCAAACCCTATAAGAATAAAACCGTCCAAAATCTGCACCTGGGTGAAGCATAAACGCACAACTTAGGATATATTTTTGCAACTATTATCTCCAAATATCACAAATCCATAGAAATTTTGAGAGAATGGTTATTTGGGCCGACGAGGCCTATTTCTAGCGCTGGAATTCTAAACCGAAATAATTCGAGGTATTGGTCTCAAGAAAACACACATGTTATATTTCTTAGGAAACGCCAAGGTCGCTTTGGATTTAGTGTATTCTGTTTTACTTTTGGCACTGAAATTAAATATTTTTTATATGCTGGTGCATTAACAGCAAATAGAGACCTAGATATAATTCAAAACGCTTTAATGGAGATATTAAATGACGTCCCTCTTGCCAATCTAAAAAATATCTATTTCCAGCAAGATAGCGCTCTAAGCAATAATTCTCAAATAGTAAGAGAATATTTAAAAGCTGTTTTTCCAAATAAGTGGATTGGTACTCATGGAGCTGTCAGGTGGCCACCAAGATGACCCGATATTTCTGTATTAGGTTTTTTTCTTTGGGGACATACTATAGAAAATCAAATTTACAAAAGGCGATACGAAAACGTCGATAAATTTAGAGAAGCCACCCACCAGGCGATTGCAAGGACGACCCACGGTGCTTTTGAATGCTATGCGAAGGATCGCCACAGTATGCCAAAAGTATCTTGAACATAACGGAGTACAGTTTGAGCAAAATCTCTAACTGATAAAAATGTATAACCGCTTTATTTTATTGTTATTTATTGGATTAAATTAATTATTAATTATTTAAATAAGTAAATAAATAAATTTATAAATTAATCATTTATTATATAATGATATAGATCAGTATATAATTTTTATGTTGTAATGTGAAATTTAACATCCTAATAAAGAATCATGTCAACATATAACACACAAAAGTATGTACATATCCATACGAAACCTAAGGAAGACGATGACATTATTTTTATATCAAAAGAGAAACCCGACATTCAGCATGGACGGACAATAGCAACTGCTGTTGCTGTTCTGCGTTTAAAATTTTATTTGTTCAGGAATTGTTCACCATGATCGCAGCTAAATCGCACTACAGACTATTATTCTCTTGATTACTAAATTCTATTTCCTATGTGTCTAGCTTTTAAAGAAAATCGACATTGGAACAATGGAAAATAAAGCAAAATTTCTAATCGGTTCAACAAACACTAAATCCTCGAACTTCCAAGGATGTCCTATGAAAAGACGTTGATAGCTTGAAGCAAGCTTAATTAAAATTGCTTCAGTAAGAGCTACATTAAATTCTGGATGATATTATTTTACGAGAAAATCATTTATTTAGGTTTACTTCAAATTATTATTTCGACAGCGATGATTTGAGAAATAAAAGTATAAATAAATCAGCAAAAGGTCAAAGCTATAATTTAATATCTGACTAGAAGGAGAGCTTTTTTTTATTAAAAAATTAGGCGAGCCTTTAATTGGGGTTAATAACCGACATTAATATGATTACCGAAAAATATTGCTTCTAAAATAGTCATCTTTAAATTTTTTGGAAAAATTTAACGATAAAATTCTACAAAATTTCGAATGTTGTTCCAAATTGTTTTCGGCAATATCCCTACTTTTATATAAAAATTATAAACCTGGCATAAATTCCTCAAAATTATATCAAAAAGTTGACAATATTTTTTTCAAATTGCAATAAATACATAATGCAGAAAAATGATGCCATAAAGAGTCATGATATTTTTGCTTCCCATATTTTGTATTAATACACTATTATAAAAGCCCAGATATAAGCTATATAGGAGATGTATAGTAATCGCAAAAAATTTCGTCCCTACATCAGGAAAAATATATTTTTAAAAACAAAATTATATGTGTATGGATGTGTGGGTGTGTAAACAAAATTTTGGCTAACGATAACCTGGGAACGGTCAAACCGATTTCGTTACAAATTTGGGCCAAAAATAATTTATTTCAATGTTTTGCGGGTATTAGATTTTGGGTGTCATCGCCTTAGACCTTCGACATTTTTAAGGAGTAGAAAACAGTAAAAATATTTTAAAACGCGCACGCCGATATCTGTTAAATTAGAATCGGTAATAGTTGAGGTAAAGGTTTTGTTTTGACATCGAAAAATTGTAGAAGTCACAGGCGCAGATAGTTGATTTTTTTTTAAATTTGCGAAATTAGGAAACACGACACAAACATATTGTTTTTTTGTATATAAACCCTTTCTTTTCACTATACGGTGTACCTTTAAAATCATGGGACAGCCTCTTCAAACGAAAAAAGAAAAGTGAATAAAAAAATGGAAAAAGTCAAATTTCTTTTATCCTGTTGATCATAAAACATTTGTTCTAACTATACAGGGTAGCTCTAGAGTGGTAAAGCAGCCCTCTGAAAAACAAACAAAATTGTATTTTAAAAGCATTTAGCATTTTAAAAAAGGTCAAATTCATTTTTCTCTTGCAAAAAAAAATTACACTATACAAGGTAGCCCTTGGGCTTATATTTAAAAGCACTTTTTCGGTTATAGAGAATAGAGAGGTATGAAACAGCTTCTTGAAAACGAGAATTTTCCAAATCGTTTACATTTTATGGTGAGACATGTCATTCTTTTATTTTTCGAATATAAAAATAGTTTTTCCAAGTTGGCCTTAAGTGGTGAAACAGCCTCCTAAAAAAAAATAATTTTTATTTTAAAAATGATCAGTTTTTTTCGGTCAAAATTAATTCATCTCTTTTAATATATAAACTTTTTATCGTATACAGGATAGCTCTAAGGAATAAAAAACCGTTTATTAACTCGAGTTATGACAACAATTACGCATATGCGGGGAAGTACTATGTTTCCCAAAAACACATTTTTAATATATGGAGACAAATATAGCCACATATTAAAATTGATAGTGACAAGAGCTCCAAATTATAGTTTAAGGAGAATTTTGGTTCCCTAAATAATCCAAAAAAAATGTCATATTTTTTACATTGAAAAAACCTTCAGTTCAATTAAGTTGAAATAGTAGAAACAGAAAAGTCTACTGAATTGTAAAAGCCAGATGAACTCAAATACCTACCAAGGTCAAAAAATAATTATTACTTCAAAAGTAATCTGCCTGTTAAATTTTTGGTAATTTGAGAAAGAAATCACCCTCCAGCCTTGTTGATATATTTTGGTTTTTAAATCTAGTAAACTACAAAATCTGTCGGTCTCATGACAGCTCAAACCTGCTTATTGAAAGGACTACTTTTAAATAAATTCATGTGTGACACCTGGTAAAAGTACAATCTAAAAATGTTTAATAATAATTAAAACATTTCTAGAAAAAGCAATCAATTTTATTTTATATCAATATTGATATTTGCTTGTGAGTAATTAATTTTTTTATGTCCATACGGAGAAAACAGACGACAGACGATTTTAATATTTGTTAAATAATAATATTTTACAATCATTTCTCATTTTAATAGATATTTAATACAGTTTAATGCAGGAATATTTAACTTTTTCCAGTAATGACTTTTTAAATGTTTTAATTATTTTTGATTGTTTGGGGTGCAATCTCATTCCAATAAAAAATACTTAATCCAACATATTCTTATCTTCACGCAACTATAAAAAATTCCTCATAATTTCATGACAAAATGTTGGATCCTGTGTATTTATTTAAGTGTTTGATATATATCGAAAATATATATAATATTAATAATAATATATAAAATTATAGCAAAATGTAGTAATAACTTATTTTTTGTATTTTTTTTAAGTTTAGCACTAATTTTGTGGATAACTAAACATTATTTATTAAATTCTCTTTAAATCTAAAATTCAAAATGTGTTTTGGCAAACATATTACTTTCCGTATGGTATATACATAAACGTTAATGGTTCTTTCAAGGTTTTTAAAAAAAATACACATAATGATATTGACGTGTTTTGTCCTTTCTAAAAATATTGCAACAGGTCGCATTATGTTAGCCCTCAGTGACGTAGCAAGACTCGACTGAGCCTTTAAGCAAAAGAACAGATTGGGTAGGGCTGCCATACTTTCAAACTTAAAATTGCGGACAAAAAATTTTTTTACATCGACAAAAAAGATCCAATTTTAGAAATTGCACATACCAATAAAAACAAACAACAAACAAATATAATTTAAAAAGAGCTTTTATTTGTAAACTATTGAACTGAAAATAAAAAATAATTAAACTTACATAAACACCGAACTTTTAAAAACTTGAATATTTTCTTAAAGGCTTGAGGCGTGAGATGTCATCACACTTGAAATAAAGCCTCAAGCTTTTAAGAAAATATTCCAATTTTTAAAAGTCTTGTGTTTAAAAAGAAAAAGTAATTAAACTTACATAAACACCGTACTTTTAAAAACTTGAATATTTTCTTAAAGGATTGAGGCGTGAGATGTTATCACACTTGAAATAAAGCCTCAAGCTTTTAAGAAAATATTCTAATTTTTAAAAGTCCTGTGTTTTTGAAAGTTTGATGTTTTTTTACTTGTTAGTTCATTAGTTTATAAATAAAAGCTTTTTTTAATATTTTTTTACATTTATTTTATTTTGTACTTTTTAGAATTATTTTTTACGCACCCTGTATGACATTCACTATTGAACACCATAATATTGTATTGTCATTGGGTTTATGTATGTGTATCAAATCAAAGTCAATTCCGATAACGGAAACTGCACCAAAAGTTACTTGCAAAATTTGACCCAAACTTACTAACTAACTGACATACAAGTGAAGTTAAATAAAAACCTTTAAATAAAAAAATGTATAAAGAAAAGTACTAAAAACTAAAAAATAATATTTTATTCCACATTTAAAATTTGAATTTATGAAGTCGGCGTCAAACTAATTCTTAATTATTTATTCACAACAGTGGATTACTCCGGAATATCCTGATTATTCCCTGAAAAGTTCATCCAAATGGGTCAAATCATCGCGAAGTCATCGATGTTGGTTTTGGTAATACCGGCTAAAAAATCGAAAATATCGGATTTTGTTTTTCGCCAGTAAATCTAAAACGGTAAATTTGACAGCTGTCAAAATGTAACATTATTCGGACACTTAAAACGAATAAGATGGCGTGTAAGACATGTCTCCATCGTCTTTTGTTATCCCGCAACCCGCCTCAACCTCCATTTTTCTTATGGACGTCAGTTTTAGATTAATAGGTAGTGTAATAAACGCATTGAATTTTCAATACTTCCAAATCTGATCTGTAGACGTCTCTCTGCCACTTCGCGAGGGTTTTAGCCGAATTATGAATGTAGTGCCTTCACAATTCGTAAACCTACTCTCATCGGTCCCCAAGACATGACTTACAAAATCGGGTTTTTCATTAAACTTCCTAGTATACCACTCACAGAAGCGTAGTGGTCTTGAAAAATCAGTTTCCTTAAGTCCTTGAACTATTATGGGTTTGTATAGATGATACTTATACTTTTAACACTCTCTGTACCGTTGATTTTGGCACATAAATTTCCTGTTCTACAGTTCTTACCGATGCACTAGTGTTTTCGCGATTTCTATTGTCAATATTGTATCCGCATCTAGGTTGTTCGAAGGCATCATAATTAGTTAAATTAATTACAATTTTTCTGAATTTGTTTTTATGAGGCTAACGTCGGCGTTTCTGTGTGACTACAAGTACAGCGATAACATGTCAAACTTTTCTTCATTTGAATAGGGAATACCGGCAATTTTTCACAGGTCTCGATAATTTGTGTGTCAGATTTATGATTTTATTAAGAGAAAAGCCCACTACTTATTAAAACATAACTTTGATGTTTTGAATTATTTAACGTCAAAGTCAAGGCCCACTTTTGTTACAACTAAATCATGGCCTCCTTAGAAAAAAATGCGACCTAACTTTACGAAGTGTGATATTTCGATGATACTCAAATCTTTTATGCACTTCACATCACTAAACTCGAAATTTAACGCTCTTTCCAAAAATCGAAAAATCCAATATGTATGGCGGCCATAAGAAAAATGAAAGTTGAGGCGGGTTGCTGGATAACAAAAGACGATGGAGACATGCCGTACACGCCATCTTATTCGTCTTAAAAAAAGTGTCCGCGTGTCAATATGTGACATTATTGACAGCTCTCAAATTTCAAACAATTGACCGATCGTAAATTTGAAGCGGGATATCGAATGCGATAGGTTTCCTAAATTTAATTAATAATTTTTCCCATTTTACCTTTGCTGTAGGTATAATAGGAGCCGAGATCCCTATATAGGGAAGCGAATCTGGGACACACTATATATACAAAACATAGGGTCAAGTTGATAACCTCCTCCTTTCTTGAGGTCGGTTAAAAAGTAACTACTGGGTCCATTGCATCTGAAATTTTACCATAATCACGATACTAATAGTTTATAAAAAGCGCCATCTATGCATATTTTTAGAAAATCAGCAATTCACATTGTCAAAAATTAAAATGACTAAAGTATAACTTCGTACCGTTAAAAACCCCGAAAACTTTATGAGCAAAGATATTTTTTAAAACCATTTTTTCCCCACGCTATACACTTCACTCACTGACACAAGAAATATTTTGTTCAAAGAATAAAGATATTTGATAATTTCAATATTGATTACAATGTATAATTGAAATAAACTGACGAAATTACCCCCTAGGAAGTACCTATGGGAGCGGGATATATACCGCAGGATACAGCCAATGCTTTTTTTATTAGTCCGAGGCAATATATTATAGCATTTCAAATTTATCGCGGAAAGCCTAAGGTGGAAAATTATTCAAAATGGCGCCATCCACCGTTTTTAAGTTTTTAACCGACTTCAAAAAAGGGAGAGGTTATCAATTCATTCCTATGTGTTTTTTATGTACGTACATCGATTACTCCTCGATAGTTTGACCAATTTTGATGACATTTTCAGGGAATATTCAGGAGGTTACCGAAGTGGTCCCATATAGCAAGCATATTGAAAAAATTTAAAAAACGGCGAAATTTTGCAATTTTCAACTGTTTTCTCGATGTTGCAATAAACAATAAATGCGTTCACCATTTTTATAATAATAAGACATGGTATTATACAATGATGTTACGTAATATGCTGTGGACCCTGCGGCTATTTGTTGAATTTGATTTTTACAATAAAAATACTTCAAAAAATGCACTAAACAAGTATATTGAAAAAATGTTAAAAATGGCGGAATGACGCCGTTTTCAAATGTTTTCTTGATGTTGTAATGAACAATAGGTGCATACACTAATGCATTCACCATTCTGTCAGGAAAAGAAAGTATGTATGTGACTAATGTACAGGGTGTCCCATTTTCGTAGGTTTTACGGGGTTTCCAGCTTATGAGTAGAGATAGAGAGATACGGTTTTCGCGACACCGTGCTACTTTTCGATGAAACTAAAGAGGCCGCAAACAGATTTGCCCTAACCATTTTAGTTTCCGTGCTACAGGGTGATTTTGAAAATTTGTCATTTTCGGACACCCCCTGTAACTCAGCTATCGTAAAATATATTTAAAATGTTTCAACTGGTATTTATAGATTTTTTCACGTAGAATTCAGTGGCATACTCAGAGATTTTTGCTGAGAGTCATAGTTTTTGACATATTGGCATAACCTACTATTTTTTAAATGGGAGACCCTATATATTATTTTTTCATCTTATTCTTCGTGTCGAGAGCTTTTCAAAAACATACCATAAGTCATATTTATTTTCATAAATAACATGAAAAAATGCATTTTTCTTTAGGCGGGTGTACCGAAAACCAAAGGATTTATGGCATAGCAGATCAATCGAAATAAGAGAAGGTGGCTGTGGAGCCATGGAAAAAGTTAACAAATATTTATTAACGAAATAACAAAGTAACAGCATCAGAAAAAATTAGGAAGTAGGTAAAAGGTAATAATTATAATTTCATTAAACACTACAAATATTGTTTTAGATTTCAAATTGTAGACCATTATGTGTCCTACAAGTGTGACAAACCTAAATAAATCCGTTTAAAGAAAAATGCATTTTTTCATGTTATTTATGAAAATAAATATGACTTATGGTATGTTTTTGAAAAGCTTTCGACACGAAGAATAAGATGAAAAAATAATATATAGGGTGTCCCATTTAAAAAATAGTAGGTTATGCCAATATGTCAAAAACTATGACTCTCAGCAAAAATCTGAGTACGCCACTGAATTCTACGTGAAAAAATCTATAAATACCAGTTGAAACATTTTAAATATATTTTACGATAACTGAGTTACAGGGGGTGTCCGAAAATGACAAATTTTCAAAATCACCCTGTAGCACGGAAACTAAAATGGTTAGGGCAAATCTGTTTGCGGCCTCTTTAGTTTCATCGAAAAGTAGCACGGTGTCGCGAAAACCGCATCTCTCTATCTCTACTCATAAGCTGGAAACCCCGTAAAACCTACGAAAATGGGACACCCTGTACTTATCTATATATTGAAAACACTAAGCCAAAATTTTCAGCACGTTCGTGGGGGAGTTGTAATGCACCGATTTATATGATTTTTTTTTAAATAAACGTCTGGGGACCGAATCCTTTCAACACAATTTTTTGTATTGTAAATTTATACAAGGTGTTTCAAAAATTCGGATCACTAATTAATCACGATTCTGCTCAAATAGTTTGTCGTAAAAAGCTGCATCTTGTTATTCAGGTTAATAGTATGATGTAAAGGTTCGATAAGAATGGAGTTTTCAAAACTCAAATTTCAAGAGGGGTGAAACCGACCCTTAAATATCACAACATTTTTTATTTAAAAAACCGGTTAACTCCTGTAATTTATGTGATTTTTTTTCACATTTTAAAATTTCTTAAACATTTATGCAGGGTGTTTTAAAAAATCGGGTCAATGATTAATCATGATTCTGCTAAAACCGCTTGACGTAAAGATCGGAATTTTGGCATGCAGGTTGATTATAGGATGTAAAGGTTTGATAAGAAGTGATTTTTCAAAAATCAAATTTCAAGGGGATGAACCCACCTCTTAAATATTACAATATTTTTTATTTAAAAAACGGTTAGTTTTTCAAAATAACGCTTGAACAGGTATATTTTATGTTATTTTTTTACATACTTTTTAAAAAATATACAGGGTGTTCCAAAAAATCGGAAATAATTTATAAACAAAAATCTCTCAACCCCCTGTTGGCAAAAATTGAAAGAAAATGCAACAAAAAACGTGGTTTATAAAGAGTTATTTAAATAAAGCGATTTAAGTACCACTTTATATCCCTTTCGTTATCGCCAGTATTGCATAATAAGACATCATATTATATAATGATGTTACGAAATATGCAATGGATTAGAGTGGTATTAGTCATCAAAACGCTCAGTACATATTTTTGTTATTAAGTAGTTAAGAATAAGCACAACTTCACATAGTAAAATATTTCAGATAAAATAAAATATTTTTTCACATTTTAGTGCATGTTTTTGAGGTCTGTTTTATTTTTTTATGAAAATCGGGCACTCGGACATTACCCTGAGAATTTCATCCAAATCCATCCCGGAGTGATTGTTGTACGTAGATAAAAAAATACAAAGGGTCGAATTGATTACCTACTTCTTGTTAAAAATAAATATTTTTTAAAATAACTTTCTAATAGGCAATCTAACGAGTTAGAAAACAACTGTTATTTTGCCTGTTAGAAATGCAAAATGTTTAGTGAAAATAACAAGCTGACAAAGCGCCGCTATACGAACCCGGGGAAGTTTACACAGTGTGGGAATTAAAAAGGAAAATTAAATTTAACTCCGGAAAATCACGAGGATGCGGAAACGTTGTTGTGTAAAGTTGAATCTTTAGAGAGATACAAAAAATAATTCTTACCGTAAACACAAAATTATAATAGTTTAAATCCCTTTATCAAAATAAAATTGCTCTAGCTAACTAATAGATATTTCTTATGCCTGTCTTGGGCATATTTAATTTTACTAGCTGCAATTTTCTTTTTTTTGTAAACCTTCTGTGATTTTCCGATAGTAATATGTACTAATTTAAACCAGGGTTTACCTAATTGTAGAAAGAAATTGACATTTTCCTCAATAAAATTTGCACTATTGCAAAATTTCTCAAGTATGGGAAGGACAGTTAAATACCTCATTAAATTTAGCAGATATTTTTATTGGTTTACCCAGGAATTTTTGTGACATTTTGCATATAATTTTTTTAAATTTATAATAGCAATAAAAACTAGCAGTTTATGATATGAGAAGAAAATGGGTCTCAGAAGTTTCTTCAAAACGCCCACACTTGCAATAATCTTCTGTGATCCCATAAAGAATATATTGACATCTAGTCTTAAGGATGAGTAGGATTTGCACAAGATTCAGCCTATGGGTAGTAATGTACCGGTTATCCAGCATATCGTCGTCCTAATCTGTAAACTGCGTATCTCCACAAAATACATAATTAAACACCAATCTCGCACTTTTTGAAAAAAATTACGTGAAATAGTAATAGTTATACATGGATTTTTTCATTTCCCCTGTAAAATTTGCTGTAATGGAGATACGCAGTTTTCTAAGGACTTACTTAGGACGACGATATAGTGAACACTACTGTTTTAGTATATTGTGTATTATTTTCTGAAGAATTTGAGCATTTTTAAAACTCACTTTAATTTTTAAGAGCGCTGGGGCAGAAAAAGTGATTTTTCTTTAATTAATATTATATAATTTTTCAAAAAGTCCATTTCAAATTAATATAATTTATTTATCTTTATTTTATGATAAATTGCTAATCTTATATGATGTTTTTCTAAATGTCACAATTATACAACGTTTTCAATAAGGTGATTTTAGGATAGTGTTTAAAGATATAGATTCATATGTGCTTTTCGATACCCTATTTGGATCTTCCTTGTGTTTTCAGCGCACTTGCATAAAAGAGTGGAAACTTCTTCTTTCGTATTTAAAAGGCATGGAACAGTTTTAAAAATAAATGCTTATTAGGTCAGATATATTTTTCAGTCACAATGAGAAAGAGCTTATTTAGTGACATTCTAATAAATAATTGTACTGTGACATTTCTCGTTATTTTGTAGCTAAAGTTATATCACAAAATTAGCAATTGACCGAAAAGTATTTAAATGATGATAAACAAACTATGTATATTTGAGATCGGAAAATGAGTGCTATTTAAAAATATATTTAAATATAAAAATAGTTATATTAGCAGATGCAGTTTAGTGAAGAGGGTGAAATGAAGTATGTTACATTTTTATTTATTAGAATTGATTATTTGAGATTAGATTTGATTACAAATTATAAATTTAAAATATGTCAAATGTGATTTTCAGAATTCCTAAGCTGCATTTACCTTTAGCGACTGACTGAATGAGAAACTGCTTCTTTCAGTCAAACGGGTTTTTTATTAATTTTTGAAAAAAAAAATCTAATACTTTCGATACAGCTGAAAAAAAATTGTCTTTTTTAAGCACTAGTATAGAAAAAACTAATTTTCCGCACTAACATGAGTGCGGAGAGTGCTTACTTTCCGTACGTTCGTAGTAAAAAGTTATTTTCCTATGAGCTCATAGGAAAAAATGCTTGAAGAAGGCAAAATATTTTTTTCAGCTGTATCAAAAGTATTAGATAATATTTTTGTCCAACTTATATAAAAAACCGTTTTACCGGAAACGCGTCGTTCGGTAAGCTGCAGTCGCGTGCAGAAAAGTACCACTTTCTGCACTAGTAAGTTAAATAACTATTTCTCTCACAGCGCTCTTACTGAAAGTCCAATTGATTTTTAAAAAGCGTTTTCAAATTGTTCAGCAAAAGAATACGCTAAATAGGTGTCTTGAATTTTTAAAAATGGTAGTTTCAGCTAAATTGGTATTCAGCTTGCCCCTTCTCTGCGGGCGGCATTGTCTTCTATCCTTAAAAATTGGGTAAATCGCTTTTACCCAGAAATTGCCTCATCCAGAATTACACTATGTACAGATAATACAGTTTATATATGCATATACTTATTTGAATAACTTTGTACCAATCTCATAAACTGTAAATTATTTCATTTTTTTTTAATTATTACCAAATAATTATTCTAATTATAAATATTCTCTGTGAAGGATGTTGTGGGGGAGAATTAGGGATTTTTTTATTCGCCTTTAATTTATTTTTATATAATTGTTATTATTAACATTTATTTTTATAATTTTATTAACGTATTCCATAATTATGTCTTTTATTTTTTTCCTCCATAAGAAATATATTTTATTCCAGAAAATTGAGTCTTACCGAATATTCGAAAAATTTCTCAGGCAGACATTTTGTTTTGCCATATAGAATTTTACTAGTTTATCCCTGTTTCACACTTGATTTTTGTATAAAATTTTTAGTTAATGGTTAAGTATTTTTTTTGGTACTGAATGTTTAACATTTCATTCGGCGGCCATTTTGTTCCGCCATATTAGCTTTAAACCTAAATTTTACCAGTTTATCTCCATATTAAACCTGATTTTTTGGCAAAATTTGAGGTTTATTCGAAAAGTATTATCTTAATAACGATTTTTTAAGACTTTGTAAGGTTGCCTTTTTTTTCTTTCACCATATTGGATTTTTATCAAAATGTAACCAATGCATTCCGAAGAAGTAGTTTTCAAGCTATGCCGCGTATAGAGTGAAATAAAAATTTTAGGGAACTGTTTCACCCTCTTAATTTTTTTTAAATACTTAGTGTTACGGAAACAAAAAATATTAGTATTTTTAAGAGACTCTTATATCCCCTAAATTACCCTGTATGTGTGGAAAAATGTGTTATATACAAAGAGTTAATATAAATTGGACATGTTTTTTTCTTGAACTAACGATTTTAAAATAAAAAGAAAAATAATTAAACGATTAGTTTTTTTTGGGATCGCTTTTTATCTCTAGGATTACTCTGTATAGTGCAAAAAGATCTTTTTATATATAAAATGATAAATTTGAAGTGTTTCGTCGTTTTTTATGCTATTGAAATTAACTATTTTTTTCATTTTCAGGTTACTCTTTCATCCCCCTATTAAATATGGCGATTTAAGCAATTGAAATATTGATGTGATTTCGGAGTAAAATAATATTATAAATTAAAAAAATATGTTCTATTTCCATACTCTAATAGTGTATTTAATCCACTTACTATAAACATTACTAAATGGAATTCCCAAAAAATATCTTTTCCTGCGAGCGTGCGTAAAGTGTTTTTTGCCGCAGGAGTAATTGAAAAAGTAAGTAATTTACTTTTCGCACTAGTGCTTGAAAAAGAACGCTATATGAAAAGTATTAGATATAATTTTTTTCTCAAAAATTATTAAAAAAACCGCTTAACCGAAAGAAGCATTTTCTCATCTAGATTTGTAATCCTTCAATATTCTCGTATTTCCTGAAAATATTTTGAAAGAAGCTGCAGCAGTCAGCTTACAGGTACAAAAAGAATACAAAGTTGTTACACAATGGTGCGAAGAAGAAAAAAAAATCTCTTAAAGAAGTATTTCTAGGCTATTTTGGCGAAAAATCTGAAACCTGCAAATCTTCTACGCTATGGTCAATTTTCTCAGTGCTCAAATTGACCAAAAAAATAAACAAAAATGTAGATATAGTTTAATATTTAAAAGTTAATAGCATTTTTGAAACGAAAAAAAGGAGAAATTGCAACATTTTTTCCGAGGCACCTATTTGTTGATTAAAGTTTCGATCATTATTGGATTGACAGGTGCATGTCGTCGTGAAGATCTCACTAAATTAACCACAGATAACATTAAAGACAAAGAGGCCCTACTGATCGTCAAAATTCCTGATACAAAAACTCATATTTCCAGATCATTTGTTAATTGGTGGAGATGCAGTTCATCTTTAGCTTTATAGGAAATATGTAGCTCTACGTTCTTCAAACGTGTGTCGTTTTTTTTGTAAACCACAAACAGGGAAAATAAATAATACAATGTGTGGAAATTAGTATATTTGGGAATATGCCATCCAATATTGCCGGATACCTGGGATTGCCAGATCCAGAAATGTACACGGGTCACAGTTTTCGCCGATCTTTCGGCACAATGTTAGCTGATTCAGGAAAAAATATAAATAATATCAAGAGGCATGGCGGATGCAAATCCACTACAGTGGCAGAAGACTATTTGGAAGACTCAATAGAGAACAAAAAACAAATTGCAAATACAATTTTTACCGAAAAGGAAGTTGAAGGTGAAGCTGTTTCATTTTTCATTAACAAGTAGTGCAAATCATAAAAAACAATCTTTAGAATTGACATCTCCTCTAAATGTAAACAGTCCACCAAACTGTACAGTCAACATAAACGTTATAACTAATAATAAATAATTGTTTACTAAAACAATAATTTATAATTACATTGTTATTTTTATTTGTGTATTGAGTATATAAAAAGAAAGGAAAACAGAGTAAAAAAAGCATAATTCTAACTACAGTTATTATTATATCGTGGCCTGTCTATCAAAATAATATTTAAAAGGTTTGTTTCTGAGATTTAATGATGTGAGCTATTTGAGATGATCCTGAAGAGAGTTATACAATTTGGCAATATTATACGTAAAATAACGTTCCAACATGGCAGATTTATGCAGGTGTCGAGTTATTATACCACGGAATCGAACATTTAGATTATGCAGATGATATCTAAATATTATTATTTTATATAGGTAGGGAGGTTTTTTAAAGAATAGAATTTTATGATAACAACATGACTCGTGAAGCTTCCTCCTATTCTCCATATATTTATAAGATAGTCGTTCCCGGATTCTATACATAGGACGTAAACAGGAGTTTTGAACTTTTTGGATTCTCTGCTTCTGAGTAACTTTTAGACTATTTCCATAAACTACATCACCATATGGAGAGCACAAGGGACTCACAAAGCATTATTTTATGTTTTTTTGATAATTCGTGACGATTACAGTATAAAAGCTTTAGTCTAACGTAAGCTCGTTGAATACATTGAGAGACATGGTTGTCAAATCTAAGATCTTTGTCGAGTATAACGCCCAGATTCCTCACATTATCTTTAACCGGTAGGGTAGAGTCTCCGATTTTTATATTAACTAACTCCCTAAAGCTATCCATATCATTCCTCTTACCAAAAATCATAATACCACATTTTTTTGGATTAAGATGTAAGGAATGATCTAGTGAAGATTTTTGAAGTTCTTTGAGATCGGTATTCAACGATGTCCTGTTCTTAAAAAGAGACATATATTTGTGTGTCGTCTGCATAATATTGGGATTTGCATTTTTTAATAACGTTCGGCAGATTTGAATTATATACAGAATATAGCAGAGGACTGATATGGGTCCCTGCGGCACGCCAGTATCAACGAATAGTGCAGTGAATAATTTCCCATTAAGATTTACACACTGTTTTCGATCTTGAAAAAAAGTTAAAAAAAAAATGTACAGCATTTTCACTTAGACCAATATAATGGAAAATAGCCAACAATAATAGGCGATTTAAAGTATCGAACGCTTTCGAGAAGTCTAAAAGTGCCAATATCGTTATTTGTCCAGAATCAGTTGTACGAAATATATCATCACTAACGTTTAATAGAGCCGTGGAATACTCGTGATTCCTTCTAAAGCTCGATTGGGTTTCAGGCAAAATACGGTTTTGCTCCACATGCTCCTTAAGTTGTTTTTTAATTATTTTTTCTAATATTTTTGATAAACATAGCAAAATACTTATCGGGCGTAAATCCTAAGTTTCTCCGGGTTGTTGATTTTTCGCAGAGGCACCGCTAGACCTTTTTTCCAGTAATTTGGATATACAGAATTTAAAATGCAGTAATTTATGATATGTGCTAAAAATGGAAGTAGGAAAGTGTAGCACAATTCTATTATATCAATGTTAAAACCATCATGTCCTTCAGATTTTGACTTTAATTTAGATATTATATGCCAAACGTTTATCTCTGTCACCGTTTTAAAATAAAGTTTTTGTACATTGTCTTTGACATTACTGCTATAAAAATTAATAAGCTCTCTACTGGTACGTTGAGTTTGGGGTACAGATGATCTAAAGAAATTGTTTATCAGTTCTGGTTTTTTTAAATGCTGAGGGATTTCCACTTTACAGTTGGCAATGCCAACACTGTATTTCTTCGACTCTTGTCAAATATATTATATAAATCCAATGTGAAGTAACCAAATCTATTAAACAAAAATTAAACATACTTCATTTCACCCTCCTCACTAAACTGAATTTGCTAATACATAGGTAAGTAATTTATGCACACTGATAGGAAAAATTATGTTCCTAACTCGTTTTCCGCGCTCGACTACTTACCGAACAACACCTAGCATAAACTGCAGTCGCGTGCGTAAAAGTATCACTTTCCCCACTAGTTAGGTAAATAACTATTATAATTGCTGTACAAGTTAACCATAAAACTGTATTTCTTATAAACACATCAAAAATAAGCAACCACTTATGAAGGGTAAAATAGTGGTCCAGTAGGTACCATAATAAATAAATGATGACCATAAGAGAACTGTTTTAGAACAATCATAAAACTTAACGTATCAATATGAGGCACATGCAAAATTTAAAATATAACGGCAAGCTTTCTGTTTTTCTTACATTTTATATGGAAGCAAGTATATAAAGTATCTTGTTTAGGGCCGAATTTAAAAATATGAAGTGGGTCGCTTTTCTACCTGATCGTACCATTTGTTCTTCTCCACCTACATAAATTCCTCATTCTTTTTAATCTTTGATGGTCGACCCGAGCAGTACACGTTGCACTTTTTTCTTAGAATATAATCTGATGATTGGTATTGTTTACTAGATACCGGGCTTATTGTAGGCTTAATTTTATTAAGTAGCTTAAAAGAAATATAATAAGTCCCAATCCTATTAAGAATGTTCGTAACATTTTTGCGTATTTTCGCCTAATCCTTAAATTTCAGACAAATCAAATTTGTTTTGCTTGATAAGAGTATTAAAATAATGCTGCTGTTTTGTCTAACTTTAATAAAAATATTGAACAGCCGATAAGACACTAATAATTGTATTGTCAAGTCAGGGTTAATCTAATAAAGAGTAATAAATGGGTATTCCTTCAGATATTAGACCATATTGTGTTTTTAAAATTAATGAACTCTAAAGGAAACCAACTAATATGACATACATAGCTTGCCTTAATACCTAATAATCAACTAGTAGTTTGACACTGACTTCATAAATTACATTTTCAAAATGTTTTTTTTAATCGTCTTAATAAAAAAGAGGTTTTTACCATTTTGCAAAACAACATTTCAGGGTGGTTTTAATACGAAAGGAACTCGCAAGAATCATGCGCAGTAATACTAAATGTACGAAAAAACGAGAATATCTGATTGATTTAGATACTTGTATGGTGTTATGTTGGTGAATACATATGTAGTCTAGTAATAAAAAAATTGAGAAAAACAAAATCGACGGCCACTGAAAAGTCACAAAGATAACGGCGCTTATACATGTTCAGATTTTACTATTTTTATAATTGATTGGTTTCTTAATTGAGATTTAAAGAAAGCAGTGAAAAAACTTATTATACTTATTATCATTAAGAGCACTTTCTATGGAAGTAATTAAAGCAGTATGTCAGATATTCAAGCTTTTTCGCACATATTCTATTACTGGGCATGCCCCTTATAATTTAGCGAGCTGTTGGGCCAAAAGCATGAAGACCATCGACTAGGTGGGTCGCAAAACCTTATCTTAAAGAAGACAAACTACCGAAAATCTTGAGAAAAAGTACTATTATAGGACAAGTCGGTTTATTAAATTTCCAATAAAAAGGACATTCCAAAAAACTACAAACATTAAATTCTTTTGCCAGATATTTGACATCTTTTGTCTTTAATTAAGTTGTCTATTTGTGGCGCGAATTCATCGGCGGAAATAACTTTTAAAACTGCGTCCCAGTGTGCGTCCGTCAATCGCGATCTTGCGGGAGATTTGTTTCCTTTCATCAAAGAAAATAAGTAGTTGTTCACACTTATAGGTACTTCCAAACATTGACAGGATTTTACAGGCAAAGTTTCTCATTTCTTGGTATTGAACAGGCAAGTACTTACAAAATTCAAATGTACCAACACTATCAAATTTTTGTTTTAAATGGGTCTGACACTGAATCTCAATTACTTTCATTTGCAAGTGAGAAGGAACTTTATCAATATCAAAAGTGAAAAGACAAGTAAATAGAGAAAAATTGTTTTCTTGGGTCTTAAAATCCTGAAAACGCTTCTCAAATTCTGCCAGAAGGCTTCTCATTTTCACTGAATATATTTTGTATGATATTGGGACACTTGTGCTTTCCTGATATGCCTTACAAGTTAGAAAATGTGACAGATTATCCTCTGCTAACGGTTTGTCCCACAACATCATCCTACACTTGAAAGCTTTCACATGATCATGCATATCTGTAATAATTTGACGTGGTCCTTGCAATTTCGTATTTAAGTCCGACAAGTGTTTTGTGATATCTACCATAAATGAAAGATCTTGTAAAAAGGTACGTCGCATAATAAACTGACATCTTCTCCTGTTGTTTCCTTGAAAACGCGTATTTCTTCTTTGAGTTTCCAAAACCGGTCGAGTACCATAGAACACGAAAGCCATCTCACCTCTGCATAATATGGTAAATCAGTGTACTCACTTTCTAAATCACGTAAACATGCAGAAAACTGTCGCTGATTAAGGCCTCGTGACCTTATGAAGTTTATATTTTTTTTTCACTGACTTTAAAACATTTCCCAACTTGATCACTTTTGAGCATAAAACTTCTTGGTGGATTATACAATGAATATGATGAAAATCTGGTGTGTCACTGCCAGTTTCTCTGATCTTTGTCTGTATTTTAACGAAGCCATTTTTTACTCCAGTCATTGAAGGAGCTCAGTCTGTTGCAACGGAACACAGTTTTGACAGATCTAAATTGTACTTTTGCAGGAGTCCATAAACAGCATTGAAAATATCCTTCCCAGTTGTTGTCTCATGCAATGGTACTAATTCCAGTAATTCTTCATACACATTGATATCTGTATCAACCACACGGAGAAAAACAGCGAGTTGCGCCACACCACACACATCCGTACTTTCGCCACAGGCAATAGAAAATGCAATGAAAGAGTACGATTTTGTTTTTATCTAATCACGTATATTGGCAGTCAACTCAGTAACTCTTTCAGCGACAGTATTCCGGGACAAGGACATATTTTGAAACGCCTTCACGCTCCCGGGACTTACAATTTCCTCTTTTATAAATTCACCTTCAACAAATGGTTTTGAGTGTTTCGCGATCAACTCCGACAGTACGTAGCTCGCTTGAAGGACAAATTCATTTTCTTGCTTTGGACGTGTAAACATAAGCTGCTGATCTTTCAACCGTGATTTTAACTTATTTAACTTTTCGTTTCTGACCATGCCTGTATACTTGTCAAATATAGTTTTATGAATATCATAGTGACGTTTTATATTATATAATTTTGGGACACCGACTTTACTATTACAAATCAAACAAATAATTTTTTCTTTCACTTCAAAGCAAAAAGACTCTAATTCCCATTTTTCTTAAAAGATACGATGCTCATCTACAAGTTTCCTCTTACTTCCACTTGGTTTTGAAAGAGATATGTTAAAAACTGTATCCGAAATAAATTATAATAAGTACTGTTAAGTATTGTAACAATAAGTGCGCAACTTAACTCGAAACTATCGCAACTGACTCATAACTGACTAAACACTGAACGACTGAACTCAATCGAACACGGCTTATATAAGGATTGTGATTTCTAGAGTTCTTTCCAGCATGTTCAGATAGCGTCATCTGTGTTTTTGCGCGGTAAAATTTCATGGAACAAGCCAGATAACGATTGGCTTTAGATTTTAGGTTGAGTATGTGTAGTTCATCCTCCTAAACATAGATGGCACTATGTACAATTGTATATTTTATTATAACAATCGTTGTTGCAGCGTCGCGCGATTTCAAAAACGGTATTCAACTTGTTCGAGGGCCGCATTGTCTGGCTGTTTTCAAAACTGATTTGGGCCGCAGAAAAATGGTCACTGGGCCGTATGCAGCCCGCGGGCCGCATGTTTGACATGGCTGCTTTACAACATGGTTAAAACACCATCAAATCCGTTCAATATTTACAAAGAAAACCGCAGACATACACACGTACACACAAATACAGGTCGAATACAGAATCTCCTCATTTTTGAAGTTGGTTAAGAGGAATGGTGATTTTGACTAATGTAACATTTCTTTTTACTTCTCTTGTAAAACGGAAGCATTGTAATCGTGAAACATTCACCCTCTGAGATTTTTCAGATATTTACGATTCATGGTCCCTAGATACTGTAAACATGTTTTCTGAATTCCTGTCTGTCTGTTCGCGGATTAGCTAAAAAATTACTTACCCGATTGACTTCAAATTTTGATCAAAAATTAAAGGTCATATGAGGATGACCAGGTAACATTATGGTAAAATTTCAACACGGCAAAACAAAATGCCGACCTAGTGAAATGTTATAAAAATTATTACTAAAAAACTGCTTATGGACTTTATCTCAAATTTTGCATAAAAATAAAGCGTTTTGTAGGAATCAACTGGTAAAATTTTGAATCCAAGACGGCGACTTAATAAAATATTTAAAAATTTAGCCCAAAAAAACTACTTAATGGACATTATTTCAAATTGTGTACCATAATTAATTGTGGTATAGAAATAAACTAGTAAAACCATGGTACTATTTCAATATGGCGGAACAAAATGGCGGCAAACAGAAAGTTTAAAATCGTAAAAAGATCCCCTCTCAGGTTTTACATATCTTCATGTTTTAGCAACCTTAGATGTTAAAAAAATATGTTTTATCATTTCCGTCGGTCCGTCTGTCGGTTTGTTTATCTGTCTGTCAGTTTTTATAGTCAAAAATTAAAGTTCATATGGGGGTGACCTGGTAATATGTTGGTAAAAATCTGTTATCGATTTTTTAAGTTTGTTTTGAGTATTTTGTTACATACTACCTATCAGAGCAGGGCAGCATTGTCAAGACACTAAGTGATCGGTGCCAGGTTAGCACGAGTTTCGGCGGTAGATCGCAACAGCACCGAGAGATCATCATTAAAGCCATAACAAAAAGGGGCATAATTAAATTGGTAATATGTTAATCTTACTTTTAAACTATTGGATTGTTTATTGTATATTATGTTTAAACGGAATGGAAATTATATTTCTTATATTTGCACAAAAAATAACTATATGCTGTACATATTTTTGTCGTAATGTAGATATATAAATCGTAGGCATTACTATTTTGGAGACCCTTTTATTAATTACTGATGTTCGTGGACATTGAAGAGAAATATTTATTCTACCCGTAGTAGCACTCAGGAAATAACCACTTCTATAAACTATCGATCGTTCGGTAATTTGAAACAAAAGCTATATTGGTTTGAGTACTAAGGCATCTCAGTACTTTTCTTGATAAAACGAACCAGGAAAGGAAGCTCAAGTTAAGTTGGAACTATGTTCACCCCTCGTTTTAAGTCGGCCGTACCTTTTATGAAAGCTTGAATTTTATTCCAATCAGAGATTCTTATCTGCTCCCTAGGTAGAGAGACTCATATTAAGGTTTTCCTTCTGAGTCTGCCTCATTTATCCCAAATCTCTATTAAAAGAGTACGGAGTTTGCTCTCCTCTTCTACTATAGGAATGCAGTAAACGATTCCCTATATCTGATAATTTTAAGTGTCTGTTGCGTGATGGATCTGAAACCATGTCCCTGCTCTTCCTGCAGCCTTCTGTCATTATTTAATTAGTCATTATTTTTATTGCAGGCTCATATATTTGGAACCTATGAAATGTGTTTCTTGTTGGGCAGGAAAAATTAGAGTAAAAATAACTCTAGAGTTGTTCTTAAATAACAATCTTTTTTTAAGAACTAGTACTAGTGTATACTGAGCAATGTTGGTGGTCTAATCAGCCGTATGAAAATGCTATAATCCTATAAATTATTTTTCCAAATAACCAGTCTTTCATTTATAAGTATAAGTATACTTTTATATTACACTGTTTATAGAAAATAAAATCTCTTTAATAATTACTTTCTCTCCATTTTCCTAACCGTTAACCACTTCAAAACAGAATTCGTTTAGATGTAACTCGTAAACCAGTGTACAAAGTACACCTTTATATTATTCTTTGTTTTACATCTTCTGTCATCGGTCTTATCGTGTTACTTAATTAAATCTGTCAAAATGCGAAAATACCTTTTAAACTAGAGTAGTTTAAAATGTCACGAGAAATTTAATTTTAAAATATTTTATTTACTCAGATAAAAGTTTTCTATAGCTGAAAAGCAAATTTGTTGGAATAAGGAAACACAAGTTTGCACGAATTGAATTTTAAATAGTCTCAAACTAGCAATAAGGTGTTCGTAACTTTCTGATTTTGAATAGAAGGCAAACCGGGAATAAAAACTGCTTAAGAAGTTAGATTTTTTTTCGTACTCAACTTGGCCGTGTTTCGCCAACGAATCAATAAATATTTAAAATCTCTATTTAATGAAATTTCTAATAGAAATTCTTTCAAGGGAAGGCTAAAAAGCTTTCGATTTTCGCATAACATTTAATTTTTACGATATTTGGTGGTTAAGGTTGCCATGTGGTATTTCTTTAATAAAGGGCGTCCCATTCTAATGGTAAACAATTGACACTGAAGGTTAAAAATGTTAAAGTAGATCGTTTGATTATCTTAGCTCCGTTTATTTCTTGGATAAACCTGAATATGCACAAACGACTTCTCTAAACGAGATAAATATCAATAAATTAGCCTATTTCCATCGCGTATATGTACACGGAACCGAATAGTTTAAATATCCATAACGGACCTGCATCGGCTAGTATCCATCCTGATTTATTGGAAAATTGGTCCTTTGTCCTTGCCAGACACTTGCATATTATATTCAAGGAACCTATGCAGCCCAAATTTTTGAAAAACCAGTTTTCTCGTTCCCATTCCCAAATGTCAAAAAAATGTTGAGAAAATTGTCACTACGCATTTCACCACTGCGATGCCCACTGTGATTATTAATTAACAATTTGGCTTATGGCCCAACAAAAATACTAAACTAAATCTGCTCGCTTACATAACCTACGTTTTCTCTTTTATTGCGTTAACCAAATCATTGGGGTAAACGAGTACAAAGAAAGTTACATCCATTAAAAATTCACCGAAATCCATTGTAAAAAACCTTTGTATACGGCCTTCACCACATGAAATCATGACCTGCTTCTTCCTTTCAAACTGACAAACTATATATATATATATATATATATATATATATATATATATATATATTTATATATATACTTCTTTCTTGGGTATAGGTTTATTTGCAAAATCAAACAATGGGATGGGACTTGACGTTTCGCCTATCATAGTAGGCTTTTTCAAAAATTGCTCATTCCTTTATTTTTTTTTGGTATATAAGGCTTTCCTTTCCTATCTACAAATAATTTAAAAAACATTTAGTGGTCTAATTATAAAAAGACATTTACAATTTTTCTAAAATTGATTTAAAATTTTATACTATTGACAAATAATTATTACAAAATTAATAAAATAAGGTTACATACCTAGAAAAATGCTAACCTTATTTTATTAATTTTGTAATAATTATTTGTCAATAGTATAAAATTTTAAATCAGTTTTAGAAAAATTGTAAATGTCTTTTTATAATTAGACCACTAAATGTTTTTTAAATTAATTGTAGATAGGAAAGGAAAGCCTTATATACCAAAAAAAAAAATAAAGGAATGAGCAATTTTTGAGAAAGCCTACTGTGATAGGCCAAAACGGCAAGTTATTGCCATTGTTTGATTTTGCAAATAAACCTATAGCCAAGAAAGAAGTCCAATGAATGTATACCGGGCTTAAGAAACAAATTAATAATTATATATATATATATATATATATATATTATATTCCTTATCTTCACAACCGACATTTTAAAAGAATTAATTTACTATCAAACGCAGGCATTTGCAGTCGATTCTCAAATGTAATCTTGCTTTGAGACTGAAGATTATGTTAAGGCTAAATCAAATATAAATCAGGATTTTAAAATATTAAGCGAACTTTCTCAAAACCACACTCTACATTTAAATACTTCCAAATCATATATTCCAATAGATATATATTAAATACAAAATTAAAAAATCAAGTGTCTGAGTCCCTTGTATTATCGTATTTTAATTATTGTGATTTCGTGTATGGCTTGTGTTTATAGATATCGCATCCAGAGGGTGCAGAATGCCTGCCTACATTTCGTATATGACGCAAATTTGACCATATTTCCCACTTATACGCTGAAATAGGTTGGCTGAAAATGGATTCACGCAGAATACTCCATTTATATAGTTTTTTGATCAATGTTATTAGCAACTCTAATACTCCCAGTTCTATTCGAGAGCACAACTAATTTTTCGTAGATATATTCATTGCCTTATCATTGGAGCGCTGTTTTTCATTTATTACTGTCCAATATTTTAATTCCGACCGAAATTACAAATCTAAGTTTAAGCAATTTTAAAAATAAATTTAAGAAACACCTTCTAAGTCAACAGTAAAATATTGTCGGTTTGTTTATTTGCTGTTTTTTTGTGTTTCCCTTTTAGTGACGAATTATCAAATTAAGTATTTTTTAATGTAAAGCAAGTTAATATGATTTAATTTTTTTTCGCAGGCGGCATATACTCTATTTCATCAAGGTTTATATTGCTAATGTTTTCAGCATTTTGATTCTCCAATATCACATTCATCATCCACTTTGACTGTTCAACAAGCAAACCTTGATAAAATAGAGTATATGCCGCCTGAGAAAAGAATTAAAATTCTGTAACATCGCGGAATTTATGTTTATGAGCTTACGTATATCCTATAATAAATTTAAGTAGCTGATTTTAATCTATTTTAATCCATCTTAAGTGGAATAGGAATTTATATATTTACTTCTATAAGTAGCCATTCTTCACAGTAATGCGAATTTCTTTTTAAAAAAGAATGATTTTTTTATATTTCTTAGTCTCTGATGACGGAAAAAATATTTCCGAAATGCATAATACATCTTTTTCAAAATAAATTTGCATTATTATGGAGAAAAAATACTTAATACAAGTTAATAATCTAATACATACTGCACTTAAATATGGACTTTTATGATAGATTAAAGTCAGTCTAACATAATATGTAGGTATTTAGTCCAACAATACAGACCAATTAACGTTTCTCGACATTGATTTAACTGTCCATTAAAAAAAATAATTAGGTATATGCTTTATGTATATTGTTCGCCATTGAATATTTCATGATACTCTTAACTGTTTAATAAAAATAATAACTATACACTTTATTTATTTATTTATCGAGCTTAATAGCAAAGGCTATGCCGCAAAACATCCGATAGCAGTATTCCCATTAATTCTTTGCGCAGTGTAAGTAAGTTAAGTTACCCCAATATTAAAAGGAAACATAATTCTAACAGCTTCTGCAGTTGAGATAATTAAAGGCGAAGAGTAAAATGTTGGGCGGTGAGGGTCTCTATTACTATGGTTCCCCTCGGCTGCCGTACGTTCCCCCACAACTTGGCTACTTTCTTGCGTCCGGCCATTTCTGGTCATGTCTGGAAGCATTTTTCGCGTATCTTAGCGCGAAATGAGAATATTGTTTTGACTTGAGTTTGCAGAATTCAAACTGAACCATCCACGACGCATCCAGGCACGCTGAAAAATAGTGCATTCAAAAATTCAAATCGCAATTGTACAAAAACTAATAATCCCACAACGCCTGGTTTTGGTATGCATAAAGTACATCAATAACTATTATTTCGCATAGGACCTTCCCTACAACTTAAGAAATAACGCAGATTAGCATTTTCGAAAATAAGCCTATTTTTTCCGGGTCAAGTCCTGTAACAATATAATATTGTTTGTAATTTTATTCTCTACAATTCATATTTGTATACCATCAAGATTGCTTCATTAGTTTCGATTTTAGAAGCAAAAAACGAACGAAACGCGATTTTTGCATTAAATTGTTTATAACAAATAAACAAATGACAGTTGCAAGTGAAAAGCATAATGGAATGTTACTATGTAGTATATCTTGAGTGTGATAGCACACCCGGTTTCCGGTTACTACTTTTGTTACGAACAAATCTCTATTTATTGGCTTCTTTAAGGCTCCGACACCTACTAACCATGAACCTTTATTTTTCGAAATCCTCTGACAAAGCGAAACTAGGAAAATCTTCTACACACAACAATTTCCTTAAGAATCTCACTAAAAATCAGGCTTTACATTTAACACCTTACAGAGTCTACCAGAACTTCAAGTGTCTTTAAGTGTTTAATTTGGAGTAAGTTTTTAACATTTAGTTTTGAATGTGAATTTTAAGTGAATTTATCTAATAATAAATAATTTGTATTTTATCCATATTTCATCCGCATCATTGCATATTTGTATTTGCTTATTTAGATCTTGTCATTTAACTATAAATTAGTTTTTATATAAATGAATAATGTGGATGAATGATTAATTATTTGTTATAGATTTATCTGCTTTGTTATAAATTTACGTATCAGCATTACCAGGTTAATAAATTTATAAAGCAAATTAATATAATGAAAGTTTGAAATTTACTATATAAAGTAAAATAGTTTACACTGATTAAAAAAAGCAAAAAACCGCTCAAGGACATTAAAATAATTTAATTAGATCATTTGAAAGTAAGTTAGCCATATGTAAAAAAATCTCTGTTGCCCTTTCCTTTCTGGCAGTTACTTTTAAGTCTAAATTTAAGTCTCTCGTTCAAGTAAAAAAATGCCAAATGAGAAAATAACAGCTTAAAAATGGTAATACCTGTGACAAAAAGGAAGAGTTAAAAACTGATGGCAGAATGAAAAATCAAAACGGAATCGCCTCCGAGTGGAAATCCGCACGGTTACGAGGAGAGGGGAGGGGGGAAGCAATTCTGATTTAGGGCAAATGGCAAATCTAGTCTTAAATCTTAATCATAAGAAAAAAAACCCAAAAAAGTAAAGTTACATGTGCAACCTGGAAAATACAGGGACGGAGAAGCAAAGACACGGAAGTATTACAGGAATATAACAAGACAGAGGCGGACGTATTAATGGTAAGCAAAACAAAAAGGAATATTGCATTGTTCGAGTGGAGTAAAAAAGAAGGAAAGAGTAAAGGTTGGAATAGTAATCCTTATCGACAAGAAATGGAGAAGAATCTCTTGGCAATTAATCAGTGAAAGAATATTTAATGCAAATCTCACTATCTTTGGAATGAAACTTACAATATTAGGAACATATGAGCCACCAGGTGATAGCCCTAACAAGGAAGAGAAAAATTCCTGATAAAACTGAAGGACGAAATACTAAAAGTAAAAAGCCACTAAGAGATAATAATAGCGAGAGACTTAAACGAACACGTTGGAAGAAGAATAAAGAATACTAGTGAAAAAGATTCGGAGAAGAATCAACCACTCATAATTGAGAAAGACCAGCGGAACTGTGCGAACTAAACCGTCCGTCGGTTACAAACTAGTGTTGAACGCAGACACGAAATCTGAGATCTATAATCGATTACATTAGTATCAAAATAAACACTACCATAAATATTAAAATCGTAAAAGTAAAAAGAAGCGTAGAGTGTGAAATAGACCATAGACAACTCCTGACATATAAGGAATTTCTATAGACGAGAGGAAGGGGGAAAGAAAACATAGAGGAAATAGAAGCCGATAAAAAATGGAAGAAAAACGGGGCAAAACAATAAAAAATTTATATGGGAGACTATTAGATAGAAAATTAGTAGGGTTCCAATAGATAAACTCCGAAAAAACTTACAAACATATCAAAAAAGCTACTGTCGAACCTCTAATACTGAAAGCATCAGAAAATAATAGATGTGAAGGAGACATAAGTGAAAATATCAAAGTAATAATTGGGGAAAATAAAGGCCTATATAGAAAATACCTGAACACCATACTATCTAATAAGATATAAGAAAAATAGGAACAGAGAAATGAATAACACCAAATAAAGTATGAAAAATGGAAAAAATATGTTAAAATATAAAACGATATATAAAAAATACACAAAGGACATAATCCCGGAGGACATTAAATACCCTAAGACAAAACTCGAGAGATAAAGCATACCTACAATTCATTATTGAAAAAGATTGGGATCGTTGTTACAAAACACCATTAATGATCGATAGACAACAATTCACAAAGCCACACAAAACAAAAGACAAAACAAAGAAGTAAGGTTCGCAATAAAAACGATGAAAAACAGGAGATCAGCAAAACCAGGTGAAATCGTGCTTGAATTAATTAGATATGGAATGAAAAAAAAACTATTTCGCATAATCAGAACTATATTTGAACGAGCAAACAATGGTTAAAAACTATCCAAGAAGTGGATGCAAGCTTATATGGTTTCGATATTTAAGGGAGAGAAGAAAGTGTACCAATCTTTGAATAAATAAATATACAGGAAAGAGCCTAGCCGTGACCTTGACGAGACCGGGAAGGTCCCAAGATTCAAAACGATGACCCGTCAAAATGACAACACCTGGTTTCCGGTTTTCAGTGGCAAATCCACTGCGATTTTTACTTTGAAATTTAGGAAGTAATTTGAAAACTTATACTTTCGAAAGATAATTATAATAAAGGTATGGACTAAATTAAACAAGCCAATTAGTATGATACATTATTTCAGGGGCCAGAAAAAACTGATGAAACACTAAAATTCATGTCTTTAACAGCTCAATTTAGATATTACTAAATATTACTTTTTACATAAATCTTTCATATAAATACCCTTATATTTATTCAGGAGTTTAAGTTCAAGGTTTGTTGTTATTGATACTTTAGAATTGACATTGGGTTTGAAATAGCGACTTATCAAAGTTATAAACAAATATGATTCTGGATGATGAGCTGTCGCGACACGTGCCCCAGTAATTACAATAATTTAATCTAAAGCTTGCTCCTAAAAAGTACTTGCAATTAAAAATTTAACGGCGCAACAATATGAGAGCATATTTGCAACTCATTTGAAAGTTATATTAGGCTTTCATAAGCTATAAAGTGCATGAAATGTTTCTTGTTTGTTTCGTTTCGACTGTCCTTTTGTATTTCTCCTTTCTTTTTGTTACTTTACTTGAATTTAATAAATAAAATTTAATGATTTTTTTTTTAATAAGCAGAATTTATTAAGGAAATTATATTTTTTCTAAGTAACTAAAACTATTTAGAAAAGTTAAGTAGATAAAAAATATCAACGCACTTAAGACGCAACAGGACATAAATAATTAAATATAGATAATTTTATTAGTACGGTCTAAATTACGTTTTTAGGAGCAAGCACAAGTATTATTATTTCATTTAAATTTACTCAAATTTAATACAGAACAAAACATTAGATAAATACCCATTTACGAAATATCAGATCAGCATCTAAGACACATTAGGTTAGAACAAAAATTCAGTAAAATTAATATTAATTATACAAATAAAAGCAAAAGAAATTAAAATAGAACTGCTATTATACGGCACCAATAAATTTTATTGGTTAAAAATGCTTTATTATATTTTAGAAAAATATTAATATTAGGTATCCAATATTTTAAAAGTACTACTTTTAAACATTCTGATTTGTAAAATAGTGTTGTCTGTAAGATGAAGGTTATATAGGTACCAGAAGTTCCTACGCCTTCAGTTTTATTTAGTACTTCCTAGTTTGCATAAACTTTTAACAAAAAAAAGTACAATAGTCAATTATGATTCTTATTTCGAAGTGCAATAACACTCACATAAGATGTCAGTGTGTACTTTTTTTGTAGAAAGCGCAATTTATTCTTTTTACCTTAGAAGTAGACACAGTTTTTGAGAAAATTAGTGGTGAATATGTAAAAAATGTCTCAATTTGAAATTATCTACTTATTTAGTGGCCATTAAATTACCTACAAACTAAACCTCGTACAAAAAAACTTTAAATGACTTTTTATCTGAGTTCTCACCGCGCTAACTAGGTTATCTTAGAAATTTAAATTTCCCAATTTTTTATATTACTTATTTGCGTGTTTTTTGTATATTATATGACATAATTCGATTACTTCGCGATGGTTTGACCAACGTAATTTTTGTAAATTTTTAATTTAAACCTGTATTAAAAGCCCAAAGAAGAAAGGAATTTCGTTCTACCGGTAAGTTCATTCGTATTTCCGTAAGTAAGAAATTAACTAGACACTTTTGAATCCGATTTAAAGGCAAAAATAATTGTTAATATAACTAAAATCATAATTCTTTAAATGTCAAACAATTAGGTTAGGAACCAAGTAGAATATAAAAAACACAGTGTCGTAACACTTCATGTAATATTTTGTTACCTCAAAACATTTAAATTACCTTAAGTATGTTTTAAAAGGAAAGAAAAAAAGTTACGGGTTTCTACGAACAATTTTATGTACGATGTAAGGTTAGATTAACACCATTTTGTTTTGCTGTCTTGGATTCGTACCAAAATATTACAGGTTGATTCTTATGTAATACTTGATTTTTGTGCCAAATTTTAGGTAAATTGGATAATTTGTTTTTTAGTAATATTTTTTTTAAGATTTGACTAGGCCGCGATTATGTTCCATCATACCGCATTTTTACCAAAATATTACCAGATCATCCCCATATAACCTTAATTTTTGATCAAAATTTGAAGTTAATCGGTAAGTAGCTTTTAGCGCCGCCGCAAACTGGCAGACAGAACAAAATGACGGAACAAAATGGCGGCTTAATAAAACATTTAAAAATTCAACCTGAAAAAACTACTTAATGGACTGATGTCAAATTGTGTGTCATAACTAATTGTGGTATAGCGATAAACTAGTAAAACTGTAGTTCTAATTCAAGTTAGCCGAACAAAATAACGGCCAAATGAAATATTTGTAATGTGAAACAAGCAATCTCTCAGGTTTTAAATATTCTTAAATTTTAACGTCCCTATATGCAAAAAAAAATATGTTTGATCAAATCCGCCGGTCTCTCTGTCGGTTTGTTTATCTGTCTGTGAATTGGAATTGAAATGGAATTGAGAAAACATATTTTTTGGCATCTAGGAACGCTAGAACGTAAAGATTTGTAAAACCTGGAATTTTTTTCACGATTACATTTGACGCCATTCGAATTTTACCAATTCATCTCTATATTATTAAGTGAATTTTTAAATATTTTATTGAACCGCTATATTGGATTTTTGCCAAATGATACCAGGTTATCCCTACACGACTTTTGATTTCCGCACATAGTCATTTAGTAACATTGTGCCGCCATGATGAATTCGCATCAGTTTATCCCTATATCACATTTAATTTTTCTGCAAAACTCATAAATTAGTTTACTTACGTTGATTTTTTAAACATCTTATTTGGCAGCTATTTTGTTTTGAAATCTTGAATTCGTACCATATTTAATGCTTGCACAAAATTTTAAATTAATCTAATAAGTAATTTTCAGGGTAATTATTATTACATTTTTATTAGGCCGCCATTTGGTTTTGCTATCTTGGATTTGTACCAAAATGTTACCAGTTTATTACTATGTAACACTTGAACTTTGTGTAAAATTTAAGGTAAATTGGGCAAAATGTTACCAGGTCATCTCCACGAGACCCTTAATTTTTTTCCAGAATTTGAATTCAATCGGATAAGCAATTTTTTAGCTATGCCGCGAACCGACAGACAGACCGATGGAATAGAGAAAACATGTTTTTCGACATCTACGGACTTTATAACGCAAAGATCTAAGAAAATCTCGCAGGGTGATTTTTTCACGATTACAATACTTCCATTTTATGAAAGAAGTAAACACACCAAAAAATAGAGCAATTTGTCTGGCATTCATAGGTATAAAAAAGCATATATGATTCGGTACCTAGGAAATAACTATGGGAAGCAATGATAAAAATTGGAATTTGAAAAACTTATTAACATGTACTCTCAGCAATAGGAACCCCGTGAATGTGGGACCGAAGCTAAGCAATAAATTCCAAAAACAACTAAAGGTATCTTACAAGGATGTTTCACATCAAAAGCTTTTTTAAAATATATCTTGAACAAACTCAAAAACAGTAGAAAAGAAAACGTGAGGAAATGGTTGTCTCGGTAAGAAGTAATTTCAAACGCCTTAAATTTTGTAGACCACCAAGTAGTTATAGCACAAATTGAAGAACACCTAAGTGAGCTACACGGTCAGAAAAACCCAAAGCTGGACTAGAGATAATCTGTGATAAAACAGAATACCTGACAGGTGATAATAATATGTAGAATTTAGGTATAGAAGAAAATACGAAAATAAAAAAACAACAAAAGAGTTTTTTTAGAGAGATATTTTCTATTACAAGGCCCCGTGTATTGCGAGTCCTGGGGCTCCTGTGTTCTTACCATACAAGCTTATACGTAAAGAGGGTCCTGGAGGAGTGTGTAGGGTTTTGTAAATATTGAAGGGATGTCAAAAACAATCTAAAATAACTGTTGGTATAATTATTCTATAAAAATATAATTTAAATTAGGTTTTAAAATGTTAAGATTTCAAGATTGACTATAATAAAATATGAAATGTTGAGTTTACAGAAAATGTAATAATATCATATGCAGAAACTTAACGTTTGTTTTCTAGTAGACATTTTCTGATAATTTAATTTAAGAAAATGCTACACAAATCCAATTGAGTAAACCTTCAAAAAGTGCCTAATATCCTAAAAATATAACATTGATAAAAAAAATAATATTTTGCAAAATTTGCTCATGGTTACATTAGTTGTAAATATCTATATCCTTAGAACCAATCAAAAATGTTGTAATCAATCTCTCTTTGCTCTGTTTACGTACCAGACACATCTCAATAGGATAGCAATTATTTCGTGCTTTCATTAATAATCCTTTAACCCCGTCATTTTTCTTTGAACTTTAATTGTCCGCTTTTAAGCTTTCAGTTTGAGTGGATACTTCAAGCCAAACAGAGGAGCCCATCTGTCTCTGACAGCTATTGATATACAGTATTTTTATTTCCCTTTATATTTTCATTGTTTCATAAATAAAATTGATAGGGTCGGACTGAATATAAAAGAAAGAAGCATATGGGATATATAAAAGAGAATAGATAATATAAGATCACAACTAATGCATGCTAAATTGTTTTTTTAATCAAATAACAGATCGTCTATCTAACATATGCTACATATATCTAGTCCTTAAAATCTTTTAAATTGATATCGCTGGCATAATATGTGGATATTAATGGTTATTTAAGTACTTAGGGTATAATTTAAACGCTTTGCACCCTCTGAGAAAAAAAATCATATATTTTGACTGTACCGTTGAACGGGTAATTGGAAATCCTTACTGCCTATTATCTGTTGTTGGTTTATAATATTTCGTAAAACTGCTGCCACAAATAAGTGGTTCACAATTAAATTGTTTTATCATTATTTGAAGAGTCATATGTGGATAATTTTTTTTTACAATCATTGAAGTGTCATATCGGGATGATATGGTACAAATTCAAAATGGTGAAACAATATGGCAGCCGATCAGTTAGAGCCAAAGCTAGTTTTGTGGCAGAACAACGGGTAGCCCTCTGGAGTACATGAAAGCTAATCCGGCAAAGTAAATAAGGACGAAAGAAGATTGGTATTGCGTATATTGAAAATAATTTTTAAATCACGCTCACATCGACGAGACAAAAGAGTTGAAGTATTAAGTTTAAAAAGTAACTTGTGTACTTATGGGCTTTATATTAAGAATTGCTGCATTTCTTCGATTTTGTTCTCATGTATATGTGGTAAAGAGGTGACCAAAGGCAAGAAGCGTACCCGAGTTATGGACGTACCAAAGCGGAGTAGGGCAGCTTTATTGGGGATATAGAGGTGAAGTCAGAAGTACAGGGTCTTCCATTGAGAGGGAAAAACGGTATTTTTTTGACTTCCATCGTATTTTTCAAGAAATTCAAAATAGCCAATCGATGTATTTTACCTTGGAGAATTCGAAAATGGTAATAAAAAACAATTGAATGAGAAAGAAAAGACTTACGCCAAGGATGTTGCGTTTTTTAAACGTAACACCCTATATATCGTTACATTTTTGGATTCTATGGTCAATTCCAAGTGTTTCTTTATGTTATGTTACTTTATTGTTAATATTAACTATTGTTTTTAGTATAATTATTTTTACGGGTATACTTCTATGAAAATTGGCAATATATGTTCTTCTTGCTTCACTGGCGTTTTCTTGACACTTATAATACAGCGGTACAATCTGTAGTTTTTCATTTAACGAATATCTCATTACGGCAAATTAATATAATATCTACTAATACCTACGTCAAAATTACCTGCATTTCATATGGATATATTGAATTAAATAGGTAGCAACATAATTTCCGTTTTTTTGTTTCACTGGCATAATAAAATAGCTTATTAAAAACTAAGATAGGAATGATAAAGTTATTTTGCTCTAGGCCCCACCGTTCAGGTGCTATGACGGCTCAAAGAAGCAAAAATGTCAATTTTCAAACATCAATAAATCAAAAACAGGTGAAGATAGACATATTCTTATTAAAAAACACTTAGAATTGACTATAAAATCAAAAAATGTAATAATATGTAGGGTGTTCCGTTTAAAAAACGCAACATTTTTGGCGTAAGTCTTTTGTTTCTCATTCAAATGTTATTTTGTTACGATTTTCGAATTCTCGGAGCTAAAATACATCGATTGGCTATTTTGAATTTATTGAGAAATACGGGGGAAGTCAAAATAAAAATCCGTTTTTTCTCCTCAATGGAAGACCTTCTACATCTTTTAAAAGTTTAAAAAAATTGGAAATATTAGTATAATTGAAGATAAAGGAAGAGTCCAGCAACACTTTCAGATCCCTAACCTGTGTCAGTGCTGCTTGATGGGATGCAATATTGTATGTAAACTATAATTTTTTTTCGGTTCTACAAAAGGACATTGAATAGCACTTTTCAGCATTGAGGTCCATCCATTATGGAAGCACCTTTAATGTCTAACTGAGGTGCAGAGCAATCATCATTATCGGGTGCTACTGACAATATATTCAAATCGACTGCGAATCGCAGAAAGGTGCTGTGTTTGAAGCATTCAAATTAAATTTTTTTTCAATTTCTGCTACTACTACTAACTAATTTACAAATAAGACACAATATATATATATATATATATATATATATATATATATATATTTATTTGAATTTGTTGTAAAACCTTATGTCATTTATGTGATGCTATTTTTCATTAAATTTTTATTTTATCATAATTTAGGGACAACAGTTACTTTAGATTTAATTAACTCGAAAAAACAGGAGTTTTCCTTTTTTTGATTACTATTTTTTTACAAACACAATACAAGAATTTATATATAATTTTTCCAATGAAAGGTTCTAGCTTTATTAGTAAGATGGCATAGTAGTGCCACGCAATATTTAGATGAAAGGGTAGATTAGACCTATCATTCAACCACGCTCCACTAAGAACGACCAGTTTTTGTTCCTGTAAGCTACTATCGGAGCAACGTCAGCTGGCATAGAGTTGCCAGAATTGAATTTAAACGTCAATTCTTCATATTTAAAAATCACTTGCGTTGCTACTAAAACGTGTATTAGTCATCTCCTGTACTGTGCTTAACCAACCTATCCATACACCTCATTAACTCTGCATTCCCAAGGGTAGTTCAATTTACATACTATGTTTAATTTATGTAAAGTCATGTACGTTTGTAATAATAAATTTAAACTAGGAACTATAAGAATAGACGCGAAAGGGTAAAAAACTTGTCTGAATCGGGGTAGTGAACTTGTGCTTCTAAGAATGATACGAGAAACGTTGATAAATCAAGGACTGGGCAATATTATTTGCATTCAAATAGTCTGAAACGCGTAGAGAAAAATCTGACTCTGTCAACCACTAAACATATGTTTTGTCTAATAGAATTACATGAAACTATCGAAATAAACCATTTTCTTAGTGAAATACTTGGCTAAATTTAATACTACTAAACTCTTTTGATCTGAATATTTTAGAAAAGAATTCCCGTTATATGTAAAGCACTATGAAAAGTGAGTAACGTCTACAGAATAGTCATTTCCACTTTATTCTAAATTTTCTATAGCTTTTATTTGCAAATGAAAGACTAACAATTCATTTTGCTTAAAAAAATAGCTAATATGAAACAAAATTCGCTTATTCCAATCAAAAACATGACTATTTTGCGTCATTCTGCAACTGAGGTAAACAGATCGTTTATTGATTAAATATTTCTGTTTACCTAAAGGTAACGCACACTCGTCGCACGACCATTTCGTTATTTTTACCATACAGTAGGGAAGTTATTCACAAAAAAATTATAATTTTTATAATTTTTTTGTGAATAACTTTTTGAAAGCACTTTCGTTTACACAGTTAAGACAAATAATTAGTATGAAGGTAGTTCCAAAGTTTTTTTAAAACTAAACAAATTTTAATAAACTTGACATTTAGCATAAACAAAAAGCTGTTGAGGAATAACATTGTTTTTTGATTTACAATATTTGTACAAAATGATGATAATAACCTTCAGATAAAAACAGGGCACAGTCTAGCGAAATGAGTTTCTTTACTGAACCCTGTTTTCGGATATCTAGTGTAAAGATTTTTACAATCTAAATGTATAAAGCTAACGATTGTATCAAAATATTTTAAAAAAAGTACCAGTATTAAGAGTCATGTTCTCACTTCTTACATCGGCAAAACAAAAAAGTAGCTAAAAAGAACTGAAAATATAAATAATAAAAATAATAACAATAATACAAATAAAATGATAATGAATCAATTTTGAATAGTTTTGAATATTAAAAATATTTTCTAAACATACTTTTAAATTGGATATCATTTAACAAAGTTAGCTTAGAGGGTAATAGTTGTATGAACTTATGGCATTACATATAAGTAAATGATCTCTGAAACATGGCGGTGTGAAGATGAGGCATCGCTCAAATATTTCGTGAGTAAAGCGCTGTACGCCTCTAAGCTAAGAAGGTCCTGACCTTAATTCACTTTTTCTTTAACACCATCTTTGAAGTGTCCGGCGGTTCCTTGACGTTTACGAAGCTATGCACGATAGCCCCGATATTTCTGGTTTATCTGTATTTTTCAGGGATTTGCGGGACACTCAAAGAGCTCAGAGTGAATAATATCCCTACTATAATGGATTCAAGTAAGCGCGAGTCTGAAGATTCCAAGTTTTTTCGGAAATTTAATCTGTCTGTCCGTACTGGTACCACATGATATTGGAAACATGATGGCCATTTTGCCATTTTGGTGCGAAGGTGGAGGACTTCTCGGAAGAAATTCACAGAAAAAGATCTAAGGGGAGTTATGACGCCTGATGCCTTGCAAAGGAAGGCAATTTGTAGCATAATAATTAAAATTGAAAATTAGCATTCAGAGGATAGAATCAAGTATTTAACTAATGCCCTGAATGCATTTGAAATGAACTGTAATGAGATGAAAGAGCCAATAATAAATAAATCAAATGATATGAGTTAAATTGCCGAAGTTGGTGGTTAAGTTCAGGGATTGGTTAGTTAAACCATCTGCTTAAAAAGTGGGGACCCTTCTTAGTTCATATTTACATCGAGATTTTCCCACTTCAGTGTTTTTAAGGCTAGGTTAAAGAGTAAGAAGTATTATCTGTCTTATTTTTTAATAAGTTTAAGTTTTGTGCCTTTATGGAGTTCGTTTATGAATTTAACTCCTTAGTAGACATACCGATAATGTGCTTTTTTTTCTTTCTCAGAGTTCGAGTCTTATTTTCTATAATACTGTAATGGCGTAAAGGTGCTCGACCCATACCACAATATGATTATTCCAGCAAATATATTGCTGTCTAGATTTATTCCAAGAAATGTGGTGTTGCTTGAGATTTTAAGAGTATTCAACTATATTTTTATATTTTAAAATATTGCTATAAGAAATTGCATGAATTGTCTTGCCTATATTAAGCTATTGACTACACATGAACTGCTGACCTGATCAATAGCCATTAAACATTTTTATTTTATTTTAACACTATCCGAACGCCACGTCGTGATGAGATCACTACTGTTGTGTCGTCTGGATAAAATAACTTCCACGCCATTTATCAAATCGACCTAACTTACTTCTATGTGAATACTGGTCACTTCAGTTTCCATTATAACGTAAATTTATTTGTTTTTTAAGAATTTACCTGAATTTAACGAAAAATGTACACTTAGGTGTGAAATAATGCCGGATCCAATAGGGAGTTCCGCATTGCTGCCAAGCAGGAAAGGTCAAAGATGGTGAACGTTCTGGCAGACCTAAAACCGCAACAAATGGTGATAAGGCTCTGAATGTTTTACTCAGTTTAGAAGAAAATCCGCATCTTCCTACCAGAATATTAGGAAAAGAAAATGACGTCTCACACATGTCCAACTGACTCCTAAAAATCGAAAAGTTTCATCCATACAAAATAACTTTCTTGCAAGAACTCTCTAAGGATGAACACGATAAGCGCTTGAAAATTTGTGAAATCATGATGGAACGTTGCAATACCAATCCAAATTTTGCCAATCACATTATTTTTTCCAACGGAGTAACTTTTTTTTTAGAAAAGTTAATACGCCTAATGGTCGATATTGGGCAAGGGAAAATCCACATTGGATACGTAAAAATTATACCCAACTTCCCCAAAATATAAATATTTGGTGTGGTATAACAGGAGCAAAAATAATCGGTCCTTTCTTCGTGGAAGACGTATTAACTGGAGAAAGACATCGAATCTTTTAAGGACCAAAATTGTCCCAGATATTGCAGAATTAATTCCGAATAAGCGTAGGTTCCTTACTTTACCCGCTGTATTCAATATTTAAACTTGAATTTTTTAGGTAATGGTGCATCAAATAATGAACTATGATTTCAGCAGGATGGTGCTCCAAGATGGATTGGATGTAGGGGTGCACTAGAGGGCCACCTCGGTCTCCGGACTTGACGCCCCTGGACTACTTTTTGTGGGGAACCTTAAAAATGTGGTGTATAAAACTAAGCCCAGTGACATGACGTCGAGGATTGAAAGGAGCGAATAGAGGAATCAAGGAGGCTGGCATTTTTTTAATGTATTAAATGTTATCCCACAGTCTTTGGCCTACTGACAGGAAGTAAATGGACAAAATTTTAAACACCTTTCTTAGTTTCATTAATTTATTGACTGCTATACCTAGGTATTTCTTTTTTGTATTGTATTGTTTCCGTTGTTTTTTACAACCCCCTTTTAAAGCTGAGACGCTGTTTTCTTTTGCTAGTGTTTTGATAGCAAGATGAGGAATTATTATATTTTCCAGTCTGCCACAACATACAGCATCTTTTACCATTTCACGAAATTTTTTGTTAATTTTACTTACGCTAGAATTATTTATTGGATTTCTGTTAGGATATTTGTCATTCAAACTGTTACAAACATCTTGCAGGTTAGGTTAGGTTCTATCCCCATAACCCAGTATAATTAAAATTTCAATTCTTTAGGTTTCAGTCAAACGATCCATTTTTGAAAACAAGCAAAAGTATCATTGTCAACCATATCAGGTAACCTTCTGTGTGCAGGTATTTTAATAAAAGTTAATACATTCAATTGATATTAGAACTTTATTTTCACAAAAACTGTAGACTTTCAAAGTGCTCTTAATAAAAAGTACTGAGAATTTTAAGCAGGTTTTAAAACAGTAATATAATATAGGGTGTTACATTCAAAAAATATATTTTTCCTTTTATAACAGAAAAATGGTAAACTTGGCAGCAATGCGGAACTCGCCATACCAGTGTACACATTTTCATTAAATTCAGATAAGCGGTACCTGAGATATTTCGTCGTTTCTTACTTTTGCTACACGCTATATATATTTTTCCAATTCAAGATTCAAATAATCTTTCTTGATTTAACAAGCACAGATATCTTGCTTTCATAAGACTTTCTTGTCCGTTGTAGTAGTGTTTTTTACCTTACATTTTTATCTTATATAGGTATATCAGTTAAACTTTCATAACATATAAAAAGCTGATAGAATACGAACTCACAACACAGTGACGATATAAAAAACTTACACAGAGTCGGAAGAAATATTTATTTATTCAGTTCTGGATGAAATATTCACAGAAATTTCGTAAGATCTATAAATTTTATTTAATATTTACTTTGTCAATTATTCTATATTTGTATTCCCACGAAGGCATCCTAAAAAAATAAGCTGTGAAATTAGATCGTAAGTCTAGGCACGTCCAGTATTTTATGAATAATATCTAATTTTTTTTTTGTTTTTTTTTGTGCTTTTTTATTTTATTAGTGTGCTTTATTTAACAGCATAAGTTGTAATATTCGGAACAACTGCAATTTTAATTTTTGACCCAAAATGAAAGTGATTTTTACATCAAATACATTTAAGTAGAGCCAGTTTCGTAAAGAATTCATTTTAAAAGCAATTTTAATTAAGTTTTTTATTGCAAGCCAAAAAGCAACTTCCATTTTTAGTTAATTACAGTGCAACAGTTTTTTCTTTTTTAATTTCTTTACCAACAAGAAAGTTTTATGATGAATAAAGTTTATTTCTGATTCTTTAGACTGCTATTTTGTTTCGTCACCAATATCTGACCAGTTCCTCCCTATATAATAATTAACACAAAGTTTAATGTTTATTGGATAAATAGCTCTTAGCTAAGCCGCGAATAGACCGACAATAGTAATAGGTACTAAGATATAAAAATACAAAAATGTAAGCTTTTAGAATGTCTAGTTAGCACAGATATTGCATGCATCTTCATTGATTTGACAAGTTAGTGGTTACTATTTTGCTTCTATAATATTCTCCTTTCCGTTGGAGTAGTGTAATGACTAGGTATTTCTATAGCTGAAGGAATTCCTTAATTTCCTTAATTTACCCTCCAGAAAAAGTAAATCAAAAACAGAATTACCTTTAATTTTAAGATTACTTAGCTTAGAATACCTAAATTCATGACTATATTGTAGTACAGACTTGCATAACCAGGGGTCTTAGGAAACCTCACCTAAAACAAAAAAAATATATATATAACATTTAGTTGCATTTAAACTAAAATGGTTTAAAGTGTTTTCCATTTTAATTTGTAATAGTTTTAACAATACATACTTACGGAAGCGTATAAGGGCCACAATTTTTTTTTATTTTAAATTCTGACTTTGAAGTCGGAATTTAACAAAATTCTGAGTTTAAAGTCAGAATTTAACCAAATTCTGAGTTTAAAGTCAGAATCTAACAAAATTCTGAGTTTAAAGTCGAAATTTAACTAAATTCTTCGTTTAAAATCAGAAATTAACTAAATTCTGAGTTTAAAGTCAGAATTTAAGAAAATTCAGAGTTTAAAGTCAGAATTTAAGAAAATTCTGACTTTAAAGTCGAAATTTAACTAAATTCTGAGCTTAAAATCAGAAATTAACTAAATTCTGAGTTAAAAGTAAGAATTTAACTAAATTCTGAGTTTAAAGTCAGAATTTAACGAAATGCCTTTTTGACGTTTCCTGCCAAACCTGAAATTGGTGTCAGGAGATAGATAATTAAATATTAAGACAGATAAGTGAAATCCATTTCGTTGCAAGTAAACTCGTTTGAGATTTACCGAGCTTAAAGCTGTCAAAATTGTCATTGTTCAAGCGCCATTTTCTCGAAAACAGTTAAATTTAGGCATGAGAAAAGTAACTCAATAAGTGCTTGAATTGTTTAGAAAAATATAAATATTTAATAAAATATAGGGCATTTCATTTAAAAAACGGATGATGCCTCCGGTTTGAGGTAGAAGCGGCAACACCGCGCAATTTAAAATATTTTATAACAAGAGTATATTATGTTTATCTATGGTCAAAGCCAAATTCTCAAAACATCCTATTCGTTGGTTCTCTAGATATTTCTAATAGGACACTCAACTTGAATCACCCTGAAACAGAGGGGGAGATCTGTCAGTATGTTTCGCGAGACACCCTTACATCGTTGAAACATATATGAACCGTTTCTTAAGACTTATTTATCGTTTTGTATTACCTGTTTTATTTTGTGAACCTTTTAATGTATATGTTTTCTTGTATTCATTTTGGCTTTTTTTTCAGCAATAGAAATAAATAAAAATATATAAAATGAACTAATTAAACATATGTTTAATTTGTCAGGGACTTATTTAACACTCAAAAATCAAAATAGGAAACTTTTATTTTGTACCCCCCCCCCCCTTTTATCATTTTTAACTATCTATTGTTTGGTGGAACAATTCATAGCGCATTTGCCATTATTCAAACAAGAATATTGAACTTGTTTTTTTTGGTTCCAGTCTGTTACGCAATCGTACGGACTAACTTCTGACTTTAGACTCAGAATTTTGTTAAATTCCGACTTTAAACTCAGAATTTTGTTAAATTCTGACTTTAAACTCAGAATTTTATTTAATTCTGACTTTAAACACAGAATTTAGTTAAATTCCAACTTTAAACTCAGAATTTTATTAAATTCCGACTTTGAACTCAGAATTTTGTTAAATTCTGACTTTAAACTCAGAATTTAGTTAAATTCCGACTTTAAACTCAGAATTTTGCTAAATTCCGACTTTAAACTCAGAATTGAAAAATAAAAAAAATTGTGGCCCTTCTACGCTTCCGTACATATTAACCAAAAATATAATTTTTTTCGTTCTATGCAATTTTTACATCATTTCTTACTTTTTCTTTATCACATTCCTTATTTTGATTATGATGAAAGTAGAAAATAAGAAAGAAAGCCAAATAAAACTTATTATTAGTGATAACTTTATGTGTATATTTATTTAGTTCTTCGGATATGTATTTTGTTTTTGTCATTTTATTTAATATCTTGATTATATTATATTTGAGATAATGTAAATCTTTATTTTTTGTAATGTATTCAATACATTAAAATTCTTTTGTCGATGAAATTTTACTAAACGAAGAACTTTTTCATTTAATTTTTTTTTTGCAAAAAGAGTGGAATATAACTGGCATAAATTCTAAAGCTAACTTATGAACTATGTATTCATAATTTTGAAAAACTGTTTTATCCGTCAAATCCATTAATTTTACTCCGGATCTTCTGGTAATTCCCATTTGATTGTGATTTTTTTTAATAAGACACCAGCAAATTGTTTTTTTTTTCGAAAATCAGAGGAATATTCTAGCCACCTTTTAACATTTCATATACTGAGTTAAACTGCTTTAGAGAAAAAGACGTATTAAATTTAATTTTTAAAAATCTATTATGTTACATCAATTTCTGGTTTATCCGAAAATGTCGAAATTCGCAACTTACGTTCAAATCAGAATTGTCCAATTTTGACCTGAGATTTAATATTGCACGTCGTGACGTGACGTCACGACCGAATCGACATTAAAAAAAATTCCGGTCTCGGAGAAATCAATCTGACGGGTAAAATATTCCAGCCTGTATAAGATATAATACATTTTTATAACAAACATTTTATTCTGTACTGTAGGAAATTAAAAATTTTATTAAATGGGAGGCTCCTACATAAGTATAAGAAAATTTGTCTGGTCAGCCTAAAAAATACAAATGAAGTTAAGTGAAATTTTTTGTAGAGGTGTTCAGTAATAGCATAAAACCATATCACATTTAGACTAAGGTTAAACAATGTATTTTAGGGCAGTACTGCTCTACTATCGCCAGGCTGGTTCCACTGCCTATTGGCCTTAAGAGGATACCTAAGTAACTCTAAAATGCATTTACATTTCAACGTCTTATTTTGCGCATGAAGAAAAAATTTGTAAAAGTTTGTTATTTTTTCATTAAGATTACCTAAATGGCAGACTGTTTTCATATTTTATTCTGTTTTAAAAAAGTGTATTGGTTGCCTATTAAAAAACTGTAGACTTTCCGTTATTCTGTTATAAAATTTATATACATTTTGTTTTAACTTTTTTTCAAAAAATCGTAAATTTCCTTTACCCTAAACTTGCCTCGTTGTGAATTTTTCTTTTATTAGGAATGGTGAGGTGTGACCCAATTCCGCACATACAGTATATAAACCTACTGTCTTTTCAAATTTTCTTATTGGGCGCCATATTGCTCCACCATATTAGATTCGTACCAATATTTTACTAGTTTCTACCTATGCAACACTTGATTTCTTGGCATATTTTAAAATATATTGAGTAAGCAGTTTTTTACACTGACTTAAAAAAAATTTTATATCTATATGTCAATGAATGAGTTTTTTTATGTTCATTTCTTAAACATTTTATTTAGCCGCCATCTTGAATTCGTACCAAAATTATATCAGTTTATCTCTATATTTCATTAATTATAGCACACTATTTGAAACCAATCTAATAAGTAGTTTTTTTCAGGTTATTTTTAAAATACTTTATTAGGCCGCAATTTTATTTTCCTTCGCTTGTCCTTGATATAATTACTATGTAGTTTCCGAATAAACTTAATCATTAGCACGTTTACGTTTAAAATCCATGACTCACAATTTTTTTCTTTCTGATCTGAGGCCCGGGTCGTCTGCTTGTATAATCATTCTATTTTCGTGCTCGTCAGCATCGACTGAAAACAAAGTGCCGTGTGTGTGAAAAGTTTAAAAATGCTGAAGAGACCAGCTACGGCGGACAAGAATCGTGAAATAAAAAGACTAAAAAAGCAATTTCGCGAAATGCAAGAAAACTTAAACAAGCTTTGTGAGTCTAGTGATTCATCCTTTGAAGATTCAGACTTCAGCTAAGTTTTTTTTAGCTTAATTATGAATTGTCAGAATATTAGGAGAAAATTGTAGGTTGGGATTTCGTGCGATAATCCCTAAAAGAGAGAAAAAGCGTGCGTTTTTTTCATGTCATTCCTACAAAATATAAAGAAAAGGTTTTAGGGTAACGTGCGTTGCTCTTAAAGCTAAAATCGAGCGATTTTTTTATCTAAACATAAACAATTATAAAATATGATATCGAGCCATTTCAATAGAATCTTAATCAGCCGACTTTAAGAGGCTATATTTTTTTTTAGAGTACGAGGCAACTTCTGACAATCCAGACATTTCAGAGGTCACAGTACGTGATACGGAAATATCAGCAAACAACAAACAATCTGAACAAGACTTCAACGCTTTAGGCTTAAGACAGACTCGGGGGACAATGTAGGAAAAGACTTGCATGAGAAAATTGTTAAAAAAAGGTTTAACTAAATAACACCGAGAAGAATTAATGCCAAAGTATAAGACACCTGCAAATTGTAGGGCTCTACATCCTCCCCAGATAAATAATAAAGTACAACCATGCCTAGTAAAGTCGGTTCTTGAACATGATCGTTTTATAAGAGCGTTACAACAACAATTAGCTCACGATCTATCAGCAGTAGGGACAGTTATCGAGGCTATGATGCCTAACAAAGAGCAAGCCGATAGCATGAAATCATTAGCAGAAGCCTGACAATTATTCACTAACGTCCATCACGGACTTCCAATTCACCGTAGATTTAAAATAATACCACATTTAAATCCGGAATGCAAGAAAGTCGTAGACAACTTGGAAATTGATGACTTGATATTTAATACAAAATTTGCTGAAACAATGAAAAACGAACAAGTTATAAAAATGGCCAGTGCTGACTTTAAGAAAAAGACTTCCCAGTTCTTCAAGACCTTTAGGTTTGGGAATAGTAAGTAATTATCATTTAAACTACCGGCACGCGCCTCCCAGAGAGAAAATGAAGGAAAAAGGAGGAGGGAAGGAAGGAAACCATAAGTCCAAAGTTTTACCAGAAAGACAGCAGGAAATATCACCGCCAGGAATAGACAAGGAGGAACATGTGAGTAAGTATGCTGGAAGGCTATCGAGATTTCTACAGGGTTGGAAATATATCACGAAAGACCGAGTGGTCTTAGAATGGGTCACAGGAATTAAAATACCTTTTATTAAAAAGCCTGTGCAGCGTTTTGAACCCTCTGTACAAATCTCAGCTAAACTTTTACCTGAATATAAAAAATCTATTCAGGAATTGATAAAAATAGGTGCTATTGAAGAGTGTCGTTCTTCCATAGGACAATTTATATCATCTTACATTATAATTAAAAAACCTTCTGGCACATACAAATTTATTTTAAATTTAAAAACTCTTAACAAGCTTTTAATTACTCCTCCCTTTAAATTGGAGGACTACAGAACCGTTATAAAACTTTTAAATGAAAATTGCTATCTTTCAAATATTGATGTAAGAGACGCATACTTTCTAATTCCTGTAAATAAAAAGTACAGGAAATATCTGCGATTTCACTTCGAAAATTGTCTATCAGGTTAGTTGTTTACCATTTGGTCTTAATATTGCACCGTATATTTTTACTAAACTTATGAAACCAGTAACAAAAAGACTTCGTCTAATGGAAATAAGTACGGTATTTTATTTAGATGATATCCTCATTATAGGTAATAATAAAAGTGAATGTAAAAAATACACTGAAATAGTATTTTCAGAGTTAACCAGATTAGGATTTACAATAAATGAGAAAAAAAATATGCTAAATCCTCAGCAAAATATTAGCTTCTTGGGGTTTATATATAATACTAATAAATTGACCATCTCACTTCCTAGTGAGAAATGTGAAGCTATTCAGAATTTGATTTTAAATTTACGAAAGAAAAAGAAATGCACAATTAGAGAATTTGCCCAATTAATAGGTAGCCTTGTAGCGTCTTGCTCTTCAACAAAGTATGGATTTGTTCATATTAAACCGTTTGAAAAAATTAAACATTTTTTATTGCGGGGAGACTATTGTAATTATAATAAAAAAATTAATATTCCAAACTCCTTAAATAAGGAATTAGAGTGGTGGCACAATAATATAGGATCAGGTCAAGACATAAAATCTAAAAATTTCTCCCTGGAAATTTTCTCGGACGCCTCCAAGACTGCTTGGGGGCGTTTTGTAACGGTTATAGATGCCACGGTTTCTGTAATCATAACGAACAACAAAAACATCAATTTTTTAGAGATCAAAGCCGTCTATTTTGCTTTAAGATCACCTGCCGAAAACAAAGAAAACATCTCGATTTTATTAAGTATTGACAACCAGACGGCTATATCTTTTATTAATCGAGGTGGGAGCGTTAAGTACTCATATTTAGATAATATTACAAAGGCTCTTTGGCAGTGGTGTGAAAAAAGGATATTATAGTATTCGCTAGCTATGTTACTTCATCTGCAAATTTTGAGGCGGACCGAGAATCTAGATCTCTCACAATTAATACTGAATATGAGCTAAATGACAGTGTATATAATCAGATTATAAAAAGGTTTGGTTCTCCTAAAATTTATTTATTTGCAACTAGAATTAACAAAAACTGCAAAACTGTTTCATGGTTTCCAGACCCTGAGCCATGGGCGGTTGATGCGTTTAGGTTAAGGTGGTCAGAATTTTTCATTTACGCGTTCCCCCTTTTTCAATAATTACAAGAGTCTTAGAAAAAATTGTTTAGGAAAATGGCTTAGGAATTGTGATAGTACCTTATTGGCCTACACAGGCGCGGTATCCCCTATTCAATAAGCTATTATTAGAAAAACCTATTTATTTTAGATCATTTTAGATCAAACAAGTTTTTACTTATCTCTCCTTTCAGAAACTACCACTCATTACACAAGGAGATTTCTCTGGTAGCAGGGAAATTATCCGGCAGGCTTACATAAGAAAACGAGTTCCAGTAACGGCAATAGAAGTAATCGCCTCATCTATAACAAAATGAAGGCTTAAACAGTATACAGCTTGTTATTAAAGATTCTGGCAATTTTTTACTGACAATAACAGGGATCCCAGTGTTTATAGTCTAGAAACCTATTTGGCTTTTTTATCCGATATCCTAAATAAAGGATTTTTATTTTCCGTTATAAATTCCTATAGGTCGGCTCTTAACTTAATCTTTAGCCCCATAAGGAATAATGATTTAAAAGTAATTAATCGTTTTGTAAAGGGAGTGTCTAATATTCGACCGCCAGAGCCTAAATATAAATTTACTTGGAATCCGTAAATATAAAATCACTTGTAAAACACCTAGGTACACTATATCCGCTTGCAGCGTTAGATTTATAATACGCTACTTATAGACTAGTAACTCTTATGGCACTGACATCAGCCAGTAGAGTTCAGACTCTTTCTCTAATTAAAGTCTTAAACATATATATATATATATATATATATATATATATATATATATATATATATATATATATACATATATATACATATATATAGATATATATATATATATATATATATATATATATATATATATATATATATATATATCGGTAGAAATAATTGAGATTAAAATACCAGATAGGATAAAAACATCTGCTCCAGGCAGGGTCCAACCACTACTTATTTTTCCATTTTTTAAGGCTAGACAAGAACTTTGCGTGGCCTTCACTATCGAGGACTACACTAAAAGAACGAAACCATTTCGCAATAGTGAAGAAAATCATCACAGACAATAAGCAGATGGATACAAAAGACGTTACACTTAGGTGGTGTAGACACTTCAATTTTTTCAGCCGATAGTGTACGCCACGCTACAACCTCAGCTGCATTTAAAGCCGGTGTAAACATAAAAGTGATTAAAAATACAGCAGGTTGGACTTTTACCTCGAGCACTTTCTTTAGTTTTTATAATAGACCGTTAGAAGAGCCTCAGGATAAATGTGCTAGTGCAATTATTGAATTAGGATCTAATAAATCTTAGTAATCTACTATTAATATCGGTACTTCGTTATTTAGAATTTATCTATGGATCTTATCAATTCTGTTAATTAGGACCTATCATTTACATAGCCAGTAAATATAAACTCAGGAATTACTTAATTTATAGTTTATTAGTGTATGGCCTTGTTAAAAATTATAGTTTACATTTATTATTATAATTAATTATAACAATATATGGTTACCAAAAAAAAAAGAAAAAATTGCCTTTGACATTGAACATCTACATAGTAATTATATCAAGGACAAGCTCGGAAAATTATGATTAAACTTCCTTCAGGTAAGTCGATTAATCTTCAAGTTTTGCTACCTTGTATTAGTTACCAATTATTCCTGGTATTAGTTATTACAACCAAAATGTTTACTTTTATGTAACTCTTGATTTTTCTGCAAAATTTGAGGTAAATTAAATAAGTTTTTTTAGTAATAATTTTATTAACATTTTACTAGGCCACCATTTTGTTGCGTCATATTAGATTTTTACAAAAAATATTACAATATTATCCTTATATAACTCTTAATTTTTGACTAAGATTCAAGGTCAACCGGGTAAGTATTTTTTTAGATATGCAGCGCACCGATATACCGACAGACAGACAAAAAGATTTACGAAATTGAGAGAACATGTTTTTGTTTGAAATTATGCCACTTACGTGTAGCAGCAAAATCGAGAATTTAAATTCAATCCGATCCCACTCAACCAGTCATAGAATATATAATATATATAAGATATTCTTATTATATTCTTTGTCGATTAAGAGGTTCTGATCCACTTAGTTCATATCACCATCACCCTACTTTAAAATGAAATAAATTTTACTAATTATTATTCGAACATTCGATTCTAACTGATGTAATAATGTTTTTTAAAATTGCTAGCAGTGATATTAAGGAGATAAAACTAAGGAAATATTATTTTATGGCTTCGAAGAAATAGTATGGTAAATTATATTACTTCAAACATAAGAATAAACATTAAGGTTTATGCACCAAAACTTATTATTTCATTCGCCTAGGAAATGCTTTTTTGTGTCTATTACGGTAAGTCATTTGTTTTAGTTGAATATTAATTAAAATGAGGAATGTTAATAAACAACGCATTTCTCTAAAAGATTTTGCTAAAAGCAACACGAAAATTAAATAACGAGCAGCTGCAAAGAAAGTCCGTTACATTTTCCTAGAATTAAAGCGACTTTCATTCTAGCCTTTCGTGTGTTTTTTGCCTCGAAATCAGGGACAAAACCGGAGGTTCTTTTGCGCTAAATAATGAAGTAACTAGATATCCTTTTGTTTCTGCATGTTCACAGCTTTTAAGACCTGAAACGTAATTTTCACAAGTTTTTTTTCTTGTAACCATTTTTTTTGCTTCCATCATTAGAAATTTCCTTATGTAATTTAAAGTTAACAGTTGATATACTTACTGATATTTATTTCTATGATACTTTGCAAAAAAGTTGACATCGTTCTTCGATATAGATTCTATTTCATAAAATAGATAATATTGAAAAAACATGCCTATAGCATGGCATTCACTTAATGCTTACTATACCTACATCATATATATATATATATTAGCTTTCACGGCTGTGGTCAATTAAGAAATCATGGTTCTTGGGATAGACCGTGTCAAATTGTACTATCCGACGTTTCGCCTTCGATTGTACGAGGCATCTTCAAGGATCTTTACTTCACGAGATCTGAACAATGAATAATCAGTTCAGTATTCAGAGCTCGTAGAGTAAAGATTCCTGAAGATGTCTCGTACAATCGAAGGCGAAACGTTGGATAGTAATTCCAATTTGACACGGTCTAATCCCAAGAACCATGATGTCTGAACATATATATATGCATTGATGTTTACTATAGAAAGAAGTCATATGTAGTGGACATACATTATGTGTATTTACACTCATGTAGCAAAAAAATTTAAAAATGTGAATTTGAGAAAATTGGATGGCACATTAACTGACACATAGTATATATATATATATATATATATATATATATATATATATTTTTTTTTTTTTAATAGGCTTTTGTACCTATTTCGCGTCTACTGCTTTTTCTCCTCATTTAATTATAAAAATAAATATTTATGACATAAACAACCAAGTTTTATCAAAAATTTTCAGAATAATTTTGAAAAGGATAGAAAATCTACATTCAAAAAAATTTAATTTAATTTGGCCGCTTTTTAGGACGTACAAAAACTACAGACGATCTACTTTTCAAATGGAATTGCAATTTCACCGTTTCTATTAGATACAAAAACCTAAAATTGGGTATGCTTATTAATGATCACTGGGAAGTATCTATGTAAAAGATTTTTTAAACGTTCATTAGGCACAAGTAAAGTTGTTTTTGGTTTTTAAGTTATGTATTGGACCTAGATGTCTGAAACCTCCGCAGTTTTGTTGGAAATTTTAAAATGAAGTAATTGTTTTTTTTTGTTGCCTTTGTTAAATAACATATCAAAAACTTTCTACAAAAATAAAAAACATAGTTTCCGGCCGTTGTGCAATGCAAAATTTCTGGATTTTCTCTATTTGTGATCCCACCAATTTGTTTATTCCAAAAAAACAACAGGAGAAAAGCAGATCTTTTCTGTTAACGAAAATGTCATATAGATTTACCTCACTAGTAGTTTAATTCAAAATTGTCATCGCATTTTTCAATAAGTTTATTCACTTAATCAATTATAAAACAGTAATAAAATAAATATCCCTTATGGGATTCTGAAATATTTTTCTTTGCCTCTATGTTAAATTTTAACATTGTTCCAAATTTCAGTTTTCTAGTACCTTGGATATATCTTTTCGAAACACTAAGAGACACAAAACTAAAATTTTATTCTTTATGAGCTAAAAAACTTCTGCTAGATGAAATTATTATCAGATTTCAGCTACGAATTAGTCGAGTCACCAGACCTGTAAAATACATGAAGCTGATTTTAAAGAAATTTTAATAATAACTATGTTCATAAAACAAATATTAAGGGTTATGAATAGGAGCTTTATTTTTCAACGTTTAGAAAATGCTTTGTCTCTTATGCTGGACCATTCGCTTCAGTCTGGTATTATATTCACAATGAAACGTCTTAATAAATATGCCCATTCTTCTGGAAGAAATTGCTAAAAGCAACATGAAAATGAAACGCGAATAGTAGAAAACAAAACTACTATGAGCTTTGTTTACACTGGAACTACCCCGATTTATGCTTTTAATTTTGTGTTCATAATATTGCGACCCAAAAGGGAGATTAACGATGCTTGGTAACAAAATGTTTACTGCGTTTAATACAGTTGCATCTTTTCTCGACTAGCATGAAGACAAAAGAGGAAACTGTCATAAATAATGTTTTGTATAAGATTCTGTAGTAACTTAAAAACGCCTGAACTATATCAACAGCTGGATTTCAAAGCACACGACCGTAAAGTTCTATTGTAAATATCATATACAGGATATTATAAGACTTACACCACCACCCTTACATTTTTGTAAACTTTTCTACCCTCAGAATTCTTATATAGCAATATTTTTGCATTTTACTCTCGATATAGATACCGAAAAACATGTTTCCCATTTCCGTCGATCTGCCTATGCGCGGTATAACTTAAAACTACTAATCATAATAAAATAAGTAAAGTAAAAATAACAATAAGAAATTATAAACAAATAAGAACAAAATTAGAAAATCGGAAAACTGGCTTTACCCGGAACTTCCCTTGTTATGATACCTTCATTTTATCAAGGAAAGTGAAGGATGGCCCAGTTTCGTCCCACCTGTAGTTATGTAGAAATATATAACAAATTGTGTTATCTTTCATTACTAAAGCGCGCTACTCACTATTTGGTTCAATTCGTCCATTCATACGAATGAACGAATAGGCGAATCAACGAATTGGACAACTATTACATCCACACCTTTAATCAATTTTTATTTAATTCGTTCGCACGGATTTCATGCATTTCAATGTTTGAGAATACACAAAAAACAAAAAATTTGATGCGGATAAATGGTTCGCCGAAGACAAAGCCTACTTTATTATTCGCCCAAAAAGTCGCACGGACGAACGGGATCTACCACACAAATCAACGAATGAACGAACAGTGAGTGAGTAGCGGGCTTAAGAGAAAGGATTAATTATAACGAACTTCTGGGTAAATAGGTAAACCCGATCTGTAAAAGACTTTAACCAAAACTTCCCTTGTAAAGATTTTTTCTTTTTTAGCAAGAGAAGTGAAAAATAACACAGTAATGCAACTTAAATTTTAAATGTGAATTTTGTGTACGGGGTGCAACAAAAATTAAGCACTCTCAACTATATTTTGTGTTTTCGAATAGTTTAATAAACACGTATTTTGATAATATACTCTTCTTCCAAAATTTTGGCATTTCAGGTCTACTAAATATTTCACATTTTAGTAGTAAGATGGGGGAGGACAATCCAGCAACTAGGCCTAAAAGGCACTTTTCGCCATACATTTTTCCCTTGTTTACGAATATATGCATGTTTTAAAAATTTTTAAGCTAATTTCAAATACTTCCAGTTAGGATTGTATAGAATCTTAGATACACTTTATGTTATGTTAATTCCAGTCCTTCGCCTCATGGAAAATGACTCTGGGTACATTTTTTCAATTTCATAAGGTGATGACCGCGTAACATTTTGGTTAAATTCATATTCGGCTTGTTCAGGCCATCTTGTCCCGGCATATTGGATTTTTACCAAAATATTACCAGGTCATCTTCATATGAGCCTTAATTTTTTATTAAAATTTGAGGTCAATCTGATTAGCAGTTTTTAAGGTATGACCGACGGAATTGATAAAACATATTTTTTTTTGGCATCTAGGCACTTTAAAACGCGAAGATATATAAAATCAGACATGTAGATTTTTTCAGATTTCAAAAATTTTATTTAACCGCCATTTTGTTCAATCATCTAATCCATCATCCTAAAACCGCCCTTGAGGCCAATGTGGTGTTAATTGGTGCCGCGTCCAAATATGGTCAAATACTAATCTTATTATTTTCCATTTATTTTTTCATTGATAATTAGGTAAATTTAATAAATAAGAAAAAAATTGTTAATAAACCGCTCTAGTCAGTGAATTTAATTTTTTGCTATTTTAATGTATCTTGTCTAAAAAGGAAAATAAAATAGATGTCAAAGTGAAAGCTACATACACAACCAAAAAAGTATATTATCGAGCAAAAACCGCTATTTGGCCTGCCGACTTATAAAACAAATTGCAAATAATATTTTAAAATATTCACTTCACATTTCGTCACCACATTTAAACATGTAACATGGAGTGAAAATTACTAATATAATATATTAACCATCATTAGTCATGACTAATGTAAAGAACTAACAAATTAATTTAAAAGTAAGTAGTATCATTTTATAATAATTACAATTTATATCTGAAAATGGTAGTATGCAATTGGGAAAAATTGAGGTGTATGCGAACGTACTACGTACCGCGTGAATTAGTAGCTGAAGTCTAGCATGTGAGATGATGGAATCAGTTGGCCGAGCCACCGTCTATAATAAGTATATTAGAATATCTGTGCACCGTGGCCCACGGTCTGCTGTTAATGGCGTTATTTGTGTGTTAGTCAAGCAATGATAATAGGGATACCTACCTATTTTGCTATGTGCACAGGAAACAATAAACTACATTTTGGTTTTGTGCGTTTTTAGGATGTTTGTAAAATTATTTTTGAAAAATATTTACCTAGTTGTTTAAAAAGAGAATTTTGCCTGCATATTTTCTGGTACGGCTCGGCCGACTCTGCCGCCCCACAGTGGAGCGAGGGATAGGGACTTGTGGCCAAAAAGAGGAAAATTGTATTTTATTTTATCTTGGGGTTGGAATTGAATTATTTTCAAGTATATTGAGTAAAAATACAATTTTAATGATGTTTTGACTCTTTATATACAGAGTGTGTCCCACTTAAGATGAATACAATTCAATATCTCAGTTATTAATTCGTTGAAATTTGGGTGGTGATTGTATGTTGGGAAAATAACATTTTTCACAGTAAAAATTTTTATTTGTCATTGGCGTGCAGTGTTAGGAGGTGAAGAGTGGTCGATTTTTAGGAAAAAATATATTGGGGTCAATTTAAGATTTAATTTTAAATTTTTAATAATACAAAACATTAAAGTGTAATAGTTATTATTACTTGAAAATGAAGGTTTTTCTTGAAGCAATTTCTTCTTCATTACTTAAGGTACAAAAGTGCTTTTTAGCTCTTAGCTGATATCTAAAAAACAAAACCATAATTAGATATTTCTTCTTCCAAAAACTTAATAAATTGACATAATTATTTCAATTAATGATTGCTTCAAAATGTAGATAGTATTGTGCAGAGTGGTGTGGTGATAAGCGATGTGAAATTAGACATTTGCTTGGGACTTGTAGAAGTGCATAGATCGTTTTTATATCAATAGTTTAAAACCGAAATTCAGTTATGCAGAAAAAAAGTATATTGCTTACCTTTCCAACACTACAGGATATTATTTATACAATTAAAAGTTCTTTGGCCCCTTGATCTAACTCCATATATTTGATTTGTTTGAATTTGTGGCGCAAAGTTGACAAATACGGATCAGACGAAATAAGAAGAGAGTGCAAAACATCTTCATTGGTTGCAGTTCTTGAACATTTTCTACTACTGTCCTTTCTAAATATTTTGAAGTATTTATTTCTCGCTTCTGCAGCTTCTTCACTAAGCTGGCCGATTGGTAAACAAGCAGATTGAATAATGGCAGCTCCGTGAATTAAAATTTTGTGTATAGATGAAGGCATATAATACCAATCGTATAAATCGACATAAATTTGAGCAGTTTCATAACAAAATTTTCTAAATTTTCTATCATCAACAGGATGTTCGCTAAGCAAAACTTGCAAAATGACTGACATTTTGTGAAGCAATTCCCGACTGACCCTAGTTACATCCGAAACAACGTCGATATTTCTAAAAAATCTTCTGGAAGTGTTGCCGTCGTTTGAGCTGCCAACCCCTTGCCGAGGTAAGTCAACTATGATGCCAAGTTTTGCTTTAAGGTCTGTTTGGATTCGCTTTTTGGTATTTTTCATGAGCTCCTTTTCTTCTGAGCTACGAGCACTCCATTTCTTGAAGGGCAATCTATACGTAATGTGTAAAATACATTCCATGAAGCGAATTTGAGCGTGCAAATTCGATAAACCATACTGGTAAGTACTTTCATCCACAGGTCTTCTAACAACTTCACTAAGGTTGTTCATTTCTGAAGGTTTAACTTTGAAAATGATACAGCACGATGCAGAAGATGTTTCGGTAAGGACTTGGGCGAGTTTACCATCTATCATAGTCAACGACAAATTATGGGAAATATGGAGTTGTATATCAGTAGTTGAAGAAATGATGGTATTATTTAAATTTTGAATTTCATTTGTGTACATACTGGCAATTAGTTTAGTATTTTCTGGTGTTTCTTTTGTAAACTCAAAAAAGATTGGCCTGCAATAATTTGGAGGTGATGGGTGAGGGTTCTTCCACACAACAACGTTATTTTCTGTAGATACTAACTGAAGAGGAGCCAAAGATACAACAAAAACGCTTTCATCAGAAATTGTTAAATCAACGAAATTCTGTTTGTAGTTGCTATTTCCTGAAGATCCATCACATCCCCATTTAGAATATAACGTAAAAAATCGCGAACTACTTTCTATTGCTTTATTTCTAACTTTATTTATCAAAAAAATTCTTTCCGTTGTGTGATTGATAATATTTTGTAAAGCCAATGAAGCTCCTCTTTCAGTAATAACAACATTCAATGGATAACACTCTGCTTTAGCACTAGAAATTTGATAATAGCTTGGAAAAATAAGCGCATTTTTTTCTTTGCACTTTGTTCTTAGACAATTGTACTGATATCTTGATAGTCTCAAATCTACAATTAATGCTAAAGCCTCATGTTTAGAGAAGCTATCACAAAAATTCGTTTTTTTATAATTACCAATACCCTTGGATAAAATTTCATCAATGGCATTCGCCTCTTTCTTCATGCCCTCTGCAACCAATTTTTTTAAGAAATACATTTAATTTCGGCGATACTCATATCATCAGTGTTCTTTTTAATCTGGGCTAGTTTTTTTCGTTTGCTCCTATCCGAATCTGTTTTCGAAAGTTTTTGATGGTCCCTTGCTTAGGAACATTAGAAAGATACTTACTGTCAATAAGAAAGTTTTTATCAAGCCAAGACACATTTTTTTTATAAAACACTGCCTTAGTCCTTTGGGCTGCCTTCCATTTCTGCCGTAATTGAGGTAAGAAGATTTTCTGCAGGTTTCTTTTTATCATTTTAAAACCATCAGGGGTACAATTATGTTCTGTTTTTAAGCGTGAAAAAAAAAAGTTCCTCATTTCCCACACACTCCAAGTACCTATCAAGCAAGATATCTTCTACTCACATGAACCATTTTTTGAAATTAATTATAACTTAAACTAAAAACAACAAAATACTTAACACTACAACTCAAAACAACGCTACAACTCAAAAATACCGAATTTTTAACTTGTTATGAACGGGTTGATATGGACATTAACTAATAAACAGACTATCTGTCAAATCAACAAAACAAACGAATAGGCGAATGAAGGCAGCCAACTTTGTTTTTGCTGACAAGTGCACATATCAGGGAACATAATTTTCACTGCAACAAGACAAGCACCATTTAGCTCGTATGTTTTTTTTTCTTCCAATATTAAGAAAATATACATAACAAATCCGGTTAATCAAATCGAAAAAATAACATTTTATAAAGACTACATACAGGAATGTTCTTATACGTATACCAGAAACAAGAATAATAAGATTTTGAAGACAAATATTTATAAGTAGCACGAAAAATAATTTTCTTATCTTTGGACAAACCTAGAAAAAATATGTATCATTTTAAATTTATTTCACCATCATAGATGACATACCAACTATATTGTGGATAGGGGTCACATTAAATGTATGTAATTATTTTTTTGGTAAACTATTATGAACTTTTTACTAACTGAAGTCTCTAGTTTTGAAAAATATGAAGTAACTCAAAAATGCTTTTACTTTTTAAAAATCACTTTTGACCGGAATTTAACATTAGACGCGCCAGTGTGCTGAGGAGCCGTCACTGTTAGGTATCAAGAATCACATTATATCAAACGAAACTAGAAATATTCCCGGAAAGCCATTTTTATATGCAGTGTAAGTCCTTTACGATGGAATTGCGCCTTCTTAGGATATAATTTGAGATTTTAAATTTTTTTTGGAATTCTTTACCAAATATATTTCCCTAAGCCTTGTATTTTTCCTAATACCTGCGGGAAAGTTTTCTAATATTACACCCAAAACGCAAAATATCCATTCAACATTATTTATTGAATACGTTTTCAATGCGTACCTACGATAAATAGTTACCAAAAATAACTGTATCACTTAAGTATATACTTTAAAATAAAAAATTCCAGGAAAGAGTAGCAAAAAGATAAATATTTTTGTCATTGAGTGTTGCCTGATGGATAAATTTAGAAATAAAAATTAGTAGGTTAAATATTTAAAAGCATACACATGGCGTTGCTTGATTTTATTTCGGTTGGATGGTTACCATCTGCAAACTCGTTGACTTAGGATGATCTGTGAAAAATACTGTTATAGTACCTGAACATGACTGACTCGAAATAAAAAATTGCAGTATCACTGTAAAAATAATTAAAAGATCTTTAAATTACAATAAGGTCTACTCCAACCCCCTTTCTATTTTTGATTTTACAGAATGCATTGAGGACACAAATACTTGATAAAAGTGTTCTGCAATACAAAATGTCCTTAGACTTAGTGATTAAAACTGGGATATTTAATAACTATTACATTCATTTCTAATAATTCCAATAAAATTATTTACTCTATGTATAAGATTTCAACGAGTGCAATACTTATTGATATAAAAACAACTTACTCATTTAAGTACATACTTATAATGTAAACAAAATTATGAAGTTGCAAAGCAGAAACACTTTTTGACCTTGATGTTATAGCCGAGTCAAATTAGACTTTAAGTTTACATTAATTCATAAAAATTTTTGATTTTATTTCACTTTGGCCATCCTAAATAATTCCAAACGATAAATGTAAGAAAGATACGAAAGAGCATCAAATTCTGCCTTCAGGGAGCACTAATTTGCTTACTCACACGCGTAGATACAGGTAAAAACACAAATCTAAGCGCTCAATTTCCGCAAAGAGGCTCTACTGCAGTATCATGACATTTGAAACCAAAATCACCCACTTTCGTCTGGGGACTCCAATTTCTATGCTATTTATCGAAGAAAGACATTAAGCCAAAACAAAGTTCAGTGCATGTACATGTCGCTCTCCCACTCCACCTGGCTTTTTATTGGTGGCGTATTATGGCTCGTCGAATCGGACCAATAACGCTTGCAAGATGTTCACATGCTGATCTTGTACTGAACACTGTTTTGGTTTAATGTTTTTCTTCGATAAACCGACTTCAAGAGAGCCGGGGCGGTCTGGTAGAGAGTGTAGGACTTGATAAGAGTGAAATTTTCTGTACAATGTATCCATTAGATGTTATAAACCAAAAACTGAAAAAAGTGCCACAAAATTTCGCGGTTTTTTGGCTTCCGAATGTTTAGCTCACCTCTGAAACCGTCGCAAACTCATATTACTCTCATTTGGGATTCTCAAAGTGAAATAAGGTACGGCCCTTTTTTGGTACATACATCACGCGAATAAACATTGAACAACAAATAACGGTTAAATCCAGTATCCATAATGAAATTATCTGTCACAGTGTTTCTACAATTGCAATTATTTTTAACTTAAAATTTGTTAGACATTTTTGAAATGATATTTAAAACGAATTAACAGAATGTAAGAAGTATTTTAATATATATTCTGCAGCTGCAAGTTTTTGAGAATCAACATCTTTTTATGTTTTAGGATTCATTATAGTTAAGAAACATGGTTACTAAGAAGGTTCTAAACAAATATTTCTCAGACTTCTCTGAAGGCTAAAATTTTTGCACGACACGGTTTAAGAATAGTAGTATTTGATAGGTGACATCAAGCTGGCTTCCTTTCGAATGGATCGACTATTACGAGACTATTCATTGACTTTCAAAAGGCATACGATCAACTAAGGAACATATATGTTCCACAAGATAGAGAGAACTTCACAAAATATAGACAAAATAGGTGAGCATAAACAAAACAGCAAAAACTGAAATTTTATTTTCTGAAAAACCGGAGCGGTATTTCATAAAAAGAGCAAAAAAAGGTCTTCACTTCACTACCAAAAAAAAGGACTTCTTCAAAATTTTATATAGCAGAATATTCCAAAATGGGGCCGCCGCCCCCCTCCTCTTAGTCCGCCACTGGGATTCAAGGTGATAATATATGTCTGTATACCCTTTGAACAAGATATTATACAAAACGAAACAAATTTAGGATGTAGTTTTCTATATATCTAATTCCTATAAAAAAAATCTAACATTATAATTTTTAACAAGATACATAGTTTTAACCACAATTTTCGCATGTTTTCAACAAATGTCCAGTGAATTTTTGGATTATGCAAAATGATCTAAAATTGATCGTTGAAATTTGGAATATCTTCCACTGGCGTTTTTTTATATTATAGTTAACGCATAGCCTATCTTGACCAATTATACCAAATAAACATTATTTATTTGATAAGTACCGGGTGGTCGAAATTGGTCTGTTTTAACAGAGAAAACCTATTTCCTGACTAGATAGAGCAAAACTGACTTAGGTGTCATGGGCTCGATTTCTGAGAAATGTTTAATGGCAAAAACCGCCTGCCGATATTTTCACTGCCAACTGAGATATAGGGCGTTTTTCAATTTTCGGCCATTTTGAAAATTGTCCATAACTTTTTTATTTTGCGGAATATTAACATTCTGCAAAGACATTCTAAAGGCACTTTTTTATGTGCAATCCAGTGGCGTACTCAGATTTTTTCTATAGTTGTCCGTTTTATCATAAATAGGCAAAACTTTTTTTTTTCAAATGGAAATCATAGTTGGCTATAAATTATAAAAAATGCTCGCGTTTAGCCCTTTTCAGTGATATAAAGTTGTAGGTACTTATTTTCAAAAATAACGAAAATATTAGGTGTTTTTGGTTTACATCGAAGTAGGCCTTGGAATAATGACGCGCGTTCAATATTTTAAATATATTGCTGTCAGATTACTGTAGTCTGGTGTAATTATTGCGTTTTGGTGTTATCTTTATAAAGTTGTGTTAAGTTGCTGACAAAATAGAATTATGAAAAGTATGATATGTTAAAATGTTACATATTATCTAACGAAGTTCCTGAAGCAGCTAGTGAATTATATTTTAATACATTTCCCGAGCGACGTCAACCGGATAACCGAATTTATCAAACATTAAAAAGTAATTTAGTAAATTACGGAAGTTTTAAAAAGTTAAGAACAAGACATTATGAACTAAAGGAAGAAAAGGAAATCCAGCAGCTAAATATAATTGGTGAGGTATTAGATCATCCTGGCACCTCCTCTCGAACATTGGCTAATATAACGAATGTTCCAAAGACCACCGTTTTAAAAATACTCAAAAAACATAAATTCAAACCGTACAGAACGAGAAGAGTTCATCAACTCCGTGAAGGGGACGCCGCTAGAAGATTGAGATTTTGTCAGTGGTATGAGCAAAAATTCATGGAGAATGAGAATTTTCCATTAAATATTATTTGGAGTGATGAATCCAGAGTAGATACTTCTGGTATATTTAATAGATATAATTCATATCACTGGTCCACTGAAAATCCACACGTAGTTGTGCAACAAGACCGGCAAGGTCGGTGTGGATTCAATATATGGGTGGGGATATTCCGAGGAAGATTTGTGGGACCTTATTTTTACGATGGAAATTTAACTGCAGATGATTATGTAAATATTTTGCGCACATATATTGTCCCTTTGTTGGAAGACATACCTTTAGCTGATGCCAGAAATATCTACTATCAACAAGATGGTTGTCCCCCGCACAATGCAAGGATCACAACTGATCTTTTAAACTTCGAATTTCGAGAAAATTGGATTGGTACGTGGGGCCCCATACCTTGGCCTGCTAGGTCCTGTGACTTAACTCCCTTAGATTTTTTTTTGTGGGGAAGATTGAAGGACTTGATATTTAAAGGAAGAAGAATTGCAAGAGGCCACTAGGCAAGCTTTTGCATCTATTAGCCCAGTTGAACTAATAAATAGTTGCAACTCGGTACGCAAAAGATGCTTAGTTTGTATTCAACAGGGAGGGGCTCAATTTGAACAACTTCTCTAAATATATTTATCAGAAACCTATCTAACTAAATACCTAGATTTTCATAATTATTTTTTATTTTCACTTGTAGCTGTAAATAGTAGTTTAGTTTGTTAATTTTGTTCAACTTTGCTATGTAAACAAAAAAAAATAAAAAAAATTAATAATAAATAATTAAAATAACGTTAGCTAGTGTTATTTAAAGTTGTGTTTAAGTTGCTAACAAACTATAAATCTTAACAATACATAATTGAGATATTGTCATCACAAATCAAAGCCTACTTCGATGTAAACCAAAAACACCTAATATTTTCGTTATTTTTGAAAATAAGTACCTACAACTTTATATCACTGAAAAGGGCTAAACGCGAGCATTTTTTATAATTTATAGCCAACTATGATTTCCATTTGAAAAAAAAAAAGTTTTGCCTATTTATGATAAAACGGACAACTATAGAAAAAATCTGAGTATGCCACTGGATTGCACATAAAAAAGTGCCTTTAGAATGTCTTTGCAGAATGTTAATATTTCGCAAAATAAAAAAGTTATGGACAATTTTCAAAATGGCCGAAAATTGAAAAACGCCCTATATCTCAGTTGGCAGTGAAAATATCGGCAGGCGGTTTTTACCATTAAACATTTCTCAGAAATCGAGCCCATGACACCTAAGTCAGTTTTGCTCTATCTAGTCAGGAAATAGGTTTTCTCTGTTAAAACAGACCAATTTCGACCACCCCGTACATATAAAAAAATCGGTAAATTTCTTTTATCAGGAACTTCCCTCGTTATGAATTTTCCTTTTATTAGGAATAGTTAAATGTGACCCAGTTTAGTTCAGTTCATAATCATTTAGTAAAACCTATTTACTAACTTTTCAAAAATATTATTGGGCGCCATTTTGTTTCATCGAACATATTGGATTTTTACTAATATTTTACTAGTCTCTAGCTATGCTGCATTTTATTTTTGGGCATAATTTAAAATAAATTTAATAAGCAGTTTGTACACTGAAAGCACCGCCATTTTGTTTGATATGTCCTGTTGAAAAAAATTTGAAATTAATCTAGTGAATACGTTTTTTCAACCCGATTTTTTGAATATTTTATTAGGCCTCCAACGTGTTTTGCTATCTTATATTCATACTAACACGTTATCAGTTCTTTCCTATATAGCACTTGGTCTTTGTGCAAAATTTGAGCAAATCGGATAATTAGTTTTTTAGTAATAATTTTTTTGATAAGTACCATACCATCTTGTTCCGGCATATTGGATTTTTACCAAAATATTATCAAGTAATCCCTATATGACCCTTAATTTTTGACTAAAATTTAAAGACACTCTGATGAGTAGTTTTTACTACTACGCCGAGAAGTGAGAAACAGACGGACCGACGGAATTGATAAAAATATTTTTTGGCATCTAAGGATGCTAAAACCTGAAAATATGTAAAGCATGACATAGTGATTTTTTCATGATTACAAAATATTTTATTTGACCGCCATTTTGTCCCGCCATCCACCTTAAATTAGAACCACAGTTTTACTACTTGATATCTATACGATAATTAGTTATGGCATACAATTTGAAATCAGTAAGTTAGGTAATTTTTTCAGGTTGAATTTTTAATATTTTATTATACCGCCATCTTGGGTCCGTACCAAAATTCTACCAGTTGGTTTCTACATAATACTTGATTTTTGTGCAATAATTTGGATGGTATTTTTTAGTAATAATTTACATTATATGGCATATATTTGACTAGGCCGCCATTTTGTTTTACGATATTGAATTTTAACCGAAATATTACCAGGTCATCCCTATATGACCCTTCATTTAGTCAATATGATGAGTAGTTTTTAAGCTATACCGCGAACTGATAGACAGACAAACCGACAGACGAACAGACGGAATGGATAAAACATATTTTTGTCATTTAGGAGCGATAAAACCTGAGAGAATGATGTTTTTCACGATTACAAATATTTCTTTTTGGTCGCCATTTTGTTCCGCCATGTTTAATTGATACTACAATTTTACTAGTTCATCTCTATACCACAATTAGTTATGGCACATAATTTGAAATTAGTCCATTAAGTAGTTTTTTCAGGCTGAATTTTGAAATATTTTTTTATGCCGCCATTTTGTTCCGCCATCTTGAAATCATACCAAATTTATATCAGTTGATTTTTATATAATACTTAATTCTTATGCCAAATATGAGATACATTGGATAAGAAGTTTTTCAGTAATATTTTTTTAAACATTCCACATACTGGATTTTTACCAAAATGTTATCAGGTCATCCCCATATGAGCGTTAATTTTTGACTAAAATTTGAAGTCAATCGGGTAAATAGTTTTTTACCTATGCCGCGAACAGACGGGCCGACAGACAGACAGACCGACGAAATTGAGAAAACTTGGTTTTCGGCATCTAGGGACCCTGAACGAAAAGATCTGAAAAAATCTCGGAGGGTGATTTTTTCACGATTACAATATTTCCCTTTTACGAAAAGACTAATTATTAGTTAAACCCGAGTTGCAAAACACCATTTTAAATTTAATAAGTATAAGGTAAGAATTATCTGTTTTTATAATTAAAAATAAACGCCGACATTTTAATCGTCATTTTGCTAGACGTATATTTCTCAATTTTCAAATATAAATCTATTAATTCAACGCTCGTGAGCAGAAATAAACATCTTATTATGGCAAGGCAACGTATTATTAGACTAGATAACCCCCATTATAAAAACTCCGATAAACATATAATTTATTACTGAGAGCGCTATTAGGTATAAACCGTGATAATTAATTTAAAGTAAAAAGTAAAATAATTTCATAATATACTTGATATTATACTACTAAACCTATAACAGAATGAAATGCAGATGTCTTTTTTTCTGCAAAATATATTTAGAACGTTTGTACTGGTTGATCACAATAATTACCAAACCCAATTATAAAATAAATATTTAATAATACAATTTGATATTTTGGCGTTTTTAATAAATACGTTTCATCAGAAAAACATTCATATATTGAGTATTTTAGTATTTAATTTCACAAGACATTAAATATTTAAGTCTGTATTAGTTTGAAACCGACTTCATAAAGTCAAATTTTAAAAATAAAATATTGTATACTTTTTATTGCTTTTTTTTAAGTAGGTTTTATTTTAAGTTATAATTTTGGACGTTCCTAATAAAATAAACATATACTGGGTCTAACATATGACAACATATAACTAAACCCAAAGTTTACTGAGTATCATTATTCTGTAAACTTTGCTAAAACTAATAAAAAGAGCAATCTGTATAATATACATAATATGTTTAAGCATTTCAAACACTTTAGCAAAAAAAGATTCAAACTGGCACCATTCCGCCATTTTTAAAATGTCTTTAAATATGCTCGTTTTGGGACAATATTCTTGATTAATTGCTTAGGTCGAATAAAAAAAAAATAAAAATGGAATGTAAAAACAGAAGAACCTTTGTTTTAGGTATAGTTACGTTTATGTATATTAGGTTTACGACTTCGTATGTAAACGTTAAGAAAAAGCACTTGTACCCGTACACTTATGTTTTCAAGCGAATAGGAGCTGCAACTTCGGCCCCTTAGCGAGAGCGAGTTCTACTCTATGTTCTGCAAGGAAAAGAGAGTGTTGTGATACTTTATTTTAAAGAGTATGATATTCTCTGCAATATGGAGTTTCGATTTTTAAATTTGGTCTATGGGATGCCGAGGAATGGCATTTCAAACATTTTAATAAAGATCAGATTAGATTGTTTACAAATATGTTTGTGTGCAAAAAATTGTTCATAAAATAAGAGATAGTAGTCGGTATATTAGTTGCGCGGGATATTTCATTATTACCGTGTGAATTTTTTAAGTTATAAGGATGATTTAATCTATTGAGGAGAGAGTGGTAAATTATTTCATTATATTTTAAAAATAATGAATGTGCAACATTAACTACAACTTTGTATAATACCAGACATGGAGATAAACACGTTTATCATCTGCGTCAGGATCAAGTCCAAAAATGGACATTGAAAATGTGACAAATAAAGTAATAGAGTTGCTATTAATCCTACATTAAGTACCAAAAAGACATTTAAAGTAACAGAAATTTAGCGTATCACTATACAAATAATTTCGAAACACAACAAATGGCATTTGTATAACATTATTATGATGCCACTCGTTTAGGATTTTGTAAAATATTGAGAGACCAAATTATTAATAATCGGAACTTCCTTTTTAACGTTTACTTCTCAGACGAATGCTCATATTTTAAATGGTGCTGTCAGTATCAATGATGTGTCTTGATAATCGCAGAATTGGGTCATACTCCTTAAGGGGAAGTTTAAATGGAAATGCATACTTGAAGCTATTTGCAGAATGCATACTTGAAGTTATTTATCAGGCTATCAATTATGGAAAATGACCAACGTTACCATGACGAAAACCCGGTCTTTCAGCAAGACGGGGCTCTTCCACATTATGCATTTCCTGTTCGTCCATTTTTAGAAGAAACACTTACTGGTAAATTAGAAGACGGGATATGGATTTATCTCCCCTTGATTTCTTTCTGTAGGTAAATCGAAAATTTATGTCAGCAAGCCTGAATCCTTAGAAGATTTCTGGAACCACATCACCAATGACTGCTAACAAATTACACTAGATATTCTTTTCTCAGCAACGTCGGAGATCATTCTGAATAGCTGTGGTATTATTGTATGGAACAGAACGGCGGATAATTTCAACATTTTATAAGATATTATTAGCGACTAATTTAAATAAACTATTCCAATATTCCCTTTGTCATTTCAAAAACATAGGATAAAACTCACCACCGCTAAGGGATTGAAGTTGCAGCCATGAAATTAATTAATAAACATGCCCCTTGAAAACAAAAGTGTACGGGTCCGAGAATGTTTTTAAATGTTCACATTCAAACTCGTAAACCATACTGGGCGGTTTTCCGTAGGCCCCTTTGTATATGTTTAACAGTAAATTCTGTTAACTCATTATAATAAAATGATGCCATCCTGCAGAGAAAATTAATAGCTAAAGCAAAGTTTCCCCAATAAAATTATAAATTTGATACCAGTCATATAGATAGATGGCGATTAGTAGCCATGGTATACCAACGCCTTATTATAGTGAAAACGTATTTTAAATGTGCAGAAAGTTATTCGAAAACAGTTCGTAGAGTACGTGCTTTTTTTGACCGAAATAATGCATCGACACATACGACTGTTCAAAGACTAATAATGAAATTTGAGCAGTGGTTCATTTGAAAACGCGCAAAATAGAGCGACCGTGTATTGCCCGGTCTGCTGAAAAGATTGCCGCAGTATCGAAAAGTGTTGCCGAGAGCCCAAGCACGTCAATTCGGCATCATTCACAGCAGGTAGGCATTTCCAAAAGCAGTATGCACTGCATTTTTACCAAAGACCTGTATTTACGTGCTTAAGATTCAATTGACCCAACAACTGAAGCCAGCAGATCATGGGCTGCGATGTGAATTTGTCAGTTGGTTGCAACAAAAGGAAGAAGAAGACGGTAATTTTTGGAATAAAATCCTGTTAGAGCACATTTTCAATTAAGTGGCTATGTAAACAAACAGAATTTGGGGGAAGATAATCCTGGCATCATTCATGAACAGCCAATGCATAGTCAAGGACATGTTTGGTGTGGACACTGCGCGAGGATGAGGTTGGAATTATACTAAAAATGAATAGCGAACATTATTGTACAATGTTAGCTGAGTTTTTGAGGCCTAAATTAGACATTATCAATGTGATAAAGGTATGGTTTCAGCAGGACGGCGCAAGCCATATCTCGCAATAACGATCAAAATTTGCCAACAAGGTCTTGCGATGTCACACTACGCGACTTTTTCTTATGGAGTTTTCTGCAATCATGTGTTTATGCCAACAACAACAAGTATGCGAAAATGTTATCCAAAATTTCGTTTATAGAGCAAAAATATGCCAGCGAAACCGTGGTGGTCATTTATCCGATAGTGTTCACACGTAATCGTGATATGTGTACTTTGTACTTGTTGAATAGCGACAGTTTTCAAAAAATTCATGTGTTTTATTTACAAATGAAAATGTGCGTTCATGCTGGAACACCCTTTAGAACTAAAACCAATTGAAGCAACTTTTATTGTAAGACATTCGAATCCATTGGAACCTACACAGTTAGTAAAGGTTATGCCTAAATTGGTCGTCAGTTTAATTTTAAATTGATTTAAGAAAAATGGGCATCGATATACAAACTAAATGAAACGTGTTCTCAGATTTATGAAAATAAATTAATTACGTTACATATAAAATATGAATTCAATACTTTTTAAAAAATTATCGCGGCCTTTTTTATCTGCTGGCGAACTTGACAGCTATAAGCTTGCATATGCGGCTTTTTACGAGATATACATATCAGAGGATCAAAAGAAGAGTCCCCACTGATAAGAAAGGAGTGAACAAAGTACTTAGTTCTAGAAAACTGTTATTTAACCATAGATTTCTGTAAATCAAAGCTCTTATTTAAATTAATGTACTTAATTTAAATAATAATGCTTCCTTTTAAAATTTTGATCATCAAACATACAAACAGCAGTAACTCTTCTTCGGGTAGAAGTATAGTCAAAGACGCATTGAAATTTCATAGAAATAGCTTTGTTAAAAGTTTGGCTATTATTTTAAATGTGCATTACAAGAACTGAAATATGAAAAATAGCTTTTGCAAATGCGCAAAAGGTTTTAAGCGAGGCGAGTTGTAAGTCCATTTTCTGCTTCAGGAATTATAGGATTGTTTGTCATTACGATAAATTTTCAAAATAAATTCAGTTTTTAATATTAATATAGTTTCGTCCAATAATAGAGGATGTCGGCAGTAGCTTGGAAACCGTTAATGACAGAACTTAAAGAAAAAATATGCAAAGGTAAATCGGCCAAGAGGAATCGCTGTAAATTATTTTTTAGCTCGACAGTTGCCCGCTAGGGCGCGTGACTGCAACACAAATATGTAAAATTCAAAAATGAAGTGGTGGGGGAAGGTCAAACATTTTAACTTTCAAATGTAGTTATCTCTGTTTTGGATAAAACGATTTTATTCAACTTGGAGTCGAACAAAAGTGCGTTTTTTTGTTCTACTTGTGGAGCCATAAACTGTACTGTAATGACTTTTATAGTGGTGATTTTCTCAAAAAAAATCAAATGGTTCGGTATGATTTTTATATCACAATGTATTGGTTAATTATGAAGGACATTGAATAGTGAAATAAAAAATCCAGGTCCGTATTTAAATTAAGGAACTTTCCGGCAAGATTAATTTTCCATTCCAACGTTTCTTATTCGTGAGACCATCCCGAATACGAAACGTTGGATTGAAAAATTAATCTTGCCGATTTGTAGAGGAGAAACAGTGACAATCGCAAAGTGGAAAATATTTTCTTCTCTCATTTCGATTAATCCTAAAATTTTAGGGAAACCAAAAAACTTGAAAAAAAAACAAGGCTCCAATAGATACTTAAGTAATCTTGCATAACTGTAAAGAACAAAACTTAACAAAGGATCAAAACAAAAAATACTAAAGCTGAGTCTCATAATCACATAAGCTTCGCAATAAAATAGCTAATGGTGGGGCGAGGCAGGGCAGGACTCGGTTTCGGCAAAAAGATTAATTCGAGTTCTACCTTGTTTCAGTGAAACAATAAAAAAAACGACGAAATGAACTAACAACAAATATATGTAAATTTACTGAAAACTACTTAAGGTATAAAGATTTAGTATATGTGACTCCACCTACTACAAGAAACAATCGACCAGTAAAGATTGCAACTTTGCATTGACAAAGTAGTTTTCAGTAATTTTAAGTATATTTGTTGTTAGTTTATCGTTAGTTGTTAGTTCATTCGTCATTTTTTTGGTTGCTTCACTGAAGCAAGGTAGAACTCGGTTTAATCTTTTTGTCCAAACCGAATCCAGACCTGTCTTGCCCCAGCTTTAGCTAAGTGATTATGAGATTGAGTTTTAATATTTTTTGTCTTGTTTCTTTGTTAAGATTAGTTCGATACAGTCATGCAAGATTACTAAAGTTTCTAATGGAGCTTTGTTTTTTTTTCAGTTTTCTGCTTTTTCTACAATTTTAGGAATAACTGAAACGAGAGATAAAAATAATTTCCACTTTTCTATTGCCACTTTTGCTCAGCCACAAAAAGGCAAGGTTAATTTCCCAATCTGACGGTTCTGATTCGAGAGACCATCATAAACTTGGATTTTTTGTTTCACTATTCAACGTTTTTTATAGCTACCAAATAAATTGTGATATAAAAGTCATCGCGTACGATTTGATTTTTTTGAGAAAATCAGCACTATTTGAAGAATTCAGAAACAACGTCATCCAGTGTCAACTAACAAAGTCATTATGGTACAGTTTATGAGTCCATCGAGCAAAAAAAGCACTTTTTTTGACCCTAAGTTAAATAAAATCGGCGCATCCAAAATAGAGATACCTACATTTGAAAGCAAACATGTTTGACCTTCCCCCATGAAAATAGACAAGAATGGTCTGAAACCAAAAAGTGCGTAACTGGTTGAAGAATACAATGCTTGTATTTTCAACATACCTCAATTATAGAAATTTAAGAAAAAATTGGCATTTACACTTTTGTGTTACCGTTACGCCCCCTGCGGTGAACTTTTGAACTTGAATATAATTTACAGCAATTTCCCTTGGCTGACTTACCTATACATATTTTTTTCCTCGAGTTCTATGAATAACGGTTGTATTATTGGACCACCCTGTACATTACCAACAGTACCTGGTAAACACCACTTGTATATAAGCGTAAATATAACGTGAATAGATAATTAAATTTACCATGTCAGCTAAGCAAAGTGCACACAACCTGAGTTGCTTTGTAAATAAAAAACGAATAACTTCGTACATACCGCAGAATTACATAAATTCTTACTGATAAACTATTTTTATTATTAAGCTTTCAGCTATAAACTATATACGAGGTGCACGTAGTCCTTGTGAATTCCACCAATACCATTACACTATTATATTTTTAATCAGTCGTACTTATATTTATTCAGAACGATTACGTGCCATATAAATGACAACGGCATTTTAACGTAAAAATTCTTTGAAGGCGGTAAACAATGTTTGATTATAGAATGATTTTACTTCCCAAGTAGCAAGGTAAGGTTATTTTTACGTTCATATAAGTTTTTTTTAAATCCGTAACATTAACGACCTATGATTCTGCATTATTTAAACGTAACATTTTTCAATTTCAATTTCTCAAAAAAATACTTATCCGATTAACTTCATATTTTGGTGAAAAATTAAGGTCATATATGGAGATGAGATGGTAACATTTTGGTAAAAATTCAATATGGCGGAACAAATTGATGACCTAACATAATATTAAAAAATCGTTACTAAAAAACTATTTTTCCAATTTACGCAAAAGTGTGTACCAAAATTAGATGTGATATAGGGATGAACTTGCAAAATTTTGAAATTAAGAAAATGTTAAAAATCTCAATGTAAATCAACATTGATTGTTTTCAGTTTTTGCACAAAAATCAAGTGTTATATAAATATAAACTGGTAAAGGTTTCGGTATGAATCCAAGATGGCGTAACAAAATAGAGGTCTAATTAAAAGTTTATAAAATTAGTCTGAAAAAAATAAAAAAAAAATGATATACTGGAGAAGCGAAGCAGTGGTTTAATTTAAATAGGTATGGTAAGTGAATGAATGTTTATATGTACATGTGGAGGGTCATTTTCGCCACCCATTTTTTATTATTTTAAATTCTCTTTATATTCCCTTTTCAAAAACGGAGAAGCGAAATCGCAGTGGTTTAATTCATGGTTTATTTTTGTAGATAAAAAAAATAAAAAAAATAATAAATAAAAAAGTTGTATGGATTTCAGGGAACTTCCTAAAAAAATAACTTTGAATATACGGAGTGAATTAAAAACTAGTAACGTACCAAATTTTGGTTTTTTTTTTAAATGAAACGCCCTGTATGTTCTTGATTTTTTATATTCTCTTTATTATTCCCTTTTCAAAAACGTGTGATATGTTTATACTTGGATTGACAGTTTTTAAAATATTGGACGATAAAATTCCCCTTAATTCTAGTTAATTACGCGAAATCGTGTCTAAGGTTAGGTTAGGTGCTGGTACTGACATTGTCAGATTATCACTAACTAGTCTGTATTAGTTATGCCCAAAAAATAGGTTATTCCATTGAAGACAAATTAAACATAATACACTTATATTATATCAATAATAGAAACCCTAGCCACACACAAATGGAGTATTATAGGCAATTTCGGCGAATTTATAAGCAGGAGAATCAGTTTCTGTGCGAAGAGAAGTACTGTGGGTTGAACTGTCGTCTTCTTCTGAGCTAAGGCACAGGGCTTCCCGTTCTTTCTCGACTATTGCAGTAAGGTCCTCATCTTCCGACGAATTCATATAAATTATATTGTCTGATTCACCGCTATCGCCATCACTATCTCCTGATGAGTAGTTTTCTTTTTTGCTTAATGCTGACTTCTTGCTCTTTAAAGTTTTTTCGGCAATCCCTTTGCTGGTTGATGGGCGACTCGATGGGTTGTCATTCCGTAGTTGGACAAGATCCTCAAAAGCAATACTTTTCCCGGGAGCTACATCTATTTTAGATCTTTTTTTGGCTGGGGCATTTTCTTTTTCTCCATATCTCATATTCATTAGCATATCTATGACGACCTCAGAAACCACCTGAGAATTGCTGTTATCTTCAGTAGGCTCCTTTGGAAATCGGCTTAATACTTCCTCAGGATTCCACGGAAAAATCCCACATTTTTTGAATCCTGATACTAAATTATCAGATTTATTATCAGGTGCAACAGCATCACATAATGTTTTTAATAATCGGGGAAATTTTTCTTTGGGCAACACTTGCGACTTTTTTTTTAAGGATTGCTTCCATGCATCTAATATAGACCTCCACTTTCGCTTCAATGACCCATAAAAGGCAACATCAAGGGGCTGTGCAAGGTGGGTAGAATTTTTAGGAAGGCAGCAGAATGAAATATTGTTTTCTTGGGCTCCTCTTAAAACATCTTCAGAGAAATGGCTAGAGAGATTGTCCCCTATAAGCACGACTCGCCCTTCAATTCTTTTTCGAAAAGGTATAAACGAATTCAAAAACCAGTCGGCGAAAATTACTACGTCAAACCAACCGCTCTTACTACGGTTATAGCTGGTGCATCTCGGTCCGCCTTCAGTCCAGGTTTGCCACAGATTCTCTGCTTTATATACCACGTATGGTGGAAGTACATGTCCATCCGCAGATCCACAAAACATTACGGAAACGCTACTCTTTGACGAATCCCTGATGCACTCAGGGTATTTTATGCCTTTACGAAAAATACATTTTTTAGTCCCCGGGTCATCGGATAAATTGGTCTCATCGTAATTGAAGATTCTATTCGGAGGTAGAGGCTCGTTGTTGTCAAAAATTATCTCTTTTAAATTAGTAAAGTAGTCTGCCATATTTTCAGGTGTAACGCTTGCCTTCGATTTTTTTAAATTTTGACAAATCCTTAAAGTGGGATCATTTTTGTGTCTCCGAATAAATCTTTGACACCACTTTCTACTGAGTAACTTATTTTCCTGAAGTTGAGAAGCCTCTAAGTCGTGCCTAATAATTAATTGCTGTACCAAATGAGCCAAATCTGAATAATCGAAAGGAAACCCCCATTCGCTTACAACTAGGATATGTTGGACGATTGCATTTTCCATTTCGACAGGAAGAACAAACGGTTTCCCCACTTTTCCTCCGTGACGATTGTTTAATTTATTTGATAACGTACCTTTTGGAAAACCGAATTGTCTGCTGGCTTTAGAAAGACTAATTCTATTTTGTCTTATCATAGCTAATGCCGCTTCCAGTCGTGGTTTATCTTCGGCATCATAACGCCGATATTTACGCTTTCCCGGCATTGATATTTTCTGAAATTAATAAAATAGTCGGTATAATTATTTTTTATCATGTTTAAAAAATGGATCAATAACTTTGAACGGTTGTTCAAAGTTAAGGGAAATATTTGAAATTTGGAGGTTAGATTATAAAATATACCATAACAATATTTTACGCCAAAATTCACTATTCTCCACATACTTACGGTTTAATGAGGTCTAAGGACACTGAACAAACATGAAAACAAGTATATAGAACAACTATGTAAGCAGATCTGAGGTAAATTTGAAGCACTCCTAATTTCGCGGGCTTTTTTGACACACCGTTCAATGTTTTTAGGATCGATAGTATGCATCGAAACGTTATCGGCGCAGTACAAATTTATTCGTTTATGATCGGAGGAACTTATCGAACACAATCTGTCCTTGTTTTAAGAATATATAGGAATGAAGTAAGGGAATATATGTTTTAATGACTTTATGTTCAAAGATATATGACGGTTCAAAGTTATGGGGTTTTACGGTAAACAAATTTGAAGATACCAAAAGTTTAAATAGAAGAAGAACTGCAAATCCAAACGAAAACTTTAACTTAAGCGTGTTGCTATTCTTAACAGGTATATTATTTTTGTTAGTTTTCTATACTTAGAATTTTATTGCAGAAAACCCTGAATGATCAGTTACTGCTGCAGCGATTTATTTTCAAAATTCATTTGGCAAAATTCAACAAACTCTTCAGCGTTATAATTATCACCCATATACATTTCTATCCGTTCATGGTCTCACTGAAGAACATAAACGATAAAGATGAATTTTTTGTCAAGAAATTTTAAAATGTTTGTTAAATCCGCTCTTTTTACACAATATACTTTTTAAAGATGATGCTACATTTACTACTAATGGTATGTTTAATCATCGCCATAAACATTTCTGGGCGACAAACAATCCTTACAAAATTCAAGTAGTTAAAATTCCAGGACAAGAAAGTTTAAATGTTTGGTGTGGCATCTAAAAAATAAGGCTATCGGACTAATCTTTTTCCGTGAAAGTCTTACTGGTGTCAGATATTTCCAATATCTGGAAAATGATATAGAACAGCAATTAGAAAACATTCCTTAAAATCAGAGATTTACATTGATTTGACAACCGGATGGCGCTTTAGAGCACAATGTTTTAAATGCTACTCAATTTTTGAATCGGAACTATGATCTGTAGATTGGACGAAATGGACATATAAGATAGCCAGCAAACAGTCCAGACTTGACGCCGCTTGACGTATTTCTATGGGGTTATCTGAAAAATAAAATTTACTATAATAGACCCGAAAATATAGCTGTATTGGAATAGAGAATTAGAGAAGAAATTGCAAGATACAACGAAAATCACTCTGATTTTATTTTTAACTACATTAATCGCAAATTGTCACAGAATATTGAGAGGTGCTTCGCCAATCAAGGTGGACACGTGAATTACTAGAATTTATGGTTTTTTATTTTATTTGTCATTTTTTCTTTCATTTTATAAATTTTCGTTTAGTATTTATTATTCATAATAACATATTTCTTTACTTTAAAATCATATTGTTCATTTTTTACATTATCATCAAGACACCTTAGACGCGATTTGACCTAAACTAACTAGGATATTATATGTTGAATTTCAGTTATAATTAAATAAGCTGAAATTTGGAAATAGCTCAAAAACTACCGATCCAAGTATAGACATATCACACATTTTTGGAAAGGGAAATAAAAAATATACAGGGCATTTCATTTAAAAAAATCAAATTTGTTATGGTACTAGTTTCTGACTCACACTGTATATTCAAAAATTATTTTTTTTCTGGGAAGTTCCTTGAAATCCATACAACTTTTGTATTTATTATTTTTTTTATCTAGAAAAATAAACCCTGAAAATGGTGACCCTGTACTACGTATATAGGTCAGATATGGACAATAAAAGTTGTTGAGATGAATAAACGTATATGTAAATAAAATACATATATTGTCATAAATTCTTGTTTGCGCAACCGCAAAATAACTATACAAAAGCAAAAACGATAGACAATATAGCTAAACAAAATAAATATAAAGAAAAATAAATTCTAAAAAACTGATAAATTAGCCTTTACCCAGAACAACCCTAGTAACATACAAAGAATTCCAACATACAAAGATAACACAATTTATATATGCATATATTTATTTGGCAATATACAGATATTGTATAACTTGTAATAACACGAGATTTTTATTATAAGGTTTAGATTATAGAATATGTATAAAGTTATTACCAAATAACGATATGCATATATAAACTGTGTTTTATGTGTGGTGGAATTCCATACCAGGAAAGTTCCGGGTGAAGCGACTTTTTTTTTAACATTCAAATATTCTGTGTAACTTCAGCGCAGTATTACACCGATTTTCACCGACGCGCGACGTGAGTATCAAAAAGTACACACCGAATAGAGTTTAGTGCAGGTGAAAAATTAATATCTCTAATTCCAATACGTATTATAACAAATGTATATCTTTCAATTAACCGAATTGTTTAGCAGTGTGGTGGAGTAAAGATAACAATATACTATTTCGGATTCGCTTTATCAAAATAAACCAATTAGTCTTCCTATCGGATGTCATGGACCTCTTACGCGGCGCAGGTTTGTCGAAACTCGAAGACGAATAGATAGGTAATGTTCCGTTATGATGATGCCTAAAGGTTATAAATAGCCTTTAGACGATTGAGCGCTGCAGTCAGTAATTATTATCTGATATTATTTGAGAGCGTACTGCTTTCTCGTTAACTGTTAGCTAAGTAGTGGTGCTATAAACAATGACATCTACATAATATATATCTACGGTAAGCATTAAAACATTGTGACTCTTGATCTAGCCACGTTGCGAAGAATCGACCAATCAGAATCGACGTTGTGCTTTCAGGGTTATAATGTTACTTCTAAATTCTCCTGAGCAGTTTCGCAGACAAGTGATACCTGTTTCATTCCTGTGTAAACCGATTTTCTAACCCTACGTAAACCCTACTCTGTCGATTCCATGTATTATAATCTATATAGCGCTAATTGTGGGAGAAAAAACATAATATTCCGCCAAATCGTGGAAAAGACCTTCATCAAAATTTTTAAAATATATTAATCGCTTCTACAGAAGATTTAGCTACTAAGGAATTCAACACAGCAATTTTAAATGCTAGTTCACTGCCAACATGGCAACAATTTTTAACAGATTACTGGAATAGGAAGAAATATTGGAGTTTGGCCTATAGAGATACTACAACGCACGGGCATCAAACGAATAATTTTAGTGAGATAAGCGTTAGGTTATTTAAGGATATAGTACTTTCAAGGAATAAGGCATATAATGCGGTTGCACTGGTTGATTTTTCTTGCACCGCAATGGAAGACATTAGACAATTGTCTAATGAATTGTTTTGTGTGTGGAGTGAAAAAACAGACGTAATGTATAATGTCGACATTTCAAACGGATTTTGCAGTTGCTTAGTAGGAAGACTTTTTGCATTATTTTCAAAGAGCATCTTTAAATGCTCCAAGTTATAGTACAGAATCGAGGCAGTGGCGGCTCGTGGTCAACTTTTCAGGGAGTCAATACATATAAACCACATAGAGTCATCTGAAAAAATCAGACACACATGTCCAGGCACATAAATCGTATATATTTCTAAGAAAATAACGACTTACTTCTTTGTTTTTGTCTTTACCTGTTTGCTGAACTTTAAATTTCGGCAAAGGTCGACTACTGGTCTTAAATTCGAGTCGTTTCTCAAAGTTCGGCTCGCCAATATATACAGGGCATTTCATTTAAAAAAATCAAATTTGTTATTGAAAACGGACTATAAAGTATTAATATTCTAAAACACTGTGGCTACCTTGCTTTAAAACATTAATTTAAACTATAAAATCAACAAACAAAATGTAAAATCTTCAAAATAAAATCACGAACATCAATTGACAAAAATATTTATGTTTCCTTGGCGCGGCTGTTGACCCAAACTTAACGTAAGCCGTATGTATCTTACCTATGCGCCCCTATGCGAATTTGATCGGGAACACTCGGGAAAAACTCGCCTCCGTTTATAACCACGAGGTCAACGCCGGCCGCCAGCCGTGATCGATTCCAAATGAAACGAAACCTCTCCGGAGGTCGCGGTGTGAGGCATGGAAAGTATGTCGCGGAATTAAGAGAACGGTCAACGAGTTTATACGCTAAGAATAATAGAGGGAATTTCCAAATTAAAAAAAAAATTGAAAAAATATAAATTAGTATTATTTTATTTATTTGTTTCTGTTTGGAAATATTTATTGGGGGGTCATTGACGTTTGACCTAATGGAGGAGCCGCCACTGAATCAATGTACTTAATGGCTCAACTGACTTTTGGCGAAAATATACAACCGAAAGGGGATGCAAAAGAGCTCATTTAGGTCGCCCAGCACAATGTGAACCCTTAAAGAAAAGGCCAAAAAGGCGACACAACTTGGCAGAGTAAATCTTTCTAATGCTGTTAAACATGGCTCTGCACATTGAAAATTAATATTTCTCTTTTGTCTTTAATAATAAATACGTTTTTACATGGTTTAATAAAAACTTGTATATTATAATTTTTCTCTTTTAATTTTTTAAAATATTGTTTAACATCAGGTATTCCAAACCTAATATAATATATACTGTTTGATGCTAATAGTTCATAAAAACATTCTGACCCTCGATCTGGCGTACAATAACATTATGACCCTGAAAACAGAACATCGAATTTGATTGGTCATAAAAACATTCTGACCCTCGATCTGGAGTACAATAACATTATGACCCTGAAAACAGAACATCGAATTTGATTGGTCGATTGTTCGCCATGCCGTGGTTAGATCTAGGGTCATAATGTTTTGATGCCTACGGTAACCATATGTGTTTATTTTAGTAAGACAGTACTTTTTTAAATTGTGCTCCACTGTACTTCTCTTTAGCATAAAGAAACAAAAATTCGAAGTAAACGTAAAACAGTTAAAATGATCCTCTTTAAAACATTTAAAATGATAATGATTCCGTTTACAATAATTACAACAAAAAGAAGTTTTCTATAATTACTCCCCATATTAGATCTTATTTTTAAGATATAGCCTCTGTAATAAGACAAATAACACCCCTTACAAAGCTTCCATTTCTCAATAAGAAGACAATGGAGGTAATTACGCCAGCAACTTAAAAATATATGAATTTAGTAAAGTAATGCTATTTTCTTCGACGATACGATAACCTCACAAAATATTTAATAAAACCGTTTTGTGCTCATCTCTTTTGAGTTGATCTTATTATCTCCCCTTAATCTGAAAAACAATACTTATCGACATCGTTATTTATATTTTACCTTTAATATATAATTTGTATTTTTTATCTTTAAAATAAATGCTCACCGTGTATATATCCTACTTTGTTCATTTTTTTGTGTGGACTACTCGACTTCCTTAAGGTATACTTGATACGGTCATTTGCTTTCTAACTCACACTTCAAATAAACGTCGTTTTAACGTTGCCTAATAGTTATTTTGACGTCTCCAGATATTATATTTTGACACCAATTCAACACTGACATTTGACTTAATTGTCAATATCTTTCCAATGTCAATTATAACGTTAACTAAGGCCACGGCTAGCGTTTGTTCAGTGGTAGTTAGTCATTTAGCTATTTCGACTAGTGAAGTATCTGTATAAGTAATAATTATCAAATACCCTAAAAGCTAATATTAAGACTTTGTGCATATACACTAATAGGGTACAGTGGTGTGTGATACTGATTACTGAGCTTCAGAGAGTAAATACAAAATTCTGCTTGCTAACGGCTAGAGATGATACTAGAGTAGTGGACACGTTGCGTAGAAATCAAAAGTAAAACACAAAAGGTATTATTTCATTGCAGACTTGCACTATGACTTACTTAATTAAGCAAAAAAGCCTGTCTATATAAAGTGTATAATATCCAAAAAGACCATATAGCAAATCGCTTTCAACTAACAAGTCGTCCTAGGTGCTACTCGCAAAAGAGCCTTTAATTTGAAAGATGAAGGAAAAAGTTTGAATACCTGAACAAGAAAAAAAGTTGGATTAAACGATATACTTACTCGCCAATAAAACAGACCGAAAAGATACATGGCCAACAAATCAGGGTAATTCAAAACTCTATATGTAATAAAAGATAAAAAGCAAACTCTGACAAATACCAGAAACAGATTTTTAAAATTTTAAACTGTTAAAAGCAGCTGTCTTCTACAAAGGCATGATGGAACAGTCAGAGTACTGGTTAAAGTTTTAAAAAGCGACTAAAAACGACAACAAAGGAAGTTGCCAACGTGACTTTTGAAACTTTTATGTGTAGTTCTCAAGTAAATGAAATTTGTCAAACTCAACTACTCCGTTTAACAATCCAAATAAATCCTTATAGGGAGTTAGACTAAAGGGGATGACTGACCACAGTAATATATGTTCTATTTAATGTATATATAAAATTATTAAAGGTCAATGCAATTATTTGAAATGATTTGTTCTTGAAACTGATTATTGCAAAAGAGGTAAATTGGATAATGTTATTTTCAGTAATAATTTTTTAACGTTTCACTAGGCCGCCATATTGGATTTTTAACAATTTTTTTAAGATTGTTAAGAATTGTATTTTACCAAAATATTACCAGGCCCCATATGACCCTTAGTTTTTGACTAAAATTCATTTAAGTCAATTTGATGAGTAAAACTGCTCAGCTCTGCCGCGAACTGACAGACAGACGAAGCGCCAGATGGACCGATCGAATTGATAAAACATATTTTTTTGGCATCTGGGGACGCTAAAACGCGAAGATATGTAAAACCTGCTAGCGTAATTTTTCAGATTACAAAAATTTTATTTGGCCGCCATCTTGAATTTAACATTGATTCATTAAGTAGTTTTTTCAGGCTGAATTGTTAAATATGTTATTAAGCCGCCATTTTGTTCCGCCATATTGGATTCGTACCAAAATTTTACCAGTTGATTCCTACATAATACTTGATTTTTGTACCAAATTTGAGATAAATTGGATAATTAGTTTTTTAGTAATATTCTCTTTAACGTTTCACTAGGCCTCCATCTTGTTCCGGCATATTGGATTTTAACCAAAAAATATTACCAGGTCATCTCCTTAAATCAGCCTTAATTTTTCACGAAAATTTGAAGTCAATCTGACGATATATCGCGAACTGACAGACAAACGGACAGACGGATCGACAGGCTTGATAAAACATATTTTTTGGCATCTTGGGACGCCAAAACGCGAAGATGTGTAAAACTTGATTTTTTCAGATTACAAAAATTTTATTTGGCCGCCACTTCGTTCCGCCATTTTCAATTAGTACCACACTTTTACTAGTTCATCTCTATACTACAATTAATTATGGCAGAAAATTTGATATCATTTTATTAAGTAGGTATTTTCAGGCTAAATTTTTCAATATTTTATTAAGCCGCCATTTTGTTCCGCCATCTTGGGTTCGTACCAAAATTCTACCAGTTGATTCCTACATAATACTTGATTTTTGTGCAACATTTGAACTAAATTGGGTAAGCACTTTCTTAGTAATAATTTTTTTAACATTTCACTAGGCCGCCATTGTGTTTTGTCATACTGGATTTTTACCAAAATATTACCAGGTCATCCCCATACGAATCTTAATTTTTGACCAAAATTTGAAGTCAATAGGGTAAGTAGTTTTTTAGATATGCCGCAAACAGAGAGACCGACAGACAGACAGACAGACATACCGACGGAATCGAAAAGACATATTTTCTGTCATCTACGGACTCTGGAATGTAAAGATCTGAAAAAATCTCGGAGGGTGATTTTTTCACGATTACAATACTTCCCTTTTATGAGGGAAGTAAAAAACGAAATAAGTACAACATTGAGACGTTTTATAGTTAATAAATAATCCGCTAGACGAAAGTGGAAACAATTCGGTGAAAAGTAAATAAAATGAAGATAACATTTAAGATTTTTGAGATTCTTGTATAAATATTACATAAAAATAAATAAAATTTGGATTATTGGTGGTTGCTCTGCTTTGGCTTAATAAAAAGAGTTGAATAATTTGGACAGTACTCTGTGTACGATAATATTAAATTTTCCGTTATCCTTTACTTTATAGTCTAAGTCATATCACGTAATTTTAATTTTCAGCCGTTTAATTTTAATTGTGCTGCTGCTCACATAATTCTCTAAAATTACCAGCCATAAATTATCTTTTTTATAGCTTTGTTCTGTGCGTTTATGACGATATTTAATTAAATTTAATAATACTTAATTGATGAAATATAATATGGTTGCAATGCAGCTTCTCCGTGCTTAATAACAGATTTTTTATCTAATTATTTTAAAATACATTATTCAGGTGTAAACAGACTAATGTAGTTGTATAATAATTTATATATTTTCTATTTTGCACTCGTATATATTCTCTTTTGTTCATATAAACCTTAGCCGAATATCTGAGTAACTGATAACAAAACTTCATATTTGCACTGTTATTTGATATCATAAAGATGTATTCAATTTTTTTAGCGATAATAGATAGATTCTGTTACTTAAAAAATATCCGAAGTCGGTTTTGTGAAATAGTTTTTGCCAAGCACTGTCAAACCTACTGAAATAATAATAAATGGCCTGTCTTAAAGCCACGTTCTTACTTAGCGACTACGAATCAACGAACAGTAACGCACGAGGGTTGAGACTCGAATTTATTTGAGCACGAATGAAGCCAAACGACTCCAATTGCCTCCTGTTTATGTAATAACAAGGGGGACGGCCGCTCTTCCCCTCGATTTTAGCACTAATCACCATACTTACATACCAAAGCCGGACCTAGCACAAAGATGTATGTGAACATTGTTTGTAATAATTTTTGTATTATTCGTTTTAGCAAAGGATCGTTCTGGCGTTAGTTGATTACAGTGAGTTGAGTGACAACTTTATACAGCCCTAGATAAATAGTTACAAGAGGTTGCCTCCAAAAAGGTGTTTATTATCACCCCCGGTATTGGTATATTCGGTACCGGCAGAAAGAAGGCGTAAGGTATATATTCTTAATTGCCTTATCTTCATGCAAATTTCCGCTAGTACCTTTTCGCTTGGTTGGAAGAACTTATAAAGAAAAAAAAGAACTTATTAGAAGAACTCCTAAAATAAATTCCTTGTTAGTTGATTTTCATGTTCTTAAGAGTTAAAGCGCTTTTCCAATTATGATAATAACAAATGTGAAAATTAAGTGAAGTGAAAGTTATTGTGTCGTCTTTTTAGTCAACTAGTCAGTTTATATTTCACGGTCGGGTTAAAGCAATCGAGTTCGTGTTTTTTTTAATTATTTTTTTTTAATAAAATCTGTTTATCTTCAACTTCTGTTTGACTCCCTATATCTTAAAGGTGCATTTGATAAGATAGCACTACAATACAGTACAACAAATGTTTTTGATATTTGACTTTAAATATCTACATAATTGTTATAAATATGGAAACATTTTATTTAACACGAAACGTTGCAATTGAAAATAGTGGTTTCACTTTAGACCTTATTGCAGTCCCATAACCCACGAATTCAAGTTACACTTATCTTTTATTTACGATTTTTGTGGCCTTTAAAACTGCCTTTACAGACATTTTGTTTTTTGAAATTCTTAGTTTTTTAAATTTACATTTTTGTTTTTTTTAACACCCTGTGTATCCCACCTAATGTTTAATGCTGTCCGTTCCCCGTTTTTTCGAAATATACGTAGTGAAAAAAAGTCAACTATCTATGCCAACTAGTTCCACGATTTTTCCATGTCGAAACATGTGTTTAACTATTTCTGTTCTCAGTTTATTGTTATCCGTTTTTGTTTTCTCTGGATATGAATTTGTCACTTACAAATATCGAAGATTTATGCTCAGGACATTAAAAATCTAATCCTCGCTATATACTATTTTTAATGTAAATTTTGACGGTTCTCAAATTATAGTTATATATATATATATATATATATATATATATATATATATATATATATATAATAATACCTTTTATTAAATATGTTTTTCGGGATTCAAAAAACTAACCTAATTTTTCGAAAATGTTTGCGATTACAATACAAGTGTGTATCAGCCAAATGTGTCATGTAACAGTAGCCAATACCAACTTTCTTATTCTAAATTCAACACCCTGTATAATATTCAATTTTTGGGTTCTTCAGAAAATTCTAAACATATTTCAGGTACAATATCCTATAACTATCTTCAACTTTTACCGAAATATGAAGTGTTTTCAGATTTACTGCAAAAATTTACAATAAAAAAATAAAATTATTTGATTACAGAAATTCGCTACAACAAACCCAATACTTAATACCAATTTAAGTATTGATAATGAGAAAGTGAGCAAAAACAATTTCAGTGTTTCTATACCAACTTTCTTATTCTAAAGCCAACATCCTGTATAATATTCAATTTTTGGGTTCTTCAGAAAATTCTAAACATATTTCAAGTACAATATCCTATACCTATCTTCAACTGTTTCCGAAATATGGAGTGTTTTCAGATTTATTGCAAAAATTTACAAAAAAAAAATAAAATTATTTCATTACAGAAATTCGCTACAACACACTCAATACTTAATACCAATTGAAGTATTGATAATGAGAAAGTGAGCAAAAACAATTTCAGTGTTCCTTTTTACTAATATGGAATAAAAAAGCTATAAATAGTTTAGTTTACTTTTGTGTAAAACGCCTGGCCTTAGTAAATTGTTTTCTCGCTACAAGACAGTAGTTGTCGTGTGTTATAGTCGTTTAGAGTTCGTTAACTGCATATCACAAAAATAGTTAATTTAATAGAAAGGTACAAAATAACAATTCTACAGATGATTGGTTATGGAGATAACACACTGACACAAATGGAAGTCGCTTGATTATTTCATGAAATTTTTTCAAATTTGCCGCCTATATCCCAAGGGTACAATTAACAAAATGGAAAAGCAGTTTTGCGAGCTTGGACATGTAAGGCAGAAAACAAAAGCTGCTGCCCATGCAATAGGTAATGATTCCAAATTGGATATTATGCTTGAGTTTGAGGAAAACCCACATACTTCTAGTCGACAAGCACCCCCAATGTTCGATGTTAGTCATTCATAGATTTAACATTAAAAGAAAATAAAATACATCTCTATAAAGTAATACCAACTCAGGGGCTCATGGAAGACGATTTTGATAGGAGAACGTATTTTTGTGAACAAATGATGGCAATAGAAGTATTTTATCAGTTTGTTTTTTTTTTAAACTGTGACATATATTTTTAGAAACATTTATAATCAACATCAAAAGTTATAGTCCGAACGGGAATCGAACCCGCACCTCTGCATCACTAGTCCATTGTACTAACCAATTGCGCTATCGTACCACTGATAAGCAATTCGTTAGAACTTGTACATATTTAAACCCATCAGTATCATAACCATTGTTGATCCTGCTAAATATTCTACCATAAGGTTAGAATATTTGGCAGGATCAACTGATTAGAGCAACGGACTAGTGATCCAGAGGAGCGGGTTCGATCCCCGCTCGTACCATAACTTTTGCTGTTGATTATAAATATTTCTAAAAATGATCAGGGCCCTTTTACCTTCACGCTAACCGTCAAAATTGCCACTTGGTCTAGGAAAAATCCTCACTGGATGAGAGAACATACGTAATACCCTGAAGAGGTTAATGTTTGGGCAGGAATTGTTGGAGATCATATCATAGGTCCCTTTTTCATTGAGGGCAATTTGAATGCCGACAATTATTTAGCACTGCTCCAAAATAATGTCGTGCCAATTTTGACAAACTTTTATCCTGATCTAACAAATCCACAATTTTAGGCGAATATGATACGGTTTCAGCAAGATGGAGCACCGCCCCATTACTAAATCGGTGTCCGGCAGTACCTCAACGGAATATTTACAAATCGGTGGATAGGGAGGCGAGAATGGATGGAATGGCTAGTAGGATCCCCTGATCTGACGCCATTAGACTTTTTCTTATGGGAATATATCAAAAATATTGTAAACAGAACTAAACCCCTCGATTTAGCTGACTTAAGAAGACGAATAACGCTTGCGACTAGATCGGTTACACCTAAGATGTTGAGTAACGTTAGAAGAAATTTCTATTTAACATTGAGATGTTGCCAAGACGTTCGCGGCGAGCGTATTCAACTATTGACTTTTTTGTTTTTTACATTATCAAGAAATAAACAGTATTACTTATTTGTTTTTGAGTGTATTTTTCTGTAAAAAACTAATTTTATTTTTTAATGTTAATAAATCTGGAGACAGTTAATATTTTCGAAACAGTTAAAGATAGGTATAGGACATTGTACATGAATTATGTCTAGAATTTTCTGAGGAATCCAAAAATTGAATAATATGGAGAGTATTGTATTTGAAATAAAAAAGTTAGTATTGGCAACTGTCACATGAACACACGCTGTATAAAAATTAATTGTTGAAAAAAATGCGCAACTAAAAATCCAAAATTTGCTATGCTATGAAAAAAAATGTAAAGGTCATTTTGAGAAATTGGATTTTTACTTCATCGTTCAAACGTAAAAACAACTCATAAACTTGTCGCTTGATTTTATATATGATGAAAAATAAGTATTCTCTAACGTTTCTATGCTGGTAGCAGTGGGTTTAATGACATTTAACTTTATTAGCGTCCTACATTCCAAGATGAAAGAGTATAAAATATATCTTAAGGGAGTAATAAATCTTTTACCTATCTGTAGTTAGAGAATGTAATTTGCTAGCTAAAAAATGTGTAAAAACATAATTGAAATTCTGCTACTTGTATGAATTCTTTTCGCTAGAGGCCTTCAGTTTTATATCGTACTAACCCACAATACTCCCTGGAATACTATTTTAACTTCTGACATATTTAAAACGAAACCAACCCCATAACCTGTCGTTTCAACCATATTTATGGTAAGATTAACCCGCCGCCTCACTCACTCCTCTGTTCTAAACAAAAATGGTCAGGTAAAAATAGTTTCTTGAAAGATGACTTAAAGCTTCATTCATCGTGATGACTGTTATATTGTCGAAGGTCTAAGCAGACAGTAATAAAACCACCGAAGGTACACATTCTTTTGAGCATTCTTCTTTGGGTTTTTTATGCCTGTGTAAATATGCAAATATCAGTATTTAGCCGGATACCAGCAATGGTTGAATGTTGTTATGCAACAAAGTGCTAAAACATGACATATTATATCCGTACATGAAATTTTAGTAATTACGAGTATACATATCTGTACATGACATTTTAGTAAAACACGATTTTTGGAAATCATTCGCCCAGAGTGACCCAGACTCTACCCACTGAGTGGGTAGTATTTGGCTGGGTATTACGAAAACTAGGTTTAAATATTTATCTGAACCCTCTGTAATTTTTATATCAGATATTTGCTGCGTTTTTGATAATTCCTTACCTTAGATGAAATACACGGAAAGATACCTAACAAAACAATAAACCGTGACTATGGGATCATTTCCTCCTCAACCACGCTACATCCCGAAAACTACTTATCGTTTATTGGTTGCCTGTCATATTGATTAGATGTCAGTCATATTGATTAGATCCATCGATTAGCATCTTTCGTGAGCTTTTTTTATATTTAAATTTGTTTTTTTAGTGTTTAGAGGGTTTTGAGGCCAATTAAATAGTATTTGCTACTTAATCATAACTAAACAGTTTGATGTTTGTGGACAGAGTTAAAAACTTGAGCCTATTTTCCTTTCCACGGGAAATTTTAGAGATCTCTTCCATTGTCGCTCATATCAATTAAACTAGGAAACATTTGAATGTAAACTCATAATCTAAGTCTTATATTTAGAACAGAAATGTAAGTTTTTAATTAAGATAATTTATGTCATAACCATTTTATTACTGTTGCTACCTAATCATAACTAAACAGTTTGATGTTTGTGGACAGAGTTAAAAACTGGAGCCTATTTACCTTTCCACGGTAAATTTTAGAAATCTCTTCCATTGTCGCTCATATCGATTAAACTAGGAAAATTTTGAATGTAAACTCATAATCTAAGTCTTATATTTAGAACAGAAATGTAGGTTTTTAATTAAGATAATTTATGTCATAACCATTTTTTTACTAATTCAGCTTGTGAAACTCTAGATATAATATTACATATAGCTTTAAGATGTAAATTTTGGCTTGTTCATACAATTAAATAGACTATTTCGTGTTGTAGAATTTTTAGTTGTAGAACAACATTATATAAGTCCCTATAGGTTGGATAAAGTTCTTCAATGAAAAGTCACCAAAAAGACTTAAAAGTCCCCCAAAAAACTTAAAAGTCATCAAAAACTAGTTAAAATCGTAAAAAAGAATAAAAATTCACTTAAATTCTTATTTTTCAAATCGAAATGTGAAAGTCAAAAATTTGTCTATAACAATAACTAATATCTAAAAATGAGAATGGGGTTTTTGATGCCTAAATAAATAAACTAATAATTATTTTCGGTAACTCTGGAAGAAGCTACGCTATAAACTATCCTTTGAATCTATTATAAAAACTGATTTTTTTACACAAGCATACTTTACTGAATCATTTTAAAATATCATCTACTCAAAGAGATACTTTAAAAAAGTAAAATTACGTTTCACGACCTTACGGGCGAAATGTCGAGATATCCAGAAATTGATTTGAGGTTATTATTTTTAAAACCCGTTGATGAAAGAATCGTCTTAAAAATCTTATTTTGTTGAAGAGATATTGCAAAAAACTTTAAAACACTTTTCACCCCTTTAAGGGTGGGATTTCGAAAAAGCTGGCTTCTAGATAAATATTCTCGAAAAAAAGACGAAATAATTGTTTTAAAAACTTATTTAGATGAAAAGATATTGTTAAAAAAGTAAAAACACAATTTACTCTTTTTCAACACAACAGAAACATTTTAATTATTTTTAAAAGCTTTAGCGAGAAGGAATTGTTTTAAAACTCATTTAGTTAAAGAGATATTGCAAAAAAAAGTAAAAACATATTTCACCTCCATAAGGATTTCGAAAAATGCAGAAACTAATAAAACCCACCCTTAAAGGTGGCATTTTAAAAAAATCCAGAAATTGGATTAGATATTAAAATTTTTTGACAAAAATATTGTTTAAAAAATTTATTTAGTTGAAGAGAAATTGTAAAAAAAAGTAACAACAGATTTTAGATAATTATTTTTGAAAGTTGTTAAAGAAAGTAGTGTTTTAAAAATCATTTAGTTGAAGTGAAAATCGTAGAAAAGTAATAAAACATAATTCACCCCATTTCACCCACTTAAGAGTGGAATTTAAAAACATCCAGAAGTAGTTTTTGGATAAATATTTTTGAAAGCCATTGACAAAGGAATTATTTTAAGAACTCATTTAGTAGAAGAGATATTGTAAAAATGGAATAATACCATCTACTTTATTTCATACCCCTATAGGTTGAAATTTCAGGAAATCTAGAAATCAATTTTTAGATAATTATTTTTAAAAGCCCTTGATAAACGAATTGTTTTCAAAACTCATTTAGTTGGAAAGATATAGAAAGAATACACATTTTACGTCTTTTCACCCACTCCCCTAGGGGCGAGAACAATTTAAATTCATTAGCAAGTACCAAAATTTTAAAAAAATATTCCATTCCAGTCCAATACTTCATAATTAAAAATTTAAAAAAAAACATGAAAGCGGTACAAGTAATACATGCTTTTAAAGGTTTTTTAATAGCCCTACATTTTGTCATCAAATTATCCAAAAACAATTCATAACAAGTTATCACTTGACCCGCCTTCCCGTTCGATGTTTTTAAGGGTTGTTAAAGAGTATATCTAATTTGGCCCCTGTTCCCCTCTAGATAACATTGTTGCTTCTATTTGAAAGCCCTTGCATTCCGATAAATCGAAAAAAAAGTTTTTAAATGAACACTTGGTATGTATAACTGTTTATCTAATACTACGTCGAAAAACCTGAATAAAATAAATAATCTATCGTTCAAGATCTGGAATTGTATAGGTATAATAATAAATACAATTTATCCGTTTGGACTATTAAAAATGTACGCCTCCTATGCCTCCAACTGCATTACGAAAACAACCCCGCTGAGGCTATGCTTGAGTCACAAAACTAATTACATTTGCTATAGGCGCTATGTATCTTCCACTGTGCAGGGTTTTTCCTCATATATTGACACCCCGTAGAGAGTTAATTATTCAAGATAGAAGAAAATATTTAATAAAATTTATTTCGTTTTACGTCAGAAACTGTCAACAAAATAAACAAAAAACAACTGAAATGTATAAAATTAAGTATCGACTTCCTGATTTTAAATGAGACACCCTGTATAATAATATATCACTAAATGCTAAAAAATCCTTCGTTGTCTTTAAAGATAAAGGTATCAAACCTAGTATTTCCCAATCTGAAACAAACATTAAATAATATATAATAGGTGAAAAGTTGTTTAATTTATGCATTGTTTGGTTGTTAGTTGATCCCTAGTTATATTTTCAAACCTTCTATATTCACAATCTCAAACAAAAATATTTTATTTTTAAATGGTAAAGTGACTTTTGGTCCACCTGCAGTACCAGGTAAGAACTACCAGCGTATCTTTTATAAAAAATAATATCCTGTTACTTAGGCAAGTAAGACTGTTAATATAGTTGCAAACAATGTTCTAAATAGTTTTCTTATCTGTTGCGTATTCGTCGATTGTAATTCTAAACATGCAAAGTTCTGGAATTTGTAGGACCGTGCAGGAAAATGTCGCTAAAAATAATTACTTTCGACATAAGCAGTTTAATAGCCCAGAAATTACTTAAGAACCATCGTAAAAAATGTGAGGTCTAAAGTCGTCGGCAAGAAAAAGTCGCCGGCGAACCCCTTTGTGTGAAGGGAGAGACCACCGAACGTGACTTTCGACGCACCCTGTATGTTTCGCGGCTGCCTTTTCCAACTGCTTTGGCTTTTTTCTTCCTTAGACCTTTTGCAGAAGGCCTAAATTTATAAGGTCGCCTATCTGATATACTCTACCCGGGAAAAGTGATAACGTGGTAAAACGCAATGTATATTATTCTTCTCAACTAGAAGTGGCCTCGATTACTTCATAGGTATCTGTCCAGTTATAAATCTCAAAGGGTACGCTGCTTTCTTCGAATATACCCTTTTTTACTTGAAAGGAATTTATTGGACTTCCACGACCTGCAGGATTAGATGTAACCAGCTCGAACTTCTCTCGACAACTGATGATTGTTAGCTCATCAGGCTGCCTTTTATAACTGGAAGATACCGTACCACTAGGTCGTCTAGACACAACGAATATTAAAATTTTAAATCAAGGCATTTGTTTAGTAGATTGTTTTCTGTGAACACACTCTTTGGGTCCAGGGAATCCTATCTATTTGGGTTGTCAACACTTGTTACTAGTTATTTTAGCATTCCGATATCACGTCAACAGAGAGAGGATCATCCATGTTTTTGTTAATCATCGTACTCTTTTATTTCCCTTAAAGGATGTATCAAATAGATTCTGGTAGAACATACATCTCCAAATACGTCAGCACAAAATCAAAATAATTTTTAACAGACAAGTTTTCAAAAACATATTTTGGATATAGAAAATTTATATTTTATTTAACAACGTATATAATGGACTAATTTACTTAACATCAAGTCCTATTATTTCATTAATAAAAACTGCCAATATTTCAATTGTACTTTTTAGTTCATAATAGGTTCGTTCCAACACAGACATTTGTACCGTTCTAGAACCGTTACTGGAACTGGAATCGCCGGGATTTGTTTTGTGCGCGTGGTTTGGCTTGCAGAATTTCATTAACGATAACAAAAATAAACTAGAGTTAGTGAAAGCTTGGTGAACGAAATTTGGAATCGGCATCATAACTTTACTTTGATTTATTTTTATTGTTATAGGTTAGATTAGAAACAGTTCTCTAATCAAACCGTATTACGGCTACGTATGATCAATAAAATACTTTATTGATAACACTTACTTTACTGATCACATGTAAGCATATTAACGGTTTGATTGGAGAACTGTTTTCCGTGTTTTTGATGTGAAATGTTTTCAATTACGGCAAACCTAGGAATTATGGGCAAATTGCATATTGGCACTAACAAATCAGTGCTCGAAAAGGTATCAATAAAGATATGAAACGTCGCACAGGAATTAATCAGGGCATTTTTTGAGACTTTTCCTAACCCAGGAATAAAAAAATATAATTAGAATTTTTGTAAAATGGAGTTTTTTAAGAAAATAGTTTAAAATAAAATCTCAATAAACACTGTAACTGTAACACTACAGATCCTAAGTCCGCTAAAGTCAACACGAAACCTAATAAGCCGAAGTGGAAAAATCAATATACAATATACCGGGTGATCACAAGATTACTTTCCGGCTGCTATTTTTTTACTTCGCTATCGATATTAACGAAATTTGGTAGGGTTACTACTCTAACAAAACGTCATTTTTATACAAACAAACAAACAAACAAAAGTATGCTTTATTGCCGCAGAAAAATTCTACAATTTTATGGACAAAGCAAAATATACCTAAAAATAAGACATATCAAAACATTAATCGAAAATAATTTCGACAAGTCAGTGCTTTTATTTTTAAAATGTAAATTATCAATTTACCAAATCGTAAAACACACGTTAGAATATAGCATAACATTGCAAACAGTAAATGAATCATGATAACCTTATAAAAGTAAACAAACACACATGTACGAGGTGAATAATTTCGATGACATTGAAATCAAAATTGCAACTATGCGACCTTAAACTCTATGTTATTATAGTTATACAAATAATTGTGATGTTAAACAGAAGGTATATTGAACTAGTGCAGAATGTAGTATACAAAAAGAATTAAATTGTTTTTAATCCAATACCTAACAAAAATAATTAAGTTTTAAGTGAATGTTCGACAGTTCTTTTCCCTATATAATGATTTACAAAATTCTATGCTATGAGTTAGGACATGACTCACAAAAGATTTAAGTAAACAAGCGAGTTTAGTGACAATTTAAAGAGACTTACTCACTGAAAAAAAAATCATTAACGCTGTAAAGTGGTCTCTCAATGAGGTATGCTTTGGTGTTTTTTCGAAATTGTGCAAGCATAGGGATAGATTTTAAATGTACTGGCAGATTGTTGTAAAGTTTTATGGCGTTGTAAATAATTGATTTTTTTATTAATTCTGTGGAAGGAATGGGAAGATAAATATCATGCCTAGAGTTTCTGGTAGGGTATACATGTTGTGGCCTTTCTGGGAGGGTGTTTATATGTTTTCTCAGCAAACATACCGTTTCCAAAATAAATAATGCAGGAAGTGTTAATATTTCATGTTTTTTGAAATAGTATTGGCAGTGAGCTCTATTATTTAGACCAAACAAATAACGAATGGCTCTCTTTTGAAGCATAAAAATACTACGAAATTGCTCGGTGGTACAGCAGCCCCAAAAGGGAAGGCCATAGCGGAGGTGGGATTCAAATAAAGAGAAATAAGTAAGTCTGGCAGAAGGAACGTCTAGTTCTTTTGAAACTGATCGAATGGCGAAGCAGGCGGTAGAAAGTTTTTTAGTTAAGGTGTCAATATGATTAGACCATTTTAGGTTGCTATTTATATTTAAACCCAGGAATTTAACCGACTCTACGTATTCAATATTGCTGTTATGTACCTGAAGTGGTTGTAAAGTTCCCTTATAAGATAACGCCACCGTTTTATCGACGTTAAAACAAAGCATATTGGAATCGGACCAAGCCTTAATTATAACCAAGTCTTTGGAGATACTAGAGTGTAAAGACGTTGTATCAAAATCACTCCATGTTATGCTTGTGTCATCAGCAAAAAGGGAGATTCTTCCATTAATTTTAAGGTTCGTGATATCATTAATGTATAACAAAAAAAGAATAGGTCCCAAGACTGAACCTTGAGGAACTCCACTTGTAATCAACTTACAATCAGAATCGGAACCATTAGCCCTTACAAGTTGTTGCCTTTTTCCAAGATAAGATTTGAACCAATTTAAAGAAGTACCACGAATTCCATAAAAATGTAGTTTGTTTATCAGAATTTCATGACTAACACAATCAAAGGCTTTCGCATAGTCACAAAAAACTGAGGCAGTTGGGTGGTTGTTATTGAGAGATGAGTAGACGCCTCTAAGCAACGTGAACATGGCGTCACTGGTGCACTTGTTGGGTAGAAATCCGAACTGCTCCGGGGATATTATCTGATGTTTCAGGAGAAATGGCATAAGACGGTTCTTCAGTAGCCTTTCGATGATTTTTGATAGCACTGGTAGTAGTGCAATTGGGCGATAATTGCAAGAGTTAGTTTTTTCGCCGCCTTTATGAAGTGGAATAATTATAGCTGTTTTAAGGCAATCAGGGAATACACCTTTTATAAAGGACTCATTTATTAATGTTGTAAGGGCCTCTATGACTGGGAGTGGCAAGTTCAGGAATATTCTAATTGATAGGCCATCAGTGCTACACGAAGATTTACTTTTAATATTATGTATTACCTTCAATAGTTCAGTGTTGCTAACGGGACTTAAGAAAAAGCTATCAGCTAAATTTTTTGAAGGAGGGAGAAACGAAAGAGGGTCCAAACTTGGCGAGATACTAGAGGTAACATTTTTGCTTACATTAATAAAATAATCATTTAGATCATTAGCCCCTGGCAAGTTCTGAGTCACAGGGTTTGATTTGTTTCTGAGGTTATTGATGATGGACCAGGTTTCTTTTGAAACGTTATTAGAGTTTGTTAGACGTTTTCGGTAGTGTAATTTTTTTGCTGACTTAATAAGAGTAGTGTAGATCCTCCTATAATTAGAGATATAGTCGAGAATAAGAAAGGAGTCGGTGAATTTTTTTATATATGAGAGCGAGCGCATATTTTTAGCAGAAATTCGTATTCCTTTCGTGGTCCACGGTTTATGCCGCTTAGGTTTGATATTCTTAAGCGGGAAGGCCTTGTTAAAAGCACTTAAAGTTTTATTTAAAAAAGTTCTGAAGTTTGTGTTGACATTATCAGATTCAAAATTCCAATTGGTGTTAAAGCAAATATTATGAAATACTGAGAAATTTGCGGCCGAGAAAATTCTGCCCCGATGGCGAGATCTTGGTAAGGGCCTAATAGGTAAACTAAACCTGGAAATTACCGCCTCGTGATCGGAAAGACCTGAGTTATAGACCTGTGATTGCACCTCTGATGGAGAAAAATCAGACGCCATGTAATCGATGATAGAAGAAGAGTTTTTTGAAATTCTAGTTGGCGAGGATACATGCATTGAAAGACCGAAAGAGTCGAATATAGAAATTAGATATTTCTGGATGGCACAAACAGTAGCATAGTCAATATTAAAGTCTCCGCATAGAATTTTTTTACCTTTAATCGGTAGGCTGTCTAGCAAACTTACCAGGCTATTTAAAAATGATTGTACATCAGAGTTTGGTGATCTATAAATACAAATTACATAAAGATCAAGGTTTTGATTATATACTATAGAGAATTCAAAAGAGCTATCCGCTAACAAATGATCATATTTAGATACCGACATGAAATCTCCATTTAGGGATAGAATCAGTGTTCCCCCATGAGCTGAGTTTTTTCTGTCATATCTAGCTACTGTGGTATACCTCTCAATATAAAAGGGTTCGTTTAGATTCAGCCAGTGCTCAGTAATTGCAACAAGTTGGGGAACTCCAATTCTTCCAGAAATAGGTACAACTCGTCAGTTTTATTTCTTAGAGAAGCAATATTAATTAGAACCATATTAAGACTAGTAACAACAGGAAGTTTTGAGGAATCTAGTTCCTCAGGACACGTCGTGTTTTCTAAAAATTTTTTTTGGGAGAATTGCTGGTAAAATAATTTTTATGGCATTCTCTGGTCCTCTGAAGATGAATCGATCTCTCCGAAGATATGTAGGATCCATAGGCTGCAAGATCCGCTTCCACTTCTGCTGCGTTAAATCCGTAAGCAGCATGAAAATCGAAATATATCTTGTGTAGGGTTCTATAATCTATAGGAATGCCTTCAGAAGCCAAAAACAGCCTGGTGCTTGTATTTGTAAACCCTTCAAAGTGAATTGGCGCAGGTTGGTCGTGCAGGAAGGCGAGATATAACTTGAAGGCCTTTAAAATGGCTGGTTCTCTTAGTCTAGACATGAGGAAACGGTTATCAGAACTTTTTTCGGTTCGCGTAAGCTTCACTGTTGGGGGAGACATTGGATCAAAAATAGGTTCTTGGTCAGTAGGAGCTTTCTTGGAAAGACTATAGCAGTTGTCGCTCAACAAGACATCTGCTTTGCAGGCAGCAATGGCCTCTTTGTCAGAAGATATTATAGTGCCCTTTTGAGAAATTGGAGAGGAGACAACCAGTGAACTGACGGAGCTCGAGTTGGTGGGCAGTTTTTTCGGTGTGGAGGGAGGTGGGAGGTTCGGTGTAGATTTTTCTGTAAGTTCGGATACAGCTGACCGTTTTATTACTACGCCATGTGGCCATAGATTGCTGTCTAAAAGCTTTTCAGCTGACTTTTTTGACTGAGTTCCAATTTTAAAATCAATGTTTGAGATATGATTTATTAGGTGGTAGCATCGAATAAACTCTGTAGTCCCAAGCTTTTCCTTAACGTAGTGAACTATGTTGTTAGGCGTAAACCCTGCAGGAAGATTTCTTACGACTACATAGTGCCACCGTTGTGTATTATTACAAGCCAGCTTGCTGGAGCCTTCAGTAGTATTGGGAATATCCGTAGGTGTTACCTCAGTTTGTGTAGAGGCGGTGGAGCAGGTAGTTTCCATAGTTGGTGTAGGCAAGGGTATGTTGGTAGGGTATGTATTTTTGATATGCTTACACTTATGTTGGCTTTCATATTTGGAGTATAACTCCTTTACCAAGTCAGTTACACAAGTTAGGTTGCTCTTTATGTTAGCAATACCTGCTTTTAATTCAATTGAAGAGGAGTCCTGTACTTGGATTTTTATCACTTCTTCGGCATTGTTGAAGAGGATTTGGGAAATATTGAAAATATTCTGTTCCATATCCCTTAGAGACTTTAATAACATATCTGGTTTGTAAGCGGAAAACTCCCTCGAGAGATTATGGATATCGTCAATTTTTTTCTCCATGAGATCCCACCTGGATTCACTCTTCACTAAAATGTCATACATTTCAGAAATTGTCGGTACACTACTTGACAATTGAGATACACGGTTTGCGACTGAATCAAAAAGTTCATGTGGAATCAAATTTTGAGATACCTTTGTGATTTTATCGTTGAGATATTTCAAACTAGGGGAGTCGCACAGGGCGCAGAAAAATCGGAGGTGGGTTGATTTTTGTAATATCAAGATTTTTGTGGTAGCCTTATCAAGGCCCGTGCAATTCATGCAAAAAGATCGTTTACACTCGCCACTACAACGAAGTTTATTGTATTTGTCTTTCTCTGAAAACTCTTTACGGCAATTGTCACACTTGTATTCAGCCATATTTAGAAAATGAATAATTCGAAACAAAAATACACAGCGAAAACAAAACAGAACAAACACACGTACTGCGAAGCAGCTCGACTGCGAGGAACGCAAAACAAAGCACACCCGAACGGTACCGCAGTCGAACTATATACTATACATCTATGACAAGTCTTTCCGACTTCCGGTTTCACCGGAAGTGACCCCAACTTTTTAGGCTTTTTAAATGGGATTTTTGGTTTTTCGGATTCTACATTTCGTTTTACGTCCGATCGCACAATTTGATTATCAAATTTTGTCCAAATTTTATTTTTAAATTAAATTTTCCTTTTCCATCTACAGTGCCATGATCATCCTAAAATGACTCTACGTCCTTTACCCTCTTTTAGAAAAATACTAACTTAATTTTATCTTTTCAAACTTTTTTGATAGAGGGCTCTAAACTTAGTATTTTTGCCCTAGCTGGTAAACCTGAAATGGAAGCATATCACTTTCATAACATTACTAAATGCAGTATTTCATTACGAAAAGTTTCTCCATTTTGGCTCAAACAATTTTGTTTCATTAGGTAGGTAAAAGATTTTTTTAAGTCTAGCAAGGCATGAAAGCCAAATAGAATTGAGCGGATATTGGATCCTGCTTAGCCATGGATGACCACCGAAAATAAAATAATTGAATTTTAGGGTGTTTAGAGAAAAAATAATTTTAACAAGAAATATCAACAAACAGGTAGATATTTAAACAAACTGGTAAACCAACTTTCACATTAATAGAACACTGTTTATATACCTAATTTGCCTATTTTATGAAATGCGCTACTAATATAAAAACATCATTTAAAATTTAAGTTTCTTGTTTAGTTTTTGCCGTAAACTAATAAAATCACGTGTCCCATTAAACTTATTAAAGTAACCCCTGTCCTTTACCATCTATGACAAATTATTCTGTGAGGATCTCTATCAAAAAAGTTTGCAAAGATAAAATTAAGTTAGTATTTTTCTAAAAGAGGTTAAAGTACATAGGGTCATTTTAGGATGATCGTGGCACGCTAGATGGAAAAGGAAAATTTAATTTGAAAATAAAATTTGGACAAAATTCGATATAAACATGGTGCACTCTAACGTAAAACGTTAGAGTAATATCCCTACAAAATTTCGTTAATATCGATAGCGAAATAAAAAAATGGCAGCCGGAAAGTAATCTCGTGGTCACCCGGTATACCTATTGCTAATGTGTCAGTCTGTTCAGTTCTTGTTTTCAGGCTAGTAGCGGAATTACTGTTCATAAACCGATACACTAACGATACAAATATGGTTGGAACCGAGACTGGAACACAAAGCAGATCGTTTACCAAACCATCATTTCCCAGTTGGAACGCACTTTCACTCTTGCGCAGAAGCGTAACCATACCATGAACAGTTTAGAAATCGTGCATTCAGATTTGCTGATTGCCCTTAGAAATTTAACTGGGACATATATAATCAAAACGACATGACGGTCATAATGGTCATTTTCTCATGTCATTTTCATTGGCCACTCTGATTCTTTTGATATGATTACCTTGATTATTAGGCCATCCCAAAATTGTTTCAAAAAATGATCTTTTGTTTGTTTTTTTAGGGAAGTCTTGTATATTTTGTGTTAAATATTATAATTTTCTATATTTTGATTATAATTATGTAACAAAATGTATACTTCGCTAAATTTACATCGGCATAACATAGTGACTCTGGCAGTGTCAAATTTTACATTTATAGGTCGATATTATAAACTTACATTTTGTTACAGAACGAAAAAAAATGATCTTATTAATTAGATAGGTAATAATATAATTAACAAATTAATAAAGTTGTTTACTTATCTCAATTTTGTTTGCTATTTATTAAAAAATCACAAACATGATTAACTTTAATTAAAGATATCTTATAAAAATATAAATTTATTTTTAAAAAGTTTAGTTTAGGTCGTTAAGTCAAGATACTTGATTTTAGCAAAGCTCTATCAGGAGGCTCTCTGCAACATAACTTAAACACTGCTGAACCAAATGATCTGTGGTATGTTTTTTGTGTAAAATACGTTGGTTTAGGATGTGCAAATTTTCATTAAAAATGTACTATATAAGTATTATTAGAATATAATGAAAAAAGAATATTAATGAAAATCAATTCAAGCCGTTTCTATGATATCAAAATGTCATGCAAGATTTTTAGGCTTATTTACATGGTATATTATTATTATTGACCATTTCCCTCATGTATAACCACGTATGATGCTATTACTACAACGAGCTTATTATCAAATTTTGGGTGAGAATACATTTTCGACTTAATGGTGGTGAAAACTGGTATTTCGATATTAAGATGCTAATGTTAAACATTACATAATCATTTATCAGTTTTTGTGTTATTTTTCCATAGATACCCCTTTTGTCTACCAAAACACTCATCCTTCAGAGTTCTCGTAGATATTTAATATTTAAAGTTGAAAAATTGATGTCTTCAAAATTTTAATGCGCTAATCTTTCTTTATCCATAAATATCACATCAAGTAATTATTTTTGTTTTGTAAACAATATTTAGGTCACGCACTGGATGGTATTTTGGCTCATTTTCAAAACCGTCTGAACAGGTCATAACACATCGTATCTGTTTCTATTAACTACCTCATTAATGCTAATTTATATTCCAGTTTACACTTTCGAAAGGCTTCAAAAGAGAATTATTACCCCAGATCTGCCTTTTTATAATATACTAAATGTTATGTTGGCATGTTATTTTGTTTATAAAATTGCTATTGACTACTCAAAAATGGGTAAAAAATTACATATCACCTAAACAATGGTACAATTGACTGTGACAAACATGTGCTCTAAGGATCAAATTTTCTTTATTTGGTATGAGGCCCCTGCTATTTAACGACCTCAAAGAGCTAATAATAACTAACTAATAAAGCTTTTAATAAATCTGAAGATGCCTGGGATAATAATAAACCATAGAATTGAAGTTGGGGGGGATCAGGCAGACTTAGTGCCGCTTCCCATGGAACGTATGGTCAGTACTGATCGTCAGGACGTACGTGATAGAACAGCATGTTTAAATGAATGGTTTCACATGAGGCGCGTAAGTTTAGCTAGTACGATACGCTATGTACCGTTTTACATGGAGTGTATGGTCAGTAATCACCATCAAGGCGTATATGATAGAATCTTATGTTTAAAGGGTTGTTGCGATACCTCATTCTGAAGACCTCATTTAATAATATCTGACCCTAAAATTTCGCGTCAGAATTTTAATCGATAACGAAATAAAAGCTAAATCAGTGAAAGTGGCAATGTGGAATTTACCTCGACAGATTATTCTTATCAGACTAGCATTTGAGAAGTATTTATTTATGTATTAATTTTTTGTAAAAAAAAGTTTGTGAACGCAACATGTGTTTGATTTACCGGAGTTCATCGTGAAATTTCAAGAACGTTACAATCGTGTCAAATCGACTGTTAATTTTTAGTAAAATTAAAATGGCGTATTCCATGGAGGAAAGAATGGAAATTATAAAATTGTTTTTTAAAAATAACGGATTTGCACGAGTAACAGCGGCTTTATTTAATGAACGCCATTCTGAAAAAAATGTATCGGCTTTTTACATTTTGCAACTGGTTGCCAAATTTGACGCTACTGGTTCAGTCGGAAATGAAACGGGGGAAGTGGCTGTTTTAGGTCATGTAGCAATAGATCCGATCCTTAGGAAATTGGCTGACGTGTCTGGTGTATCACGCATAACATTCAGGAGAATTTTTAAACAACATAATTTTCATCCTTTCAAGATACGATGGGTTCAGGAACTGAATAAGGACCATTTCGATCGCCGACATTATTAACAATAATCCAAACTACATGTTCGATATCTCTTTTTCGGGTGAGTCTTCATTTTACCTTAACGGATTTGTAAATAGACATAACTGTCTGTATTGGTCAGATGAAAATCCAAGACTATTTCGGGAAGAACATACTCAGCATCCTAAAAAATTAAATGTCTGGAGGGATATTAGCGGAAATCATATAATCACCCTCTTTTTTATACAGGGTAATCTCAATAGCTAACTTTATAGGGAATTATTAGATATTTCTATTTATCCAGCCCTCGTGCAAGTATTGGAGAATGAAGAAGACTCATTTCGTAGATCCTGTGTGACAATTTTTAGATGAAATTTTTCTTCAAAGTTGGATTGAAAGAAGGAGTGGCCACCCAGGTCACCTGATCTGAATCCAATTGACTTTTTTCTGTGAGGTTATCTGAAATCTAAGATTTATGTAGCATAAAAGCTCAAATCATTGGATGATTTGCAAAACCGTATAATTAATGAATACCGTCAATTTTGAACAGAACGTATTTTACTGCATAAAGCTTCAGCATTTAATAAACTGATTACAAAAGTGAGTAGTCTTTCGGTTGGTTATTAATTGAACATCTTTTCCACATTGCCTCTTTCACTATTTTGGGTTTCATTTCGTTATTGATGAAAATTTTGACGCGCAATTTAAGGTCAAATAGTATTCGATCGATCGATCGACCCTTCAAAATGAGGTATCGCAACACCCCTCATCTCTATTCAAAATCAAGAGGTTGTGCTTCCCCCCCCCTCCCCGTTAGGGTGTTGAAGTTACGGGGGTGAAAAAAGCAAACAAGTGGTTTTTTCCCCCTTGAATCAGAAACCGACTTTTTTTCACAAAAACGTAAAAAAACGTCAAATTTGTATCCAGACCATCAAATCTCTTTTTTATTTTGATTTTAATAAGCTGTCAGTTCGTTGTGCTTGAAAATTATAAGGCAAAATTATAGGGTTATAAAAAACTCGCCGAGACTTTTAAAAAGAGGTAAGATACGACCCCTCTCCCCTATTCAAATCTCGGGGGTTGTTCTCCCCCAGCTAGAGGGTTAAAGCTACGGGGACGAAAAAAGCTGAGAATTGACGGGTGTAAAGTTTTCGGTGGCCCACCCTGTACAAGCTAACTCACATGTCCGCATGATCAGTTGCGTACGAGATCCCGTGATGTCGATTTTGTATTTTGGTCGTTAGTTATGGACAACTCTAGTTACCATCCTAGCAAACTTGAAAAACTACCAAATGTTTCTTGGAGAAAAAATTAATATTTGATTTGCTCAACGGGTAGACTTTAATAATTATGGTTTCCCTCTATTATTATTCCTGTGAACATTGAGATTTGTGTGATTAAAATTTGAGTCTTGCATATTGAGGCAAAAGTGACGATTTTCTTTGTTAAGATATAGAGAATCGCTTAAACAAAAACATAACTATATCGATAGTAGGATAAAGTATTTCCCAGGAAGAGTAGCTCGGCAACGTATAGGGTTCGACATGCAGCTACTTAGTCGTTGTGGTCCTTGGGTAAATGTTATTCAAAAGAATTAGTAAAGAGCTGCATAGATTTGACAACTTAACAAAAATAATATTTCCATGTCTAACCAAATATTAGGAAAAAAATCTTATTTTTAAGGCAAATTTACTCGTGACAAAATGACTTTAAATATTTTTTTAATATGTTGATTTATTGTGTGGTGTGTATTTCCTATCTTAGTAATTGGCTTGAAGATCTTTCGGAAAATACAGACAATAGTTATGCTAAAATCTTATTTATTACCAAGCAACGTTTCGATTCCGTTATTGAATTTTCTTCGAGCGTAATTGTTTAAAATTTAAACACTACATTAATTACAGCAATCATTTTATTCAAAAACGTTTAGATATTACTTTTAAATTATTATTTAATTATTGTATATTTAATAAACATGTGTCAATTATTTCGCTTTTAGAAATAAAGGCACTGAAACGTTGCTTGGTAATAAATAAGAATTTAGCATAACTACCGTCCATTATTGTCGAAAAATCTGTAACCTAATATTAATTCATGATTAGTCTACATCTTCTTAGCCTATATCATCATACAAAAAAGGCTGCTTTTGGATTTTCTGATATAACCATAATTTTGTGTCAATATACAAATTTTAAACTATTTGCGCAGACTCAAGATCGAATCCAACAAACCTCAATTTTTATAGAAACGAGAGGGTTAGGTTAATCTACAACTTTTATAAGCAAATGAAAATTTCTTACACCTAATATAGATCATGCAATTAAGTAAGAAATTGAATGTGAAATCTTAATGGCATATTAAATTGTACTATAGAGCAGCTGCTAATTACTTATATGGATCCCAATGACAACAGAACAACCAACTATTCAGAAGAAGATATTTCTGCAAAGCAAAATGATCCTTTAGAGAAAATATTCATATTAAAGAAATTTATTTTTACAAATTATTACTGATATAAATTCCTCTCTGTAGAAATAATAAAATGCAAATTAGTTTTTGACCCTGGCGGTGTGTCGGCCGTAAACTAAAAAACAACTTAATATTTGTAAAAATATCTTAAATTTATGATATAATTTACTTTGTCCTCTCTGTAAAATACGGGCTTTCTGTTTAACAAAATTTAATATTGTTATTTTTTTGAGTTATAATTGTAATAATTGTTGATAATTATCTGTTTAATAAGAATTTAATATTGTTATTTTATTAGTCTAGTAGTAGGCTGGTCAACACGGCGCAATGTCTTAAAACAAATGCGTGTCCGGCAATACAGATTTGCGTTTATTAAAATTATACTCTGTTTATTGCGAAGATATATTTTCCTACCTCTACGAGCAGACCAAATCTGAAATGTTTTTAAAACATCGATACATCGAACCAAATACATCGATGTTCATACACCGATATTATGAAGGTCGATGTATCCATATATCGACATCGATTATGCTAACATTGGTGTTAATAATACGACAGTATGGTAAATATATAAATACGTATATGGAAAAAATAAATTTTATAAATGTTTAACATACAATACAATATATGATTAAAATTTAAATAAACGTAGGATAAAAAATTAAAATTTTTCTGACGTACTTTTAGCAATTGATGCAGCGCTCATCCAGTGTTCCCACTATTTGCCAACGGGATTATGTTACCAACTTGTTACTTACATAAAACAGTAAGAACTTAATTAATCATTGGAATAAAGGAATTGGTTGAGAGCGAAAATTTCACACCGCCATTTTGTAGCGAATCAGATATATTCATTTTAAACCGCTACCATGTTAACTAGAAAATTTTCTTTTTCCTGGAGCACCCTGCAGAGAAATACACTGGACATTTTTTGATATTTCAAGTCAAAATATTACTATCATTTAAAAACTCTTATTTAGGAACATGCGTTCAAATTTCAACTCAATCTACCACCTTTATAATAATAGAATGTTATGCAGTCGATAGATAGAGCTAGTACAAACTGACTTTTAATCACTTAGCGTAACTAAAGTTGGTAGTTGGTAGGTATTATTTTTGAGTATCATTGGTCATACTTCCTAATAAAATTTTATGAGGGCTATAGTTAGAACTATTACCACTTGACTTTTAATCATTTAGTGTAACCGAAGTTGTTAGTTTGTGTTTTCTTAAACATAAAATAAGATAAAAGTATATATTTCAATTTTATTGATCCTGTTTCGAACTACTAAAAGATACCACCTTTAGTGAAATAAATTTGTATGCGATCGATAGATTGAGCTGTTTTTTTCGTATATTATTTAACTAAAGTTGGCAACTTGACAGGCATGGCCTTCTTTACATTCTTGAATCATCTAGTCAGCTTTGAATTTTAGTTTTATTAATATTCTTGGTGTGAAATTTTCTTACCGAATACCACACGAGCGTATTTTTTTTTTGGTTACAGATATTTTAAAGAAAATTAAAAATTACCCCATATATTCGATTTGGATAAATTTTCAAAATATTCGTGACCTCACAAAAATTTCCGAAAATAATTTAAGCTCTTGTGATATTACAAGTTAAAACTGCCCCCGCATTTCGATTCTGTTATACGAATTCACAGAATTACAGCGAATAATGCCGTGTTCTAGTTCTAGTAACGTTCTGACAACTGAAGAGTCACACACACAGGCGTCGACTTTTCAAAACTGTTCTGGATGCTTTGTACAGGTACACTCATTTATTTTTTAACGGTAGGAGGATAAAAAAATTAAAAATATAATGCCATTGACCAGACACAAAAAGTTAATAAGCAGTTTGTTTTGCCAAATTGGATTCGTACCACAATTTTACCAGTTCATCTCTATGCCACAATTAAATATACAAAATTCGAAATCCATCCATTAAACAGATTTTTCAGACTGAATTTTTAAATATTTCCATCTTGAATTCATACCAAAATTTTACTAGTTAATTCCTACATAATATTTGATTATTGTGCAAAATTTGAAGTAAATTTTTCACTAGATCACCATTTTGTTTCGACTTACTGGAATTTCACAACAATGTTACCAGATCATCCCCATATAACCCTTAATTTTTGACCAAAAATTGAAGTCAATCCGATAAGTAGTTTTTTAACTATAACACACAGACCCACGGAATCGAGAAAACATGTTTTTCGGCACCTCGGTGATTTTTTCACGATTTCTTTTACGAGGGAAGTAATAGTGTTTGCATATATGTGTTATATATACTTTTAAAGATTAAACAGGAAAACATCATATTATTATGGTAAGCGACATGGAATTTCAGACAAAAATGATATATGGCGTTTATCTTTACAAACTGAGCTTTCGTTAAATGTGTTTTGTGAAAAAAAAGTAGTCAGTCCTTCAATAACCAAAAAAATAGAATTTTTGAAAGAAAAAACAATTTAACACAAATCAGTATTGACTTTCCGATAATTTACATGCGCAAAGACACCATACACGGTCAATACAAGTCACTATGGCATTTCTTTATCTTTTATTAGTTAATTGGAATTTTCGAAACGTCTATATAACTTATCTTGAACAAATTATTTTTTTTAGTGGAAATATTCTGAACAACTCTTTTCAAACACCGAAAGGTTAAGTACTGCAAATGCGTAAAACGTTATTTTAAATACAACATGGCAAATAATAAAATTGGCCAACTCAATAATTCCAGGGCCGGATTAACGAATTATGGGGCCAAGGGCTTTAAGTATTTAGGGGCTCCTAAACGTGCGAGATTTTGCAAAAATTGTACTCCGCTGATGGGGTCCTAGAGATTTAAGTCTTTGAGTAATTGGGGTCCTCTAAACCGTGAGAGGAATATTTTACCAATAACTGATAACTAAAAAAAGTCCTTAGATTTGTACTCCGCTCAGGTGGACCTAGAGATCTTAGGGATTCAGTCACTAGGAGCCTCTAAGCAGTGGGAGGTTTTGTGAGGCGTATTTTGCAAATAACTGATTAGACTAAAAATAATCACTTTAAAAACTCAAGCAACTATTCCCCCGTTTGTCCATAGCTCGCGGGGCTCCGGCCGCATGTGGGCCCTACAGCAATTGAACGTTACAATTGTGTTGGAGCTTGTTTTTACAACGGGGCCTGGGGCTACAGCCCCCATATCCCAACGCTTAATCCCGGACATATCGACACTTGTTCTCTTTTATTGAGTTTTTGAAAAAAAGATATAATAATTTAAATGTGTACATAAACCCTGTATAATGTTTTTTTCTTGTTACGAATACTTTCAATATTTTGATTTTTATTAAAAAAGAGTCTTTGGTAATTAAACTATAGCAATTTTCACTTAATTCAGAAAATCACAGAATTATTAATATTCTATTATATTACAAGCCTTGATTAAGGCTATATATACTGTAATTTTTCTTTATATACGAATCTTTACTATTCATAAAATTCATTTAATGATTTAAATAATAATTATAAGTTGATAATATTAATAATTATAAGTCATTATATGTCTAAATATCCAAGAAGCTATTAGGTCTAACCTAAAACTTTGACACCCTGTATGTAGAACACACACACGTTGCGTTTGACGAGGGTATGCCAGTATTAATTTTTGATCAAAATGTTATGAACTTTAATAGCAAAAATCAGCCAATTACACACAGATCCATTTTTTCAGAAGAATGGTGCAGGATCGTTAGAACAACTTCCAAGGTACCTACACGATGTTGACGGAATAGTATTGAATTTTAGAAGTTTTAATAATGGGATAATAAAAACAATGGGAAAATAAATTTTCTAAAGGAATATGTTTAAAACATTTGTTATTTAAAACACAAATTATCCATTGAATTGCTCTGAGTGCTCGGCACTTAAAATTTATCTGCCCTCATGGGTTCGGCGCTTATGGTCACACCTCGGGTCACACGTTATGTTTTAATATAGTTTGTATATATTTCGAGCATTCCAATGCTCTGAAGATTTAGTATTCACAGCTTGTTGCTTTTGAGCTACCGTTTTCGGCCATTTTTTTTATTCTTGAGTAAAAAGATACCTCCACTTCGTGCCGGGCACTTTTTATCGAAAAAACAATGTAAATTACATAACGATGTCTAAACAAATGTATGTGGTAATTTAAAATCAAAATTGTTTTTTTATTAAATTCGTTCATCATGCATGAATGTCCCTTCCTGGGCTGCTGTTTATATTTCTAGATTGATCTTTGTGTCTCATCTCTATTTAGATAATCGACGTTTGTTTTAATTTACATCGGATATTCAATGCTAGGCAGTAATCTTTTGACCTTGGCTATATAAATTATGCTCTTATTTCACTGCGCAATGCCTTCTAAATTATACATGGAACGACCTGCTGGATTTAAACGATGCCGCAGGGGGCGATCTACGAACATCATCTTGTTTATCCTCGTATTTACGTTTAATTGATATTAAAATACTTAACCAGATCAAGTTTTAATAACTAAATGGACTTTAGTTCGAGTTAATGTTGTGTTTCGGAGCTCACCAGTGATGACCAATTTAGTAAACGCCGCTTGTAGTAATGAGTGTGGAGCAACGTAATCTATTTAGACTGAGATAATTTAAATTGTAAGTTGTAAAGGGTGCCCAAGTTTCAACACTTTATTGGTAATGATAGAGAAATGGAGTTTCAAAAGTGCTTTTTTCTACGAGGGAATGGAATTGCTTACTTTACGCACGCATTTTAAGGGGGTACTATTTGCGCTCTTTAATTAGGGTAGCACTAAACTAAATCATCTTTTTGCTTTTAAAATATAAAAGAAAAACAATTCGTTTACAAAAGTATTCTGTATCCGGTCTAACATACAAATATCCAATTTGGTGGGATCCGGCCGGACCTAAAGACTTTTTTTAAAAAGTAAAAGTAAGAATCTGAGAATAAAAAATCTTATTTACTGATTAGAAAACAAAACACAAATAATGTACTCTAGATAAAAAACTACTGTGGAGGTAAAAAACACACATTATAAAATAACAACACAAGAAAGTTTTTCAGAACAAGTCGAAACTTAAGTTGATATTTGTAATTATTAATAATGCAGATTATAGTGCAGAAATATCACCTTTTCTGCATGACTTCTAGATACTCTATAATTACGTTTAATTTTCTATCTGAATAAATAAGATTTTGACCGCCATGTTTACACTATTTTCATTTTTTAAATGTTGAGTAAAAATTTACAAATGGTGCACTTCAATTATACCCAGTTACTTATTTTCAATAAATCTGGACAAATAACAAATTTTGAATTTGCAAATGATATATTAAATATTTTTAATTTTACTTTTAAGTATCCTAAGATACCAATTTTAAGTGTAATCGGACCACAAATAACAATACTTATTAATTTTTTTATTTGCGAATCTGTCAAATTAAGTAGGTACATCTCCAAGCGATCCGTAGTTTTAGGTCTGTAGTTAGCCGATTATGTGAAAGTACGTAAAAGATTTAATTTAGACAAACGAACACACACACATGAGGGTCAATCTCATTTAATGTAAAAAGTAAGTAAATATTTTTACCACCACTATAGAAAACAGACAAAAACACAGGACCTACAGGCACAGTAAATAGCTCATTACACACAGTAAACAAATCACACGGCCACCGTAAACAAAATACACAGTTGACTGTATCTATGCGGGATCTTCAATATTCCGTGAGTAGGCCACGATCGCGCGATCGCTCGTCAGCAGTTGTAGTCATAGCAACTGCTAAATATAGCCAAGTATAGTAAGTAACGCTTTTCATGCCTAAATTTTCAATTCCTGAGTAATATGCATTTTATAATACTTGTTACGTAATACACTATTTCAAAAAACCTTTTAATAATGTAATATTTTTTCCTAAAAGGTTAACAGGTCTTATATACCTAACACAATTCAGTGACCATATACACTGCAATTAAAATTCTATGTATTTTTTTGTATTTAAAAGTTGCATAAATAAACATCAGGTTCACTACTGTAATCAGCCCAGATGTCAAACTTCAGCAATGTTTTTTACCACTAAAATTTACCAAAAAATGTGTAAAAAAATTATATTATCCCAAAAATTGTAATTCTTCAGTTAGGTGCACAAAATATTTTTAAACTTTTAAAAAAAATCGTGTTACAGATATTAGTATCAGACTCGCTACTGCCAATAATTTAAATAAAGCCATCGTCTAATCACGATTAGTTTGTTCTCCCACCGTTATGGCTTGGGATGTAAAAGTAAAAAAAAATCAGTAAATTTCTTTCTTCCCTCGTTATGAATTTTTTCTTTTACTAGAAAGAGTGAAGTGTGATCCAATTTAATTCTGCACATAGTTATATAATAACATTTATATACATATATATATATATATATATATATATATATATATATATATACATACATATATATATATATATATATATATATATATATATATATATATAAATATACTGTCTTTTGAAACATTTTTATTGGGCGCCATTTTGTTCCACCATGTTGGATTCTTAACTACCAATATTAAACCAGTTTCTATTTATGCCACACCACTTAATGTTTAAGTATAATTTGAAATACATTGAATAAGCAGTTTTTACTTTGATTTTTCAAAACCGTCATTTTGTTTTGTCATGTTGATACCTCTATCCCTCGCTCTATCACAATTAAAACATTTAAAAAATTTTGACGTCAATTAAATAAGATGTTTGTTCTTTATTGTGTTTTTAAAGATTTTACTTCGCCGCCTTTTTCTTTCGCCACCTTGAATTCGTACAATAATTTTACCAGTTTATTTCTATATTACTCTTGATATAAAATGTATCTACTAAGTAGTTTTTCAGGCTGATTTTTTAAACATATTACCAAAATGTTAACAGTTCATTCCTATATAACACTTGATTTTATACAAAATTTGAGGTAAATTGGGTAATTAGGTTTTTAGTAATAATTTTTTAACATTTCACTATGCCGCCATTTTGTTCCACCATTATAGATTTATACCAAAATATTACCAAATCTTTCCCATATGACCCTCGATTTTTTACTATACGAAGCGAAATGACAGACAGACCAACGGAATTGGAAAAACTAATTTTTGGCATCTAAGGGCGCTAAGACTTGATAAAAATATTTTATCAAGGCGTTATTTTGTTTCCCCGTCTTGAATTCCTACCAAATATTGCTAGTTGATTGCTACTTAATACTCTGTTTTTGTACAAAATTTGAACTAAACTGGATACATAGTTTTTTAGTAATATTTTTTAACATTTCACTAGACCGCCATTTTGCCATAGGAGTTTTACCAAAATTTTACCAGGTCGTCCCCCATGTGAACCTTAATTTTTGACCAAAATTTGAAGTCAATCGAGTACGTAGTTCACGGGATAACTAGCCGTGAACAGACAGACAGACAGACAGATACATCGACAAACCGATGGAATCGAGAAAACACGGTTTGGTAATAGCACTGTGCTCGGTATTGGCTATATAGGGGGTGAATCTAATTAATTATTTAATGATTAAAAAAAATATCTCGAATCGAAAAGTCTCTTTCTTGTCAAATCAAAACTTTGTCTAATTTCTTAAATAATGAGAAAAGACATGGTATGAATAAAATTAGATTACACTTTTAACATTTCAAAACATGGTGGCCTTTTATAATTGAAGACCGAGTTGAAGACGGCGGACACAATTTCTGTTGTGTTTATTTTTATTTGTTTTACGTTATATTTATTTCGGTAGTTAAAGATTCCAAATCCAATTTCTCCAGAAAAGACTTTATCCGGGGCTGCTCCCTTTGATTGTTTCTCGCCAAGATAAAGATTATGTGGATTGTAAAATTTTATTATTTCACTTGAAACCCAACAGAACAATACATAAAATCATTTTATTACGTTATTTCGACGACTTCGTAGCGAGCCCAGTAGTATTATGTGTACTTATAACTACGATCTTGGGAAATTTTAATTAAATATATAATGATAGTTTATCATGATCATCTGGGCAGAATTGAAATTTAAAAATACGTCAAACTCACTCGCATTGTTCTTAATTGTAGATCGATTTTCTTAATTTTTATTTGACTGTTAGCTAACTTATTCTAAAATTAAGAGCAGGTGCCTCAAAAGGCTTTCTTATACAGAGTGAGACAAGTTTAAATACATGTAAATGTACGTTGTCTGCGTAACAAATGTCAGCTAGATAAATACTTTATCTTTATAGTTCATCAGGTTTATCTCTAGTAATTATTAGCACAGGCACTTTTCCATGAGTTACAGGTCCATACGAAATCATCTGTATTATTTAAAATGAACATGTCTTCTGCTGCAATCAATTACTAGTATCTGTTTAATTATAATCGCAAACTTCTAAAACTTAAAATATTGTATGTGTTATATGAAAAACCGGCTGGTTTTCCATGAAGTAACAGTACTGTCGATTTTTCTACATCTACAAATAATGTAATGTTAAAAAATACTATGTATAGCCTATTTTAAACCGGTTTTCCATTTGTTATGATAAAATTAATTGTTTAAGTTCTTAAACTTTAATTACATTTAATCAAATATGAGAACGATTCTACTTTTACTACTACTTCTTTAATTCGATTTGTAATTTAGGAAATTAGAAATGATTAAAATTGGCTTGCATAGACGTAGTGTATTTTGGTAAACAGGGACCTAACGTGGGGGGGTGACAACATTATTTGATAATATTGAATATCATCTAATTTTCCATTCTAAAGTGTAACGAAGCACTAAATCTACATATTTTTTTAATTTGTAATTATTTAATCACAATTATTAAAAACATTCACATAATTTAAAATTTTATGTCTCTCTCTATCCAGTATACTGACTGTTACATAGTTATAAACATAAACTAAATAATGAATTAAATAGTCCTCCCTTAATCGTATGCCGCCCGTCGTCGTCTGGCAATAGCTAGCCCGCGGTCGTGCGAAAATTACCTACTACTACTAATATTTAAATATTTCTTTTTTCACCTAACATTTCCAACAACGACCATACGATGAGCTACTGCATCCGAGACGAGTCGCGTTTGGTCATCACGTCTAAAGGTAAAAGCATTTAAAGCTAGAAAGCGTTTTTCTTCAAGCTAGTTTGATAAAATCCTTCTTTTTTTCCAAAATACTGTTTTCAAAAATTTAGGAGTTATTTTATTAAACATCTTTAGAATTTAGTAGTTATTAATAATCACATCTTAAATAAAGCCTAACGCAAAAGTCGTGAGGCAGATAAACTATGCGGAAAAAAATAATAATAATTGGAAATATTAAAAGTTCCGACCCGACGAGTTGAATAATCCAGCAAATTTATCGAGTGCAAGACCGAGAACAACACATAAAGCGATGTGTTTATATTTTTATGCGTTTTACCGCCCTGTACCTTTAAACGTCGCAGCCCAAGATCCGTGCGTCGGACTATACCTAATTACATTTTTACTTCTGTGCCTGGGCACTATGGGCTATTTGTTGATTAATTCTACACATTCGCATAGAAATTACGAAATATCTCAAGGCTTGTTAATAAAACAATAATAAAAAATCCAACATCGTTTTTCAAATCACTTAGTCATTTTTACTTTTTTTTACAGAATATTATTATCGATGATAATTATAAGAGTTGAGAATCCATCTCAATACTTGGAAAAGTTGGTGGAAAAAATATGAATAGCAACCCAGGGAATACAGTTTTAACAGCAAAAGTGGTAAATTGGTTTTTACCCTGAACTTTCCTCGTAACACATTAGAACGGAGACAGACAGATCTAACACAAGTACATACAAACATACATTCATCCATAATACCATTTTTGTTTTTATTTGTTATTAATATTTTATATTTTTTGTAAATATCATTTAATTAAGCCGCCATTTTGTTTCACCATAAAAGCTCCTCACCAAAATTTTACCAGTTCATCAGTCCGTCACGCTTGATTCTTGTGCAATGGAATGGATGGATCAGGAGGTTTTTAGGCCGCCATTTTATTCCACCATATTGGATTTTCACCGAAATGTCAGCCCAACATAACCTTTAACTTTTGATTAACATTTGAAGTCAATCGTATAAACAGTTTTTTCGTTATGCCATGAACTCACAGACCGACAGGTAGACAAACCGACAAAACTGAGAAAACACCCTGAAACGTGAAGATCTGAATATATAAACATTATTTCTCCTAACGACAGCGGAGTAGTTGCTTCTGTAATACCTGTGCCTTGAGTTATGTGTGTTCATTCTTAAATTAGTTGAAGATTCTTTTAGTGTTCGTCAGGAAGTTTGTTGCCCTTCGTCTTTTTTACTTGATATCTTTAATATTTTTTAAATTTGTTTTTGCTTCACCAAGTTTGCAAATCATTGGCTTATCTTAACCCGTATATCGGCTTCAAGAAGGAATATTTCAAATATTGAGGATCACATAGTAGCTTTGTAATTTGAGCCAAAAGAAATACATTGGAAAATGAATTAACTCACGATTTTACTTTGTCTACAATTTTAAGACTAGAAATGGAGAAGTTATTACATCTCCTGTTATGAAGCATGTGACAATTGAACACGCCCTAAAAGAAAACAAGAAGAAAGGTATAGTTATTAGTGTTTTGGACACCACACAAATTGGGAAAACTTTTAGGTTTATACACTAACTTATCTTCCAATATCAAGTATTTTAAGACATATTTAGTTACAAATCTTAAAAGTTGACCACCAGTGATTTGCTATTGAGCTAAAGAATAAGCCCCTTTTCGGATTTTTTTATAGAAAGGAACATTAAGGAATAATGATCCATTATTTTTAGTGGGTTTCAATCAGTATATTTATATAATTAATCAAAAAAATCGAATAAGAAATGTATATCTTATTTAAAAAAACAAAACCTATGCAAAAATGTAAATAAAGAAATGATATTAAAGACTTTTTTGAGTTTTGTGTATATAAGGTACAGTTGTTGCCTTATTAACTATAGAAAACAGTAAATAACATCCTTAGTTTATAACATTTTACATAATTAATACTTCATGCCTATTTTCAAAATTAGAATACTACTTTTAATCCGTCACGTTTTTGCCTGTATTGCAAATTAAATTTTTTTATCAATGAGATTTTATCGAAGAGATTTTGAGAAACATTTTCTACTTGGTTTTTTATTTAGTGAAAAATATGATAGGACGTTAAATATTTTTTTAATAAAATTTTATTATTTTTAATTAAAGTGTTGAAACTTGACAGTTAATAATTATAAACGACACTGAAAAAAAATGTTTTTTTTATTTTATTAATTATCTCGATCATTCGTCGAGATAAGTACAGGGTTATCCAAAGAAGACTAGACAGGACGATTTTTTTTGGGTGGGGTGCTTAATTAAAGAAAATTGTTTTTCCGAATGGA